>SJYX01018503.1:78536-133898 GCA_006410675.1 Oreotragus oreotragus
TCTCCAATGCATGAAAGTGAAAAGTGAAAGTGAAGTCAGTCAGTCGTGTCTGACCCTTAGCAACCCCATGGACTGCAGCCCACCAGGCTCCTCTGTCCATGGGATTTTCCAGGCAAGAGTGTTGGAGTGGGGTGCCATTGCCTTCTCCGAAGACACGTATTAAGTTTTCTTATTATCCACAGTACTTAGAAAAGTATGTTTTACAAATGCATGAGTTAACGAATCTTCTATGGTATCTGAGGGTCTGAAAAAAAAAATGTTTAAGTTTTGAAGGCATAATGCAATAAGTTTTGAAAGCATACTTCTAGGATGAGTATCTCAATAAGAAGCTATCGAAATATTTGTATTTAAACATTTAAAATACTAAAAGTCATCAAAATAAAAGGCTACTTTTACTCCATCATAATATTGAACATTTATATTAAAAAAACTCCTAATGTAAACTCTACAAGGATATCAAAGGGATGTATTTATAACATTAAAGCTCAGCTGCAAAAGACTGATAATAACAGCACCAACATGTAAATGTTTGTACACATTGTCAAAATAAAGCAGGACTCTTAATAGTAGGTTTCTAAATAAATTAGCTGAGGGCTCTTGACTCAAGATAGCTAACACTTCTCTATTTGGTGAAAGAAACCATAGTAATTGTCGGGAGATATTTCTTCAAATAGACCAATACAATTTTGGATCCTATTAAGACATCTAAAAGGTTAAATGAAATTTAAAAAAATGTTTCTCATTGAATAATCTCTAATTTTTAATATATAAAGTTTAAGATAGATGTATATACATATATGAATAGATATAAATGGATATGATTAAAATGAATGAATAAAACAGTGTCAATTTGAAACTTGTCACAGATCACTTTTTAATACATGGATATTCAAAGCAGACTTTGTGATTCTCTTTTATGCAGATGGAAGATTGTAGAGGTGTATTTAGATCTTTCTTTTGCCTTTTTAATTGCTCTGAATTCAAAAATAAATTAACTGGCTCAAATTTTGATTATTTTGAAGTAATTCACACATGGTCCATCCATTTACATTTGTGTTGACTGAATACTAAATATGAAAAATGTGTGTTTATTTTAGTGACTGGCATTATTTTAGTTATATAATTCTTAAGAACAAATATGGACTTCTCTGTAGTTAATTATTTCTTTGCTCTTGTACTAATATTTGTAAGTAGTTCTGATTTATCTCTAAAACTGATACTGCTTTTTATTTTTAAAATGTAAGGAAAAAATGATTACCAATTACCATAATATTTTCTATGGAATTTTGATAAGTGGGACAATGACTTAATTGGTATATTTCTTTTCCCATTAGTATACTAATTAGGTGAGATATACTGAAAATTAGAACTGATGTGATGTTGTAGAGTTGCTTATGAAAGTAAAAAAAGTAAACTCTGATTATCAACTACATATTACTTAAAAATAAATTAGAAATTTAGAAAGATGGTAATGATTATGCAAGACAGCAAAAGAGACACAGATGTATAGAACGGACTTTTTGACTCTGAGGGAGAGGGCGAGGGTGGGATGATTTGGGAGACTGGCATTGAAACATGTATACTATCATGTANGATGGACGTGAGTCTGAGTGAACTCCGAGAGATGGTAATAGGCCTGGTGTGCTGCGATTCATGGGGTCGCAAAGAGTTGGACACGACTGAGCGACTGAACTGAACTGAACTAAGCTCTGATAGGAGAAAGAAATGGAATTTTTAAAATAAATCTCAGTAGGAGAACTCAGATGCATTTTGGAACACAAATTGGAAACTACTTATTAAACAAGGGTAATTTGTTCTGGGTCTACACCACAAGATGACTTCAAATGCCTTTAAAGTAGGTCATTTGACTGCTCTAAAATGTTTGGCATATGGCAGCCCTCTTTAGCATATCTGTATGATAGTTAGACTGCATCCTAGTAGCATCCTTGGGATTTCTGACCATATCAAAGCATCATCAAGGAGCTCTAATGAGACAGTTTGTTTAACTGAAATACTTTAAACTACTATGTAGTACAGCATGAAAAAAATATTATTTTTCGTTAGTTGAACTGTTTCTGCTAGCCCCAAACTAGAAGTCCTAATGTTGGAGCATGATATAATGCATTGTAAAACCTGTTAAACAGCAGGTCAACAAAGAGAAATTTAAATGAAAGAATTCATCTAAAATATCAAGATTTTGTACTTCCCTTATGGCGGGGTGGATAAGAATCTGCCTGCCAATACAGTGGACATGGGTTCGATTCGTGGTCCAGGAAGATTCCACATGTCCTGGAGCAAATAAGCCCACGCACCACAGCCACGGAGCACGTGCTCTAGAGCCTGCGAGCTGCAGCAACTGACCCCACACACCCTCAGGACTGCGCTCCACAGCAAGAGAAGCCACCACAAGAGAGCAGCCCCAGCTCAGAGTATCTAGCAAATGGCCGAGAGTAGCGACCAAGACCCAGCATCGCCAATAAATAAATAAATTCAAATAAAAATTTTTAAAAATCAAGATTTTGCCTTAAACATTACTCTTGGGCATCAATATCTTACTGCCAATTCTGCCAAGCCTGAGGACCTATCAACCAGAAATATTGATGTATTTTGATGTTGTTCAGTCACTCACTCTGACTGCAAGCCCATGGACTACAGCACGCCAGGCTTCCCTGTCCTTCACCATCTCTTGGAGTGCGCTCAAATTTATGTCCATTGAGCTGGTGATGCCATCCAACCATCTCATCCTCTGTCATCCCCTTCTCCTTCTGCTTTCAATCTTTCCCAGCATCAGGGTCTTTTCCAGTGAGTCGGCTCTTCTCATTAGGTGGCCAACGTATTGGAGTTTCACCTACAGCCTCAGTCCTTCCAGTGAATATTTAGGGTTGATTTCCTTTAGAATCGACTGGCTTGATCTCCTTGCAGTTCAAGGGATTCTCAAGAGTCTTCTCTAACACCACAGTTGGAAAGCATCCGTTCTTCAGCCCTCAGCCGAAGACCATCAGTTCTTTATGGTCCAGCTCTCACATTCGTACATGACTACTGGAAAAATCATGGCTTTGACTAGATGGGCCTTGTGGCATCACCGTTTAGTCTCTTTGTCTTCATAGGCAATGCAGCTCTCGTGTCAAAACACAGCCAGAGTGGGTTGCTCCTGACACAGACCATTTATGAGTTTTTCTTTGAGTATTTTTATTGCTGAAGATACACTTATTTTGACTTAAGGAGAGCCTGTCTATAGTCATATGATAGAATTCACATAGCATTTGTCGTGATTGTCTTCCCATTGAAAGAACTGGCTGTCCAACAGCAAAATGTCAAAATGAAATCTCCCATTTGGTTAAAATAGGATCTATCTCAACGTGAAGCAGTTTTGTTTTTAAGAAGCACCAAAAAATATCCTGAGACTTGTGCCCCTCCCTCAACTGATCTATTTCATGAGCTAGATCAAGAGAGTCCCAAGGAAATGGATGGAGTGTGAAAGAAGCTGTATAACATAGGGAACAGGTTAGCCTACAAAGGCTAACTTAACATCATCTAAGGATATACTTTGCTTTAACATTGCTGATCGGGAAGGGGATACGATTGATTTTTAAGTCTGATGCAGTGTTAACAATAGAAAAAGACTTCATTTGCTTTTTTTTTTGAATGATAGCAGAGGTTTGAATCACCTGTTTGTGTGTGTGTGTGTATGTGTGTGTGTGGAAAGGAATAGTTATAATAAGAAAATTTTATTTCTTGTGAGTTAGTTATACAGAGGTGATTTGAAGATTTTTTTTCATTTATTTTTCTGTAATTTTTGTGGGACATTAATTTTCCTGGTCTGTTTTGCTTTATGGTTAAATGTTTTAGGTGCTGGGCTTCCCAGATGGTGCTAGTGGTAAAGAACCCGCCTGCCAATGCAGGAGACCTAAGAGACATGGGTTCTATTCCTGGGCTGGGAAGATCCCTGGAGAAGTTTATGGCCACCCATGCCAGTATTCTTGCCTGGAGAACCCCATGGACAGAGGAGCTTGGCAGGCTACAGTCCATAGGGATCGCAGAGTCAGACACTACTGAAGCAACTTAGCATGCCTGCACACATGCCTTTCAGGTGTTATTCCACTAATCATTATCTAATAATCAAGTTCAGAAATTTCTCTAGGTTCATACAGTAAGCATCTATGGACAAGGAGAACTGGACCCAGAAATCTTTGTTTCGTGAGTGTTCTTAAATTTCTGACATTTTGTGTATAATACTTTTATGATTTTGAGGGTCCTTTTTTAGGCACCCTGGAGAAACTCCTCTCACAGAAAAAATATTAATGTATTAATAGATTATGTCAGTTATTTTTTCTCACATTTTATAAACTAGAAAGTTGAATTTTCCAGCTTTTAAAAAAAGAAAAAAAGAAAAATCTCGAATGTTTTGATCGTAAGTCCCTTGAGTCCTATGCTTGGCTGGAGTTTTATTTTCCCATCCCTGATCCAGTCTGAAGTTCTTTGTCTGCAATTCCATCTCTGCGGCTTTAATCATTTTGGATTGTACTGATGGCTTCTCAGTAATAAAAGGAACGGGGAGTCAGTCTTGGCATGGGACAAGTCTCTCCAGCTGGAGTGAGATGCTACATATGAGTTGTCTACCCACAAAAGGGCTCACTGTCAGGTTAAATTAATGAGCTGCATGTTTTAATCATTAAGGTAGTAGCCACGCAGGGATTCATTGCCTCTGTTTTAATCATCTCTATATTTCTACCAGCTAGATCATCAAATGCTTTCTTTTGAGGTCTTCCCATTTCATTGCAGAGAATGGCTTCTATGTGGGACAGAAATAAATGCCTTAGAGTCCCAAGGAACACTAAATAACTTTGTCCATCAGGGTTCAGGGCAATTTATAGCCATGTCTTTGTCCTTCAGTGCAGGAATCTGGAGGGACAAGGCTGTAGCCACTATTAGCAAATGGAACCCGCGAGGGTCCCAGTTTGCCAAAAAGTCAAAGTAGCAAAAGTGAATTGTAGGTTTCAGTAGCTGAGGTCAAAATGGATTATGATGTTACGGCCCATGGGCAGAATTTAGACCAGGTGAGCTGAAGGAGATACTGCCAGCTAAGCCAGTATTGCGGGCCTCTGAATGTTCTGCCTTAGCCTGAAATTGCTCTATGCAGACTTTCAGCTTGCGGGTCCGTGTAAACTTGTGGGTTGGTGTCTGGTTGGCAAAGTTGGCAAAGCTGGTGTCTGCTTAGCAAGAGACTTGCTGTTCACAGGAGCGTCCACAGGTGAGCAAATCAGGACATGTCCTCTCGACTAGATAGAAGTTATCAAGCACATTTCAGATGCTACATACACATACTCATGGCGTTTTCACACCATTTGTATTCTCAGATGTTTAGGTTACGGCCAAGTCATATCTAGGACATAGGTTCAAAAAAGAGAAGAAAATCCAATGTATTAATTATTTTGTTTGGACGATGCCCACACATGGCTTGACAGATTTTTCACTTAGTTTTTTAAGTTAAAATGATCATCATGTTGAAATCTGACAGAAAACAACAAAATTTTGTAAAGCAATTATCCTTCAATTAAAAAATAAATTTAAAAAACCAATCAGTTTCTGAGCTCTGTGGGATTATTGCGCTGTCCAATGCGTTACCATAGCAACTGTTTATAGCCTGAATATAGCTTCTAGTTGTGTTATAGTGGATTACACTATTCAAGTGTGAGTTTCTAGAGGACAGGGCTAGTACTATATCTGCCAGTGTCTTTAGGTCTTTGCACATAGTTGATGCTCCATAAAAGATTATAGAACAGAATTGAATTTTCTGTTGTGATTTAGTCGCTAAGTCCTGTCCGACTCTTTTGCAACCCCGTGGACTGTAGCCCACCAGGTTCCTCTGTCTATGGGATTTCCCAGCCAAGAGTACTGGAGTGGGTTGCCCATCTCCTTCTGCACGGGATCTTCCCGAGCCAGGGATAGATCCTGCATCTCCTACACTGGTAGGCAGATTCTTTACCACTGAGCCACCAGGCAAGTGCCAGAATTGAGTAATGTAGAACCAGAAAGTCTCTTCTTTCCTTTCTGGAAACTGGGTGAGCCCAAGGGGCATGGGGAGAGGATTTGGAAATATAAAATCATAGGTTAGACAGGGCCTCAAATATCATGTAGTTCAACACACCTGTTTTACAGATGAGGCAAGTGAGGTCCAGAGGGGTCAGTGATCTGACAAAGTTCACTTAGTTGGTGGCAGAGCCAGAACAGAGATGAGTTCGCATTCGCCAGAACTTGCGACGAGAATGTGCTAGGTGTGCGTAGTCCAGTATTGTAATGTGTTAGCCAAGGTCCTCCAGAGAGACAGAACCTATACTGTCAATTCACTTATTATGAAATTATGAGGCATTGGCTCACACCATGACGGAGATTAAGAAGTGCTACTACCTGCCGTCTGCAAGCTGGAGACCCAGGAAAGCTGGTGGTGTCATTCGGTCCAAGTACAAAGGCCTGAGAAATGGGGGAAACAGTGGTATAAAATCCTATTCCTAAGGCAAGAAAAGATATTAGCTATCCCAGCTCGGCAGGAAGGCAGGAGGACAGAGGTGGATTTCTTCTTCTTCTGCCTTTTTGTTCTATCCAGTCCCCGCAACAGATGGGAGGATATCCAGCCACATTGGAGAGAGCAATCTGCTTTAGGGTGTGCGCTGATTCAAATGCTAATCTCATCCAGAATCACTCCCATAGACACACCCAGAAATGATAGTATTTAATCTGCGTAACCCACTGGCTGGCCAAGTTGACATAAAGTCATCCATCACCATGAGCTGCTAGCATCACCTGGACAGTGAGAGCTGGAAATGTGGCAAGAGAGGTAGAGGCACTGAATTTAAGGCCTTACTTAATTTTTTTAAACTTTAATTTAAACACAAACTGTGTAAAATATTCTTCCATTAAAGACAAACCACATTTCACAACCATCATTGAAAATTTAGTGTCTGGAATTGAGACATGCTGTTGGTATAAGATAAACATTAGATTCTGAAGACCTCATAGTGGAAAAAAGAGTGTAAAATTGTTTACAATTTTTTATGTTGATTACACGTTGAAATGGCAATATTTCAACTGGGTTATATTGGGTTAAATAAAATATAAAATAAAAATGACCCTCATTCATTTCTTTTTACTGTCTTTAGCATGGCTCCTGGAAAATTTTAAATGGTACTTGTAGCTTTCATTACATTTCTATTGAATAGCCTTTGCTAGCATCTGCCTGCAATGCAGGAGACCTGGGTTCGATCCCTGGGTCGGGAAGATCCCCTGGAGAAGGAAATGGCAACCCACTCCAGTATTCTTGCCTGGAGAACCCCACAGATGGAGGAGCCTGGTAGGCTACAGTCCACGGGGTCACAAAGAGTCGGACACGACTGAGCGACTTCACTTTCACTTTCAACATACATTATTTTATTTAATCCTTATGACAACTATCTCCGTGCTACTCTTAACTCCAGTAAGTAGATGAGGAAAGTAAGAGTGAGAGGAGTTAAAGAATGTGCAGAAAGTCAAGCCACAAGGAAATGGCAGAGTCACGATGATGCCTGGTGTGGCTGACGTATGCTCTTTCTGGCGGTTGCTCTGGACCCAGCTTTCTGAAACTGCTTCAGCAGTACTTCAGATATTCAAAACTGAACTGTAGATCCTAACATAGAGATTCATCATTCTGCTATTTATTTTCACTAACCACTGCAAAGGAAAAAAATAGGAGAGCTCTCTTGGCAGACCACTAAAAATTTTCAGTGACTGGCCTTCAGGTTCTCAGGTTCCGCTCCACAGCAGAACCTTCTAAAACTGAAAACTAAACACACATAATTAATTCCTTTCAGGGAGTTTTGTTATAGTTTTGCTTGCTTTTGTTTTAATACTTAAAAAATAAGTTCCTAACTCAACAGTTGTGCCTCTGATTAATATCATATATGAAAATTGACATATCGTTTCTTACTGATTCATCCATTTTTCAATGAGAAGTGGGTCATACATCTGGAAAAGAAGTAATCTTATTTTGGAACTAATATTACCTGGAAAAAATTAAGATTAATTAAAATTAAATAGCTTTAATTTAAAAATTAAATTTAAAAATAAATGTCATATTTTAATATTTGTCATTGTTTCCAATATAAGTCTGATTTTTGCCCAAGCAGAAAAAAACAAAAGGATAATCCACCAGCTCTGTGTAGAGCATATTTTCTCCACAGGTAAAGGTGATTATTTTCTTACTGTTATTTGAGACTTGGAAATTCTATCACACTTTTGCTCAGAGTTGGCCAAAGATGCCCAAAGATGTGTCCAAAAAGTTCAGATTCATGACACCACTTTTGATGAAAGAGTAGTCTGATTTTCCCAAAGACTGTAAATTCACCCAGAATTTGTAGTTGTTTAGTCGCTAAATCGTGTCCAGCTCTTTTGCGACCCCATGGGGGTGTAGCCAGGCTTCTCTGTCCATGGGATTTCCTAGACAAGAATTCTGGAGTAGGCTGCCATTTCCTTTCCCAGGAGTCTTCCCAACCCAGGGATCGAAACCGTGTCTCCTGCACTGCAGGTGGATTCTCTACCACTGAGCCACCAGGGAAGTCCTGAATTTGTGGAAAGACCTGCAGATACACTCCTCACTGTTCTCCCGCCTAGGAAAGAACTTGGTATAATTTCACTGCAGTTGAGTTTACCGTCAATAGAGGGCGCCAAAGGATGGAAAAGTAATTATTGATGAATTTGGTTTATCTCTCCAAGTCAATTAGTTATTAAAAATTAATTAGTTAATTTAAAAAACCTTTGAAAAATCATCTTTTCATCTTTAAAAAGGAGGAATCAGCAGTGCTTTTGATATGTGCAATCTCATGTTTCCGATCCAGCCATGGCCAACCTGACCAGCGCACCCTGACACCCGGCTTTGGTATATCTGGCTAGCGTCCAAAGTGGAGAGAGAACTACTTTCTGGCTCTTTCACCAGAGGACATGGCTCAACGTTTCCCCAGCTGGACCCTGTCCAGTAGCTTTGCTTGCACTAGTCCTTTGCTGCTGCTGCTGCTGTTGCTAAGTCGCTTCAGTCGTGTCCGACTCTGTGCGACCCCATAGACGGCAACCCACCAGGCTCCCCCGTCCCTGGGATTCTCCAGGCAAGAACACTGGAGTGGGTTGCCATTTCCTTCTCCAATGCACCGAAAGTGAAAAGTGAAAGTGAAGTCGCTCAGTCGTGTCCGACTAGTCCTTTAATTATTAGCAAAGTAAGATCCTTCATAGGGAAGTAAATTTCGCCAAGTATTTCGGTTCCTGCCGCATAGCAGGCACTTCGTTAGTTTCTGCAGAAACCAGTCCCTAAAACAGACCTGCCCGCATGCAACCTACAGTCCAGTGGGCAACAGAGACTTTAACCAAACAGTCCACAGACGTACAGTCAGAACTTATCTTGACAAAGCAGTGTTCTAGTGGGGATCTGAAGACTAAGTAAGAGGTACTTAGGTGAAGCAGGGAGGGTTGAGGCAGAAGATTCCAGGCAGAGAGAACAACTGGGTCCATGTATCTGAGCCAGGAAGGAACGCAGACACTCCAGGAATTGAACGTCAGAGTGGCTGGAGCCCAGGAGATAAGAGGAGAGTGGCTGAGGCTGGACAGGGAGGCAGAGATCATTGATACTAAGACTGGTGGCAACACTGTGCAAGGATTTTGTTGTATGTGCAATGCAAAGCCCTTGATAAGTGGATGTTAGGATTAGGCTTATGTATTTAAAAAGATTACCCAAGCTGTTTTGTGGAAAACGGATTAGAAGAGGGCAAGATAACAAGGAAGCTATTGCAGCAGTTCAGATGGGAGATTTTGATGACTTGGACCAAGGTTGTTGTTATTACTATGAGTACTTTGTCTGACTCTTTTGCAACCCCATGGACTGTAGCCCATTGGGCTCCTCTGTCCGTGGGATTCTCCAGGCAAGAAAATTGGTTGCTTGCCCTTCTCCAGGGGATCTTCCTGACCCAGGGATTGAACCCACGTCTCTTATGTCTCCTGTATTGACAGACAGGTCTTTACCACTAGCATCACCTGAGAAGCCATCGTGGAGCAAGGTACTGATGTTGAAAATGGAGAGATGTGAGCAGGGAAGATCAAATTGGCTGGATGTAGTTGTGGATGGAGCACAGTGGTGAGAGAGAGGATATTGTTAAGGATAACTTCTAGGTTTCAGGCTTGAAAAGTTGTTAAGGGTAACTTCTAGGTTTCACAGGTTAGGTTTTACAAACTTAGAAAGCACAGCTGGCAGAGTATAGGAAGTATTATCATTACTGATGTGAGGTGGAAATCAAAACTTCCAATTCTGGGCAAACTCAGTCCAGGCTGTTGGTCTTCCCATCACATGTCAAAGCCTCTCTGTTATGAAATGAACATTTCAAGAAGAGCTGGGCATGACCAACAATATTGTAATGTAATATCATGATACATAACTAATAGCAATATGTGCATATATGCATGCATAGAAAAGGTTCTGGAAGAATATAAGCATGTTGCTACTGTGGTTAATTTTGGAGGTGTGAGATGAGAGGGAGCATCATTTTCAAGTCTAGATGTTACTGTGTTGTCTGAAAAAATTTAAAGTAAGCCTTAATTGGTCTTCTAATTAGTAGAATCCATGAAATTCACCGTCATTACCAACAAAAAGTGTTTTTTTTGGCTGGGAAATTGAAAGCCTTTTGTGGACCCCCAATAATCTCCTACCTCCATTAGATCTCTCTCCTAGAATCTAGAGAGCCTTTCCATCTGGGGACCTTCTAACCCCAGAGAGCATAGATTCCTCTCGCTGCAGCTCAGTAGAGATGCTCAGAAAATCAGCGTGAGGACTAGCTGTAGAAGCCCTCTCAGCACTGTTTGATCTTTTCAGTAGCAAACGTGTCATCTGTAGCACAATTGGTCCAGTTCTTACGTGAGGCTAACATAGAGCCACTCCAAGATGCTTTTGAGACTCCCTGAACTACAAGTACCTACCAGTCGTTCTCCCAATTGGTGTAGCCATTCTGCCATATCCCTGAGGACATCATTTCCGTTTGCTTGGTAAATAATTAGCCTGCTGCTGTTGGCTATAGAAAGGATTATAAATATTTTAGCACTGCAAGTGATTGAAACCCATCTCTATTTGACTTCATCTATGCCTGCAATGCTTTGGGTAAAAACTTGCCTCTTAACATGAGATACCCTTGGGCAGATAACTGTTCTAGGTGTGACGAGAGTAAGGCATTGTTTAGATTGCTTTAGTCGGTGGGCACTCAGAATCAGGCTCTAGTAAGCCAATGGTTTTGAACTTTTCCAATTTTGGCTTACACCAGTTGATTTTTCTCACAATGAGAGAAATAAATAACCCTATTTCCTAAAAATATTGCTATGGTAATAGGATTTTTTAAAAACTAACTTTAGAAGGGTTAATGCCTAATATATATAAAGTACTCATATAACTCAACAGCAAAAAAAAATTTTTGATTAAAAAATAAGTAGAGTACCTGGACTTCCCTGGTGGTACGGTGGGTAATAATCGACCTGCCAATGCAGGGGACGTGGGTTCAATCCCTGCTCCTGGGGTGCTCTTTCCAGTGCAGAGTATCTGCAGAGTACCTGGTCTCAGCAGGTCCAGCATGACTACTGATGAAATTGGCAACACGTGCCTATTGATCACGAAGTGAAACAGTACAATGGTGTGCAAATGCTGCCATGCTCTCCTCCTCCAGAGACGACTACTGGTTTCCTCACACACTGTAAATGGGCTCATACTGCACTTCGTATCTGAACAACACGCTGACTTTATTAAACAGCGCATCACGGGGAGTGCTCCATGCCCATTCATAACGATCTCATCTTTTTAAAGACAGGCAAAAATTTACTCCACCAGTTCTCTACTGATGGTTACCCAGATTACTTACAAATATTCTCCGTGAGACACTGGCAAATGAAGATTCATATGTCTCTTTGCACATCTGTTTGATTATTTCCTTAGGATAGATTCCTAGAAGTTGAACTGCTGGGTCCAAAGCTAAACATGTTTAAAATCGTGATACATATTGCCCAATTATACACTCACCAAAAGTAAAGTGAGAATACACATTCTTGCATCCAGATCAAGAGAAAGACTATCAGCCTTTCATCTTTGCCAATTTGTTAGGCTGCTGCTGCAGCTGCTAAGTCACTTCAGTCGTGTTCGACTCTGTGCGACCCCAGAGACGGCAGCCTACCAGGCTCCCCCATCCCTGGGATTCTCCAGGCAAGAACTCTGGAGTGGGCTGCCATTTCCTTCTCCAATGCATGAAAGTGAAAAGTGAAAGTGAAGTCGCTCAGCCGTGTTCGACTCTTAGCGACCCCATGGACTGCAGCCCACCAGGCCCCACCGTCCATGTGACTCTCCAGGCAAGAGTGCTGGGTGGGGTGCCATTGCCTTCTCCGATTTGTTAGGTTAAAATTTTTAATTTCATTTCTTTATTAAAATATTAATGAAATGGAGTTTTTATTTCAGTGCTGGTTATCTGGATGTATTTAGTTTATGAAAATTCAATGAGCAGTGTATTTGTGTATGTGTACTTCTGGGGGTTAAGTATTATATCTTGGCTTTTTTTGCAGGGTGGATTTCTTGTGTCTCTATTAGGCTTCAAGTAGCAGAAAATTAAATATGTATTTACTTAAATACATTACATTAAACTAAATATGTGTATATTCTCTTATACAACAAGAATTCCATAAGCAGCATGGTGCTGTTATTAGTTGCTAAGTCAGCTCCTGTAATTCCATGGACTGTAGACTGCCAGGCTCCTCTGTCCATGGAATTTCCCAGGCGAGCATACTGGAGTGGGTTGCCGTTTCCTTCTCCACACTAGCATGGTGCAGGTTGACTAATTCAGTACATCAGTGTGTCTCAGTCACCCTCAGAGCTTTGGCTTAGTTCCCCTCATGAATGGAAGATGGCTGCAGCAACTCCAGGCCTCACATGCAGATACCACAATATCCCGTGGGAGCAGAGAGACTGTTTCATCCTGTCTTTATTGTAGGGTAAGGGAGTTAGAGAAGGCGAGGTTCGGAAAAAGAACGAGACCAGCACTTTACAGGAACAGATCGCCTTTAACGAGGGGAGAAGGGGCAGCGGTCAGATTAGTGAGCTGCTGCACGAACCCAAGAAAAGAGTAAGTATATATAGGCATGTATGCGGAAAGCTGCTGTCTTAAGGGGGCCTGTTCTTCCCCAAGGTTGTTCGGAGTAGTTGTCTTTTAAACTGCTGGGTCAGGGAATCCCGGAGATCGGCCAGAGGCTGGACCCGCTGGGAGCTGGGCGTCATCAATCTTAATGTCCACTTTTTTTTCCTTCTGGTGAGACAGTTCTTTGTTTTGCATAGAATGGTGGGGAGGACCGGGAAGGGAGTTTTAACTGCAGGCTAGTTTGAGCCATGTAACTTTCCTTCAGTAAACAGTGAAATTATTTAAATATTTATAAATAAATAATGTATTTCCTCTAAAATAGGTCATTTCTGAAGCAGACACATGGGTTTACAAACATAGTTTAGGCACAATATATTAAGATTTTGCAATACTTTTCCCAAAACATTTAATATATTTCTTTATCTATTGTTTTTTTAAATATTACTTCAAACTCATGTACACCCGTGGCTGATTCATGTCAATGAATGGCAAAACCAATACAGTACTGTAAAGCAAAATAAAGTAAAAATAAAAATTAAAAAAAAAATTACTTCAAAACGTATTGGCTTAAAACAACCACCGTTTTGTTATGCCTCACATTCCTGAGGAGGAAATGGCAACCCACTCTGGTATTCTTGCCTGAAGAATCCTAGGGACAGAGAAGCCTGGTGGGCAAAAGTCCATAGGGTCACAAAGAGTCTGAGCTCTGACTGAGAGAATGAACTGACTGACTAACTGGTACTGGACAGGAATACGCAGGATGCCTGCTTCACTCACATTAGTCACTTGGACTTGGATAGATTGGAATGATTGGCTGGAATGGCTCTGGTAGGGTCAGATATTTGGTACTTTGGTTCCCCCTGCTGGCTGGGTTCCTTTGTCTTCTCCATGTGCATCTCTGTAATTCTTGAGGCAAGGTGGCCAGACTCCTTAAGTTGCCAGGTGTAAGCCGGAGCTGATACACAGTCACTTCAGCCACATTCTGTCAGCCAAAGTAAATCCCAGGGTCAGCCTGGATTCAGTGTGGGAGACTACACAGGGACTGCACACTAGGATGAAAGATTCAGAGGGGAGTGGAGGCACCCTGTGGAGTTTAGCTACATCAGTCCACGTGTCCTTCAGTTCAGTTCAGTCGCTCAGTCGTGTCCGACTCTTTGCGACCCCATGAATTGCAGCACGCCAGGCCTCCCTGTCCATCACCAACTCCTGGAGTTCACTCAGATTCATGTCCATCGAGTCAGTGATGCCATCCAGCCATCTCATCTTCTGTCGTCCCCTTCTCCTCCTGCCCCCAATCCCTCCCAGCATCAGAGTCTTTTCCAATGAGTCAACTCTTCACATGAGGTGGCCAAAGTACTGGAGTTTCAGCTTTAGCATCATTCCTTCCAAAGAAATCCCAGGTCCTTAGGCAATATCATTTCCTGGATCGTCAAGGGCAAAACTGAGTATTTCTCCAGATGCATCCTTTGTGTTATCTGCAGCTTAAGAAATGCCTTTCAGGTGACAGTGCAAATGATAGTCCTTCTCTTGGGTTTATAATGGAATCCTAAAAGCAGTCAGGATTTTGCAACATGCAAAATATTGATTTTCTTTAACCTGGCATTTCCAAGCATTTAAGTGCACAGAACCGTGCCTGGTACTTAGTAATCACTTATAAATATCTGTTGAATGAGATTTACCCTGGAACATTCATCCCCACTTTTTTCTTTTTCCAAAATGTTTATGAACATTACGAAGAACTGGTGTTTCCAAAGGAAGAAACTTTGTGAAAAACAGGCAATTATGTGAGAAAGGAGCATGTGATTCTGAGTTTCTTCCTGACCTATAACTCCCCATTTCAGTTCAGTCCAGTTCAGTTGCTCAGTCATGTTAGACTCTTTGCGACCCCGTGAACCTCAGCACACCAGGCCTTCCTGTCCGTCACCAACTCCTGGAGTCCACCCAAACCCATGTCCATCGAGTTGGTGATGCCATCCAACCATCTCATCCTCTGTTGTCCCCTTCTCCTCCTGCCCCCAATCCCTCCCAGCATCAGAGTCTTTTCAAATGAGTCAGCTCTTCGCATCTGGTGGCCAAAGTATTGGAGTTTCAGCTTCAACATCAGTCCTACCAATGAACACCCAGGGCTGATCTCCTAATTAATTGTTGTACTTCAGTCTGTATGCCCCCATCTCCTGGTTGCAGGTGAGTAGACTCACATGGGCATCTAACCCAAAGCCAGTTACCTACAGGCTGGCCAGCAAGAGCACTGTGCTAGTCTAGCACAAGAGCTTTTACCAAAAGTAGTCTAAATTGGGTTGTGATGGGCAGGCTAGGTCAGATCCTGTCCCTTGGATAGTTTGAATGAGGGAAAATCAGCTAGCTTCTTACTGCAGTGGTTTCTCTTGTTGCACAGGCTCTTCTCTGATCGAGGGCTCAGTAATTGTGGCACGTGGGTTGATCGAGGGCTCAGTAATTGTGGCATGTGGGTTGTTAGGGGTAGGAGCAATAGAAACAGAAGCAGAGAGCAAGTTTCCATTACATGGAGCCCTAGGATGCTGTTCCTTCATTATCCTGGTTGTGTGGCTGCTGAAAACACCTCCTATTTCCCTTTCTCCACCCCTATTTAAAATGAAACCCCATTAACTGAGATAGCCCAAGTGTGTCTCTGTGTCTTACTGTCTGAAAGAGCCTAGTACAGGATGTCAGGAAGCGAGGCCTTATGCTAGCTCATTTGGAATCAGAAGACACTGTTCAATCATCTCAGGAGAGAAATGTGCTATAACATGGGCCTTCAGAAGCGTGACTCTGACTAGTGGTGACAACAATAAGTAGAATGGTAGGGGAGGCTGGCAAATGAATTGCTCAGGACAGGTTTTCAACTGTTGTAGGAAACTCTTTGGTTAATAGCTACAAAAGAAACCAGATGTGACTGAGAATTTTTCTCTTAAGAGTCTCAGAAATACATGCTGAAAAGTCAGTTCAGGACATGTTATTTTCCCCCACTGACCACCAGAAAGGAATGAGGAAATTAATTACGGAAGGGAGGTGACAGGTGGAAGGAGAAAGCACATGGACGCCAGCAAAGCTGGGGCTGTGGTGACAAATTTAGTTGGCTACTAAAGCAGAGCTGTTCTAGGGGACAGTGGAAAGCCCAGAGAAAGGTTCTGATGGCCACTAGTCCAAGGTAGAGTCAGAATGTAACCACCCGCTCCAGTATTTATTAGGAGGTTGGGGGAGTGGGGAACAGCACCCAGAAAAATTCAGTGTAAGCCCACAAAAATGCCAAGCCAACAATGTCAGTGAGAAGAGAGAGAATATTGACATTTGAACACCTAATCAATCAGTGCACAGGGCTGCGATCCACATGAGGGAGAAGAAATTAAGCCAGATCCCAGGCATAAACAAAATTTACCTGTTCCCATCTGAACAGACTCAGTGGGTGGTGAGCGTTTGGGACTTTTAAAAAGAGATTTATTTGTTTATGCATTTGGCTGGGCTGGGTCTTTGTTGCTGTGCACAAGCTTTCTCTAGATTGCAGTGAGAGGGGGCTATTCTCTAGTTGTGATGTGCTAGCTTCTCATTGCAGTGTTTTCTCTTGTTGTGAAGGCTCTTCTCTGATCGAGGGCTCAGTAATTGTGGCACATGGGTTTTGATGCTCTGGGGCATGTGGGGTCTTCCCAGAGTAGGGATCGAACCCATGTTCTCTGCACTGGCAGGTGGATCCTTAACCACTGGACCGTCAAGGAAGCCCCACATTTGGAATTTAGCACAAGAAAGACGCATGTTTGCTCTATGGTGTCAGGATATTCATTATATTAAAACAGTTTTATGTTTACAGAAAAATTAAGTAGATGGTGCAGAGAGTTCACAAATACCTGCACACCCAGTTTTCCCTATTGCAAACACTTACCTTACAGGGTACGGTGTTACAGCTAATGAACAAATACTGATATTTTATTATTAACTCTAGTGCACAGTTTATTCAGATTTCCTTAGTTTTTGCCTAATTTCTTTCTATGCCGCAGGGTCCCATCCAGGATATCACAGTGCATTCAGCTGTCCTGGATGTCCTCCTTCAGCTCTTCTTGGCTGTGACAATGTCTCAGACTTTCCTTCTTTTTCTTTTTTGATTGGCGTATAATTGCTTTGCAATATTGTGTTAGTTTCTGCTGTACAACAACAGGGACCAGTTGTAAGTATACATATGTCTCCTCCCTCCTGAGCCTCCCCTGCCCCCATCTCCCCTGTCCAGGTCATCACAGAGCTTCGAGCTGAGCTCGCTGGGGTCTACAGCAGCTTCCCACTAGCAATCTATTTTACACATGGCAGTGTAAATGTCCGTGTTCACCCTTCCCTCCCCTTCCCACTCCCTCCCCTGTGTCCACGTGTTTGTTCTCTATATCTGCATCTCTATTCCTGCCCTGCAAATAGGTTCATCTGTATCATTTTTCTAGGTTCCATATATATGCATTAATATATATTTCTTTTTCTCTTTCTGACTTACTTTGCTCTGTATAACAGACTCTACATTCATCCACATAATGACAAATGATCCAATTTCACTCTTTTTTTATGGTTGAGTAATATTCTGTTGTCTATATGAACCGTATCTTTTTTACCCATTCATCTATTGATGGACATCTACGCTGTTTCCATGTCCTGGTTATTGTAAATAGTGCTGCAGTGAACACTGAGGTACATGCATCTTTCTGAACTATGGTTTTCTCAGGATATATGCCCCATAGTGGGATTTCTGGGTCATATGGTAGTTTTTAGTTTTTTTACCTCCATACTTTTTTCCATACTGGCTGTATCAATTTACATTCCTATCAACAGTACAAAAGATTTCTCTCTGCTCCACATCCTCTTCAACATTTATTGTTTTTAGATTTTTTAATGATGGCCATTCTGACTGGTGTGAGTTGATACCTCATTGTAGCCTTGATTTTCACTTCTCTAACAGTGATTGATGTTAAGCATCTTTTTGTGTGTTTGTTGGCCATCAGACTTTCCTTGTTTTTTGTTATCTTGACAGTTCTGAGTACTGGCCAGGAATTTTGTAGGTTATCCCTCTATTGGAATTTGATGTATTTCTCAAGATTCAATTGGAGCCAAGGGTTTTGGAGGAAGATCACAGAGGTAAAGTATCATTTTCATCACGTCACATCACATAAAGACTACCAACCATCAACATGACTTATCACAGTTGATGTCGATCTTGATTACCTGACTGAGGTAGCATTTGTCAAGTTGACTAGCTGTAAAGTTTTTTTTTTCTCTCTATTTCCATAATGTATATCTGGAAGGAGGTATGCATAGCCCACATTTAAGGAGTGAAGATTTATGGTCCCTGACCCTGAGACTTGAGTATCTACATAAATTATTTGGAATTCTTCTTCATGGGAGATATCGCTTCTCCCATTTATTTATTTATTCAGTCATTTATTTATCAACAGGGACTCGCAGATATTTATTTTATACTTGTGATAATCCAATACTACTTTGCTCTGTTGCTCAAACTGTTCCATCTTTGGCATGGGAACTCTTTCACTTGGCTCTTGGGCTCCTTTGACAGTATGGCATGAAGGTGGAATTTTGCTGTGTTTGTTTTGCTTGTTTTTTTGAACTCCCTCGCTTTCTGTCACTATATGTTCCAGGCTCATCTTCTATATTTCTTTGGTAGTCTTTAGGTCAGCTATTATTCCAAGGAACTCTGGTTACTGTTATTGCAAGTGGCATAGGACACCAAGATCTGGGCATTAGGTATACTTGTTACGATGAGTGGACTGTTGTTTCTTTAGAGCTTTTTCAGTTGGCAAAGCAAAGAACTATATATGCGCACATCACTTATGCATATACACGTATCTGTAAATGATGATCTATATGTAATGAAAGTTGACTCCCACTTTGTGCCACCCATTTACTTGTTTAATTCCGCTGTATATATACAGTAACGTCAGAATTATTCATCCACATACTCGTGCGGAATGGCTTTATCGACTAGTGTACAGTGCTTATGGGTAGTTCCTTTGGCTTTACAGATTCTACTCTTTTCCAAATTTATTTAGTTCAGAACCACACTTCCCTGTAGTGGCACTGTAAGGAATTGAAGAGGATGGAAAAGGAAATTTACAGACTAAAATAGTCTTAAAGATGTATCATACTTTTGAAATTGGTAACATTAAATTACACCATCCAGGGATGTACATTTAAATGGTGAAAGGGAAAAAGCAAAGAAATTGTGACTATAGAAGAAACCACAAACAAGAAACTCCTCCTTCTGGGCAGATAAATCGTCAGAGACTGGATGTACTATCCCACCTGGAACAGGTTTTAAAAAACCCAACAAGATAATATATGAAACAATGATTTTCAGACAGTAGATACCAGGAAACACAGGGCAGTGATTCTTGAGAGATGAGGAAATAAATAAGGTAAGCCCTGTAATTGACTTGGCTTAATTAGGAGAGAGCTTCGAGGCTCCAGTGAAGGAAGAGGGAGACCCAGAGGCCAGGAATTCCCCTGAGTTAAGTAAATGGCGCTGGGAATCCAACCTCCAAGGAGTGGAGCGTGAGAGAGGAGAGAGTTACCATAGAGAAAGCTCCACGGGTGGCAGGAAGTCCACCTGACCACAGGTGAGTAGGAAGCTAACATAGGACAGAGAAAAATACCCCCGAAAGGAGCAGAGGGAAAAGACCTAGAACTCCACCGGAAGAAATAATGTCCCCTCTAGCCAGAGTAGAAAACTTGACTTTGCGCAAAATACCCACAGAGCTTACCAAAACCTCATTCATTTCACTGAATTAACCAATACAGCCTTGACCCCAAAACACNCGATTGTGAGGTATAATAAGATAATGGCATTAAAGCACATGGGGCCTGGCAGGTGCTCTGCCAATGTTTTTCATCTTCCCTCCTTTCCCTGTTGGTGTAGGGGTCAGTGTTATTCATGGGTTTCTCAGAGACAACCATGGCTTTGATGAATGACATCTCCTCTCTTTTGCCTTGTACTCCTTTACCTCCCTTTTCTTGGTCTCTCTTTTCTTCTGATGATGATGGTATGACTACTGCATAGTCCTCATGGAAGAGCTGATTCATTTTCAATGTTCCTTTTTCCTAGCCTAATAGTAATGTCTAAAGTATACACACCTTTGGTAAAAGAAAAAATTTTCCTAATCGTTAGAAGAAATTCATAAGCCACAGGGCTTGATTTTTCCCTCTCTATTTGAGTATGAAAGAGAAAAGAACAGTAAGGAAGCTTGCCTTGAGGTTATTTACAGTCCTTTAGGAATTGTCTCTAAGCCTGGGCTTCCCAACTGATGCTAGTGATAAAGAACCCACCTGCAAATGCAGGAGACATGAGACACGGGTTCGATCCCTGGGTTGGGAAGATCCCCTGGAGGAGGGCATGGCAACACACTCCAGTATCCTTGCCTGGAGAATCCCATGGACAGAGGAGCCTGGTGGGCTACAGTCTACAGGGTCACAAAGAGTCCTACACCACTGAAGGGACTTAGCAGGAGCACACATCTCTAAGCCTAGGTCCTGGTCTATCTCCAATGATTGCAAGTCATTCCAACTCTGCCTCCAAACTACCAGTTGTGTATATCAGCATTGGGACAATGCCATTCCTTCCACATTGCTTTAACACTGTGCCATCATAGGCTCCAGAGTGTGTACAAGTCCTTCTTGACCTGGGCATGCAGGAAGTCGTTGATAAGTTCTGAATGAGCCAGTGAGTGAATATTTTTGAAAGCTATGCTGTCTTTTCATCAGTACCTCCCATCCCCCAAATGTGGATACTGTTTAAAAGGGTCCTGCACCACAGTCAAGGAACTGTTTTCTGCATATCCCACCAGGTAAAACTTTGTTGAACCACCCTGCCCCCTGAGCGTTAATAATACATTTTAAAAATGTATTATAGAACATGCTCTCTCCTGCCCAGGGTTTTGATATTTTACCCCGGGTCCCTGAGGATACCTGCGTCATTTTGTACCAGAGGCTCCAGAAAGGCAGGGATATACTTATTCAGATATCTGTCATGCATAAAGTATGCTAGTTCCTACATAAGTGCTTTTTGTTTTTTTCATTTTTAATCAAGCCTGGGTTTTTTGCTTTTGTTTTAAACTTTTTATTTTAAATTGGAGTATAGCTGATCAACAGTGTTGTGATAGTTTCAACTGGACAGCCAAGGAACTCAGTCATACATATATATGTATCCATTCTCCCTAAACTCCTCTCCCATCCAGTGAGCCACACAACATTGAGTGGCGTTCCCTGTACTATACAGCAGGTCCCTGTTGGTTACCCATTTTACATATAGCAGTGTGCACATGTTGATCCCAAACTCCCTAACGATCCCTTTCCCCCATTTCTCCCCTAGGCAACCATAAGTTCATTCTCTAAGTCCGTGAGGTTATTTCTGTTGTGTAAATAAGTTCAGCGTGCATGCTAAGCTGCTTGCTAAGTCATGTCCAACTCTTTGTGACCCTATGGACTGTAGCTTGCCAGGCTCTTCTGTCCATGGGCTTCTCCAGGCAGGAATACTAAAGTGGGTTGCCATGCCCTCCTCCAGGGGCTCTTCCCTACCTGGGAATCGAACCCAAGTCTCCCATGTCTCCTGCATTGGCAGGCAGGTTCTTTACCACTGAGCCATGGGGGAAGCCCCAAATAAATTCAGTAAATAGGTGCTTTTGATAATGATACAAATGACAGCTTTCAAGAAGCTGTAGTGCTCTACCATCACCAATAATACGTCGCAGTTCACAGCTGGATTTAAATGCAGAACTCCCGAGAAGGTCCCAGTAGTCTAGTCTGAGATGGAATGCATGGTATTCTTCAACCTCTCTTCCTTAAAATCTGTCCAGCCTATGCCCTTTAACGTCCTTTTGAAGTAGAAAAAAAATCATATCCTTCACTAAAACTTTCCCTGACTCGGCCATTTAATATTGCTAATCAAGACTGAAAGGCTGGAGTTTTAATTTTTTTTTTTTTTTTTTAATCCTTTCAACCTGAACTATAGGATTCTGAGAACTGAATGTCTGGCCTGTAGTTGCTAGAGGCCTGCCTATACTTCTTGTGTGCTTGATTATAATATGAAAAACTAAGAAAGTGTAATTTTATAGCAACCAAACACATGGTTTTCTCTTTTCCTTTGGGATGAAAATTCCTTCCTGTCGAAACTAAGGTTATGCCCCTACTTGTGAAGCCCAAGGAGAGACACTTTGATGTGAAAGAGGATCCGGGTAGAGTAACGGATACAGAAANTTTTTTTTTTTTTTTTTAATCCTTTCAACCTGAACTATAGGATTCTGAGAACTGAATGTCTGGCCTGTAGTTGCTAGAGGCCTGCCTATACTTCTTGTGTGCTTGATTATAATATGAAAAACTAAGAAAGTGTAATTTTATAGCAACCAAACACATGGTTTTCTCTTTTCCTTTGGGATGAAAATTCCTTCCTGTCGAAACTAAGGTTATGCCCCTACTTGTGAAGCCCAAGGAGAGACACTTTGATGTGAAAGAGGATCCGGGTAGAGTAACGGATACAGAAACCAGTGTGGGAATAGGAGGAGCCTCCAGAAACAGGAAAAAGCATTGTCCCGAGGAGGGGTCATTTCACCTCCTCCGTCGTCACTCAGGCTGTCTGGTTTATTTCCTCCCCCAGGTTGGTGTGGGTTGGAAGGCCAGCCCTTTGTTAATGAGGTCAAGAACAAGACTGCCCATTCTGGGAGGTGGTCAGGCAGGGCTGAACTTTCGGATTTTCAATTTTATGAAAAGTGACCAAGAATGAAATTAATTTGGGTTTCATCTAAGCAATGCCAGAGCAACCGGCTAGGAAGTGAAAACACCATCAGCTAGCGTGGCTCAACAAATCAAACAAACATTGGTTGCATTGGTTTCCCAAGGAAATGCTTCCATTGGCCCACAGTTCAGGCATTATGTAGGTGGAAGACTGAAAGCCTGAAGTCCAAAATTTGCTAAAATAAAAAGAACTCTATTTTAAGAGTTCCATATCACATGAGTAGCTGCTGCTCAGAAGCGCTGATGGACACAAAACCGTGCTTATAGCTGGGAACTCTCATGAACTCATTTTCTAGGAAGGCATGGGCGCTGTCTCTGCGGATGGGTTCTGTCTTTCTCAGGGGCTTTCTCACCTCTCACACATGCCAGGCTGGACCCTGCGGCTCCCTCTGGGAGCACTGCTGTGTGAGCCCCGGCAGAATGTGCCCCCAGACCTTCGTCATCTGGGAACAGCATGGGAAAGACTGGCCAAGGCCAGGTCCACCGGGCACAGGCCGAGCTCTCTGGCCACATGCTTTCACGACGCTTGGCACTGAACGTCGTGAGTGCTTTGGAACGCTTTGTATTAGTCTTCATACCAGTCCATTGCACAGGGCAACTTTATTAATAGAGTTTTAGAGACCAATGAGCTGATGATCAAGAGGCTTAAGGGACCTGCACATCATTACCCAGAATGTGAGCGTTAGAGGCAGGATCAGACCTCACTGCCTGACACTGTAATGACTGCATTGTCTATAAAGACCACTGGCCTCTGTGCTCAGAATCAAAGAGAATCAATTTTCACCTCCAGGACCCTGAAGGAAGCTCTCTCCCTCCCAGGGCCTAGAGAAACCGCAGCAAACCATACCTCAGGATGTGAACTTGGTATGAACTGCTAGAGGTAGTTTTATGAGCTGAGTGAACTCTTTGTTCTAGGTCACACACAAAGTCCCATGAAGGTCTGAGATGCATAGGATTTTTTTTTTTCCCCTAATCTGGAATATTAGTACATAAAAACAAAACCAAATTACCTTAGGGAACATACAACTGAACAATAATCAAAGGCTGATCATATAAGGTCATTCAATTTGATATGGCAAAATTGTGAAACAGCCTCCATGAGCAAGACCCGGGATGGATGAAATTAGTCCTGACTCTCCAGGAGTTCAGGTTTCTGCAGTAGACAAACAGATACACAGGCAGACTCAGAGATACTGCAGGTTCAGTCACAGACCACTGCAATAAAGTGACTGTCTCTAGAAAGGGAGTCTCACAAGTGTACATAGAATGTATGTTTATACTCTACTGTAATATATTAAGTATGCAATAGTGTATGCCTAAGAAAGTAAGTACATGTCTTAATTTAAAAATACTTTACTGCTGAAATATGCCAACCATTATCTGAGCCTTCAGTGAGTCCTTATATGTTTGATGGTGGAGGGTCTTGCCTCAGTGTTGATGGCTGCTGCCTGATCAAGGTCGTGGTGGCTGAAGGTTGGGCTGTAGCAAACTTAAAATGAAGTTTGCCACATTGATTGATTCTTCCTTCCATGAATGATTTCTCTGTAACATGTAATGCCATCTGATAGCATTTTACCCATAGCAGAACTTCTTCAAAAAATTGGAGTCAGTCCTCTCGAATCCTGTCACTGCTTTACCGACTAAGTTTATGTAATATTCTAAATCCTTTGTTGTGATTTCCACAGTCCTCACAGCATCTTCACCAAGAGTAGATTCCACTTTAAGAAATGACTTCCTTTGTTCATCTATAAGGAGAAACTCTTCATTCATCCACGTTTTATCATGAGATGGCAGGAGTTCAGTCACATCTTCAGGCTTCACTTATAAATCTCGTTCTCTTCCTATTTCCACCACATCTGTAGTTCATTCTTTCACTGAAATCTTGTACCCCTCCAAGTCATCCAGGAGGACTGGAATCAGCTTCTTCCAAACAGTTAATATTGATATTTTGACTTTTTCCCATGAATCACTAATGTTCTTAATGGCACTTAGCCTGATGAATCCTTTTTAAAAGGTTTTAAACTTACTTCACCAATGTCCATCAGAGGACTCACTGTCTTTGGCAGCTATAGCCTTATAAAATGTATTTTTAAAACAAGACTTGAAATTCAAAGTTACTTCTTGATCTATGGGATACAGAATGGATGTTGTATTAGCAGACATGAAAACAACATTAATCTATAACTCCATCAGAGCCCTTGGGTGACCAGGTAATTGTCACTGACATATTTTGAAAGAATTATAAATTTTTTTCTGCATAGTGGGTCTCTACAGTGGGTTTAAAATATTCAGCAAACCATGATATAAACAGATGTACTGTCATCCAAGCTTCATTGTTCCATTTATAGAGCACAGGCAGAGCAGACTTAAAGGCCCTCTGATTTTTGAAATGGTACATGAGCAATGGCTTCAACTTAAATTTACCAGTTGCACTAACCTCTAACAAGAGGGTGAGCCTGCCTTTTGAAGCTTTGAAGCCAGGCACTGACTTCTCCTCTCTAGCTAAGAAAGTCCTAGATGGCATCTTCTTTCAGCAGAAAGTTGTTTTGTCTATGTTGAAAAATCTGTTTTGTGTAGCCACCTTCATTAATGACTGTGGCTAGATATTCTGGATAACTTGCTGCAGCTTCTACAGCAGCATTTGCGGCTTCACCTTGCAATTCTATGTTCTGGAGATGGTTTCTTTCCTTCAGCCTCATGAGTCAACCCCTGCTAGCTTCAGACTTCTCTTCTGCAGTTTTCTCACCTCTTTCCATCTTTATAGGATTGAATAGAGTTAAGGGTTTGCTCTGGGTTAGGCTTTGGCTTAATGTAATGTTTGTTCTTCTCTTCAGACCTCTAAATCTTTCTCTGTATCAGCAATAAGGCTGTTTTACTTGCTTGTCCTTATTAAATTTGTAGTTTTTGATTTAAAGTGAGAGATGGGTCCTTTCATTTGAACACTTAGAGGCCATTGGAGGGATATTAATTGATATAATTTAAAATTGTTGTGTCTCAGGGAATAGGGAGGCCTGAGAAGAGGCACAGAGATAGGGGAACAGCTGGTTGGTATAGCAGTCAGAATACACACATTTATTTGTTCACTATCCTGTATGGGCCTGGTTCATGGTGACCCCGAACAAGTACAATAGTAACATCAAAGATCATTGACCATAGATCACCATAACAAATATAATTATAATTAATAAGTTTGAAATACTTTGAGGATCATCAAAATGTGACCTAGAAACCTACCTTAAGTAAGTACTGTTGGAAAAATGGAGCCGATAGACTTGCTTGATGTAGGGTTGCCACAAACCTTCACTTTGTGAAATATGCAGTATCTTCAAAGTGTAATGAATTGAAGTGCAATAATGTGGTGTGCCTGGACACCCATCTATATCACAAGGCTGTGTCATCCTACAAAAGAAGAAGAAAGAAATGTTAGGGGGTCCAGAGGAGGAAGGAAAGTGACATTGATTTTGACCAGTGAAGTATGGAAAAATTCTCAGAGGAGATGATAATCGAACTGGACCTTCACAAGTCAGACTCTCAGAAGGAGGCATGATGAGCTCCAGAGCAGTATGATTTGTCCAAGACCAGAATCAGTTCTACAGCCATCAGTCTTAATTGCATCAAAGCCACCATCTGATCACCACAGGGAGACATGGTGTACTGTGAAGCTGAGATGATTTTGTTCTCAATTCTATTTTGTTCCAAAACCTCGGAATGAGACAGTGGCAGAAATGACCCATTTTTCTCATTTTGCATAATTTTGTATTCAAATTCTCACTATTGGGGACTTTAATGAGATTTATCCAGAGCCTTGAATCAGTCTTAAAGAAGGACTTTCATTTAGAGGAAAATTTTCAAATAGATCAACCATGCATTGAAATCCATTTATGTTTCCTACATTTCTAAATGATGTTTCCTGAAATATTTGCTTTTTATTAAATTATTTTAGCATAGGGTGAATCCCCTGATTTTTCTACTTATTTAAGTCAGGATCAAATGAATAGATAAGGCCATGTCTATTATCTCCATGGAAATAGATTAAGAGGTTATAAACATAGGATTAGCATTAACTATGGTATTAAGCAAGAGAAGCTGGCCATAATGTATGACAATGAGTTGGGGTTTTTTTCATATGCAAAAATAGAGTACTTGTCAAAGCGCCTGGGTATTACACTGAGAGTGGCTTCATAAATACTTTCTAATAATATCTCCCCTTCAAAGGTGATTTTCCAAGAAATATATAATGCAAAAAATTAGACAGTTTTGGTTGGACAGATATTAACTGCACTTTGTTTTCAGGAATCTGCTTGTGTAGAAGGTTCTTCTTAAAACCAGTACTTACAGCTCAAATTTCCGGATAAGACGTTGGGTACATGTAAATTTTACAGTGAGAATATATGCTGATTTTGTCCAAAAAGCTTATTATGTCAATTATACATATAATTGTATACAATAGTTTTTTTTTTTGGCTGAGAGCCATACAACCCTGTTCTAAGGTTCATTCATTCACTTGACTGATCATTATTAAGCACATATGATGAGCCAAGAATTGGCCTACATGCTGGATAAGCAAATCAGATGTAATCCTTGCTCCAAAAAAGCTTGCGGTCTTATAGAGTAGACTAGCAATAAACATATAAGTAAATCAGCACTCGGGAAGTGTGAAGAATACTGTATTTTATTGAACAGAGATACTTCTGGTTATAAGATACACCATTATTTTCTAAAAATGCTTAGAAAGAAAAGACCATGATTCATGAATTATCCCAATTTCAGAGGTGTTAAAAGGTGGGTGGGGAAGGGGGAGAATGGAGGGGGTGTATATTTTAGAACCAGTGCAGTGCAGTACTCTCAAGGAAAAAGATAGAGGATTATGATAGACTATCACTAGGGATCTTTATTTTATATATATATATATAAGAAAAGACCATGATTCATGAATTATCCCAATTTCAGAGGTGTTAAAAGGTGGGTGGGGAAGGGGGAGAATGGAGGGGGTGTATATTTTAGAACCAGTGCAGTGCAGTACTCTCAAGGAAAAAGATAGAGGATTATGATAGACTATCACTAGGGATCTTTATTTTATATATATATATATATTTATTTTTAATTGAAGGATAATTGCTTTACAGTATTGCATTGGTTTCTACCAAACATCAACATGAATCAGCCATAGGTTTACCCATGTCCTCTCCCACTTGAAATCCCTCCCACCTCCTCCATTCCACCCCTCTAGGTTGTTATCAAGCCTGGGTTTGAGTTCCCTGAGTCATACAGCAAATTCCCACTGGCAATCTATGCACATGGCAGTGTATGTTTCCATGTTACTTTCTCCATTCCTCCTACCCTTTCCTTCTTCCCCTCCCTCCACCACCAGTCTGTTCTCAATGTCTGTATCTCCATTGCTGCTTTGCAAATATTTTCATCAGTACCATCTATCTAGATTCCATATATATATGTGTTAGTGTACGATAACTGGAGAAGGAAATGGCAACCCACTCCAGTGTTCTTGCCTGTTCTTGCTGCCATCCATGGGGTCGTACAGAGTCGGACAAGACTGAAGCAACTTAGCAGCAGCAGCAGCAGCAGCAGCAGTGTACAATAACTGTTTCCTTTTTCTGACTTACTTCACTCTGTATTCTAGGCTCTAGGTTCATCCACTTCATTGGGACTGACTCAAATGTGGTCCTTTTTATGACTGAGTAAACTTCCATTGTTAAAGCTCATTGGCTTAAAGCTCAACATTCAGAAAATGAAGATCATGGCATCTGGTCCCATCACTTCATGGGAAATAGATGGGGTAACAGTGGAAACAATGTCAGATTTTATTTGGGGGGCTCCAAAATCACTGCAGATGGTGACTGCAGCCATGAAATTAAAAGATGCTTACTCCTTGGAAGAAAAGTTATGACTAACCAAGATAGCATATTGAAAAGCAGAGACATTACTTTGCCAACAAAGGTTTGTCTAGTCAAGGCTATGGTTTTTCCAGTGATCATGTATGGATGTGAGAGTTGGACTGTGAAGAAAGCTGAGCACCGAAGAATTGATGCTCTTGAACTGTGGTGTTGGAGAAGACTCTTGAGAGTCCCTTGGACTGCAAGGAGATCCAACCAGTCCATTCTAAAGGAGATCAGCCCTGGGTGTTCTTTCGAAGGAATGATGCTAAGGCTGAAACTCCAGTACTTTGGCCACCTCATGCGAAGAGTTGACTCATTGGAAAAGACTCTGATGCTGGGAGGGATTGGGGGCAGGAGGAAAAGGGGATGACAGAGGATGAGATGTCTGGATGGCATCACTGACTCCGTGGACATGAGTTTGAGTGAACTCCGGGAGATGGTGATGGACAGGGAGGCCTGGCGTGTTGCGATTCATGGGGTCGCAAAGAGTCGGACACGACTGAGTGACTGAACTGAACTGAACTGAACCTTCCATTGTATATATGTACCACAGCTTCTTCATCCATTCATCTGTTGATGGACATCTCGGTTGCTCCCATGTCTTATTGTAAATAGAGCTGAAATGAACATTGGGCTAATGAGGCTTTCTCAATTTTAGTTTCCACAGAGTATATGCCTAGTAGTGGGAGGCTGGGTCATATGGTGGTTTTATTCCTAGTTTTTTAAGGAGTCTCCATACTGCTCTCCATAGTGGCTGTATCAATTTGCATTCCCACCAATAGTGCAAGAGTGATCCGCTGGAGATCTTTAAGTGGGGATTGACTTACTGATGAGTTAGATTCTAGATCAGACCTGAAGAATAGGAAAAGTTGGTCTTACTACTATAGCCCAAAAAAGAATACTCCAGAAAGCAGGACATGGAGGCAGGAAAGCACAACGCATGTTTGAGAGTGCCCAGAGTATAGCAATAATTATACCAATAATTGACAAATAATTGCATTGGGTTTTCCCCAAGCCTTCACTGAATTGCATTATAGAATTCTAAACCGTCTAGGCACCTCGCTCTCCACATGGCCCTCACTGGTGGTTACAGCTTTCCTGCTCTTGTGACATGTCCTGCCCCTCTGTGGAAGCCCACCATGCTATCTCCTCTCACTGCTGCTGTCTGCTTGGGGGTCACCTCTCTGCTCTCTGCCACCACCATCCTAGCCTGTGGCCTGCTCCCAGCTGGAGGGAGCCATCCTCTCAATCAAAGTGAATACCACTCTTTGGAAATCTTGGGTGGTCTAACCTGATATTTTAGTTGAGTGGCCACAGATATTTTAGTCCCCCAAGAGGTAGTCTTACTCTTTCAGTTTTACTGGTCCCACCATTTAAGGAACTTGGAGCGACTTCCCCAGGGACTGGTCTGGAGGTACCGTTGAATAACACCACAGTGTTTTTCTTCCTTCCCACAAAAGACCAGCTGGTGCCTCAAGACCAGGCCTGAGCCTTTGGCGATCACTAACTCAGTGAAAAACTGCTCTCCTTCAGCGTGCCTACCCTTCCAGGTCAGGCAAAACCTTTTCTTCCTTTGTTGTTAGGAACTTTGAATCTTTTTCTTAAATTTATTTTTATTGGAGTATAGTTGCCTTACATTGTTGTGTTTCTGCTGTACAGCAAAATGAACCAGCTATATGTGTACTTATATTCCCTCTTTTTTTGGATTTCCTTCCCATTTAGGTCACCACTGAGCACAATTAGCAGTTGTCTGGGCTTGGATGGGAATGTACATGGGTAGAAGGGCTATTTACAGAGTAATAGAAATGTTCTAATACTGGATTGTGGTGATGGTTACATAACTGTATATTTGTTAAAATGTCATTGAATCGCACATTTTAAATGGGTGAGTTGTATGGTTTGTAAGTTATACCTCAAAAAAGATGTTTGAGAAAGAAAAAAGCATGCTATATGACATCCACTAGCCATGACTCCAACTCCATTAGCACTCATGGACTGTACACTAGAAGCCGTTTCACCAATTTAACTAGATTCTAGAAACCAACATATGGTGGGCCCTGAGTATGTGCCACTAGTCACGTTCAGAGAGATCCCTTGACATAATTATTGCAAAAATGCATTTCACTTGAAATGGAGTAGGAACAGGGACTCGTTTTATTTGCTTATTTATTTGTGTTGACTGAGCTGGGTCTTCATTGCTGTGCAGGCTTTTCCTCCAGTTTCAGAGGGCAGGGACTATTCTCTAGTTGTGGAGCAGACCTCTCGTTTCGGGGGCTTCTCTTGTTGCAGAGCCTGGGCTCTGGGGTACTTGGGCTTAGCTGTGGGTCCTGGGCTCTAGAGCACAGCTCAATGGTTGTGGCACACGAGCTTAGTTGCTCTGAGCCATGTGGGATCTTCACGGATCAGGCACTGAAACTGTCTCCTGCAATGGCAGATTCTTTACACTGAGCCACCAGGCAAGTCCCCGGAGTCTCATTTTAGCTAATACAATCTGTCTTAGAAGTTAATGTAGATCAGGGAAAAAGAAGAGAAAGAGGTATAAAGGGAATAGAGAAAAATGAACCAAGCCATGTTAAACCACGTGTAACTGCCATAATTTCTTGCCCTATTTATGTTCAAATGGTGAATCAGTGATATCAAAATCTGGAACGCCAACGCATATCACTTCACTGCCCCAGCCTCTGCTTCCTTGTCCATCAGGTTTTCCTGAGTTCATGTGAGTAACTTGAGAAGGGAGTCTGGTTGTTCTGTGTGCTGACTGCAGTGGAGGGCTGTTGGCTTTGGAGATTGTCCCCAAAGAGCAAAAATTGGGATATGTTTCTTCTCTCTGAAGTGGCTCAGTGATAAGACTTTTTGAGAACAGGTTGATTTACTCCCTGTTGCCAACTTCAGTGAAGTTTCCTAGCTCAAGTGTCCAGGCCTCTCTGGGTTAAAACTCTTACCCTGGCTGATTAGAAATCTCAAGTTGAAGCTAATGGGTTTGATTTTGTTAATTACCACTGGGCTGGTGGTAGCAGAGGTCTGGCTGGTATGGAATTGCTATATCTCCATGGTTAGTTCTTTCTGGAAGTTAAGTCATGACCAGGACAGGCAGGACTAAGTCCTGATTATGACTTGGACTAAGAGGGTAGAGACAAGCCTTTCTCATTCACAGACATTTCCCAAGGGAAAGTGATATTTTTCTTGGATTATGTCCCATCACAGAGAATTTCGGCCAGCCTCTGGCCAAACCTTTATTGTTACAGTTCTTAGCAACTAGATCTTTTTGCTTCATGCCCACACTATTGATAAAGGTACAAAGTAAATTCAGGTTGGATAGATCAAGACTTATTCAGTGCCCCTCTTCATGCCCAGAAGTACCATCACTCTTATCTCTGCTTCAGGCCAGGACTAGCTGCTGTTCCTATCTCACTCCCAACTACAGTAGCTTTTGGATCAAGTCACCTTGATGTATTTTCCTAGTCTGTATCTCTCTGAGGAAGAGTGAGAGTTATTAGATCCTATTTTCCTAAGGGACCTTGGTTCCTTATTCTATCTCTATCTACTGACTTCTTTAAATCATATTTTTTCTAATTCCTCACATCCTATTTCTCCTTAATCCTACTATAGCATCCACTTTCACCAGGATTTCTAATGAGAGGCTGTGTAGAATGAGACAGAAATGCCTGGCTAGCTCCCATCTGGTCCAGTCCTCCCCTCTGAGATTACACACACTGAGGAGCAGAGGAAATGTCCCCTCTCTGGTCTGTTCAAATTCTTGGAAACACAAGACAGAGGTGTCTTAGGCCACTGAGAATTGAGATAGTCATGCAGTGATATAAAGCTGGAAAATGTGAGAAGTAATTTGAGTCCCCGAATAGCTTGAACATCTCACTTCTGTTTATTGTTTATTTAATAATTCAGTTGGATATAGAGTGTTTGGTTGGAAGAATTTTCCCTCAGAACTTTGGAGGTATTGCTCTGCTGTCTTCGAGCTTTGAATGCTGCTATTGAGAAGCCTGATGCCGTTCAGATTCATACAGCTTTGCATGGGATCTGTTTTGCTTTTCTTTTCCTCTTTGGAAGTTTAGGTTTTGCTCTCTGAGCCCAGTGTTTTTTGCTTTGTTTTGTTTTAAAAGTTGATAATCTTTTTTGAAAATTTTACTGATTTTTCACTGTGCTGGGTCTTTGTTTCTGCGTGGGCTTTTTTTCTAGCTTCAGGGCGAAGGGGCTGTTCTCTAACTGTAGGGTGCAGTCTTCTCATTGCAATGGTGTCTTGTGTTGTGGAGCGTGGGCACCAGGGTGCCCTGGCTTCAGTAGCTGTGGCACGAGGGCTCAGCTGCTCTGAGGCATGTGGCATCTTTCCCGAGCAGGGATCAAGCCCATGTCTCCTGCACTGACAGGTGGATTCTTTACCACTGAGCCACCCGCGAAATGCCGTGTTTTTAAGCATCAGAAGGGTATGTTTTGCTGTGGGCCTTAAGTTTCCACTTTCTCTAAGTTCACTAAGTTCATCTCATCCAACCAATTCATTGTTTTCACAAGTTTTATTGTTCTCCTCTACCATTCTCTTGCCGGTTTATGTCTTTCTTTATTAAAAAGGAATATTTATTTACCTGTTTATTTATTTTTCTGCATCGGGGCTTAGTTGCAGCGCATGGGGTCCTTCATTGCACAGTCTCTCTGCCTGTGGCATGTGGGATCTTAGTTCGCTGACCAGGGATCAAACCTGTGTCTCCTGCATTGCAAGGGAGATTCTTACCCTCTGGAACACCAGGCAAGTCCTGGTTTATGTCTTTCTAAGCCACTCACTGTAATAGTAACAGGAGTTGGAGAAGCACCGGCTGTAATTGTGTGTACAGCCTCCTTGAACTTCTATTTTGCACTATATATTATTTTATTTAGGGCTTCCCAGGTGGTGCTAGTGGTGAAGAATCTGCCTCCCAATGCAGGAGATGTATTAGACGCAGGTTCAATCCCTGCAGAAGGGCATGGCAACCCACTCCAGTATTCTTGCATCGTTTATGATTTTTTTCCACACTCTCCCCCTACAAAATTGTGAATGCGGTGACAGTCAGGACCAGCCCTTCTTGTTCACTGCTTATCTTCTTGTTCATGGCGTATTACCATCCTCATACAGCGCCTGACAGGTAGCTGTCATTTAATGAACAGTGTGAATGGGTGAACAAAGATATGGCTTAGGGCAGGGGGCAGAAAAAATGGCACGAGTAGACCCATCACAAGCAAACATCAGAAGCTCCCCCAGCATTTTGTCCAGACCCCTGATTTTTAACAGAGGGAGGAGAGTTCATCTCCCAGGGGATGCCTGGCAGGCCCTGCAGGGGTAGCAGCGTGCTCCTGGCCTCTGGTACGTAGTGGCCAGGGCTGCTGCCAAACATCCTGCAATGCACAGCGCAGCCCGTACAGCCAAGAATCACCTGGGCCCAAACGCCAGCTGTACCAAGTCAAGAAACCCTGGTACAGGTCAAGCTCAAACAGAGGTCTTATATACAGAAGTCTCTCTTGAATACAGAGCCCATTTTCAAAATTCCACACACATGGGTCAAAACTCCCAACTGTGTGCCCTCTTCAGTGAGTGGGCTCAGTGGAGAAGTACTAAGCTTGAATGTTCCGTGGCTCACCCCTACACGGTCATCTTTTACATAATATATACACAGTTCTGGTTTTTTTTGAAAGCTGGGATTAGTGTAAAAAAATGGAGTAGGAAAGAAATCGACAGAATCCCTACTTAATTCATTATTTTTCTCTCCAACATGCAAAGATAAGTAGATTTAATGGTTTCTTACATTTTTTTTTTTTCTCAGCTGCTCTTCCACCTTCTCAGAGGAGAGTGCCTACCAAGCTCTTCACAGTAACCAAATAATGTAATCACAGCCCTCTAGAGGGCTAGAAGGCACCTCGTTTTAAGATAGAGTAATTGTACCTCATCTAGCTAGTTCAGTACAGAACCAGAATAAGAATACAGTTCTTTCCTAAGAGATATTCTGTTGTAGCATGTTCTTTGAATTAAAAATAACACCTCCCACTTCCAAATAAAAAGTCTTTGACTACACAGATTCACTTTCAACAACACAGTTTAAAAAAAAAAAAAAAGCTCCACCTTCATCTACTTTGATCAAAACAGAATTCACTTGGAGCAGCCATCCTGTGTCATCTGACCATACCCAATGCTATACCACAGACACAGTTGATTATGACCTGCAGACAAAGCATGGATTTAGTTATATGTTGTGACATGCAGCCTATTCGGGAGCCTTCTTTAGGCTACCCTCTGATGCCAGTTATGTTTGCAGAGTGAAGGCACCAGGCTAAACTCAGCGATTAGTCATGGTTGGTTATTTAATGCTTTACCACTCCCAAGCTCCACCTCTGTCTTCCAATTTCGTCATTTAAGCCCAAACTACAGTTGGTACAAAATGGACTCTGCTTTCTTCTCTGCAGCCCTTATTCCATTGAAGATACATGTGATGTGATATTTTAAGAAGTTAGCCGTTCTTGTTTTGGTTACTCTCTCTATAGGAGGCCAGATAATGACCTTCTATTTTCTTTCCAAATTTCTGAATGGCAGTACCATCCTATAGGTTCTTTGACATCTCCAGATAAATGAGAAGCTTGGACGGAGTCCTGGTGCCCAGCTGCTTCCCTTCTCACAGCTGTGTGGGATGGGAGTGCAGCCAGACTTTTGTCCCACCTGGCCTGCAGATGGCCTCTTCCTCCAGGCCCGCAGGACTTCTCTAAGTTGGAATGTTCAACCGCACCACGGGGCTGGGTTGTCACAGAAGTCACCCAGCCATCTCAATGGGGCACAGATCAAAGCAGGTAACCCGCCATCATCTGAGACCATGGTGTAGATTTAAAGCTCCTTTCGGCACCAAGGGGCATCTGGGACGTGGAAGTCTTAGTCGCTCAGTGGTGTTCCACTCTTTGTGACCCCATGGACTGTAGCCCGCCAGACTCCTCTGTCCATGGGGAATCTCCAGGCAAGAACACTGGAGTGGGTTACCATGCCTTCCTCCAGGGGATCTTCCCCACCCAGGGATCAAACCAGTGTCTCCTGCAGTGCAGGCAGGTTCTTTACCATCTGAGCCACCAGGGAAGCCCCAAAGGGGTGTCTGGATACTAGCTGCTTCTCCATCAACCCCCACTTAGCACTTCCCTCATTTATGTTCATTTCCTTGTGTATTTATGTGCCTGACTTTTCTCCACTAAACAGTAGTTCTTTAAGAATAGGGCCCTATATTTTTTATATTTGTATTATTATATTTTATAATGTACTGCCTCATCCTCAACAGTAGCCAACTCTTCAGTTTGACCCTGATGAGTTTAGTTAGTATTTGCAGTGGGTGACAGGGGAAGCTATAACCAATGTACTCTATGCCAGCAGTCCCCAGCCTTGTTGGCTTCAGGGACTGGTTTCATGGAAGACAATGTATCCATGGATGGGGAAGAGAGGGATGGGGGAGGAGGGTTTGGGCGTGATTCACTTTATTTTTTATTATTATTGCATCAGCTCCACCTCAGATCATCGGGCATTAAGGGGTTGGGAACCCCTTCTCTATGCCGTGGTCCTTATTGTACCTTAATCACCTGGTGACTTCCTCTTTGGGAGCTAGACCAGCAGGCATCCATTTCTTTAAGGAGTTGACAGTGACGGAATTAGAAGGGGGAAAATGCAAATTCTTGGTAGGAAACATTGTAAAGGACAAGCTGATGGTCAGAATCGGTTTTCCTCCTCTGCTCCAGCCTCCTCACCATACAAAGATCCAAGGAACAAAGACTGGGGGAGGAGCATGGGAAGAATAAGAGAGCTGCAGGTGTGGATGCTTTTCTGGGCCTTGCCTCCTGCCCCAGCCCCAGAAAGCTTCAGGGGCTCCCTGCTCTGAGCTCCCCTGGGCTTGGCTGATTTCCTCTGAATCTGTCTCGGTCCTGGAGGACAGCAGAGGTGGAGCTGGGGGGTCGGGGAGCAGGGTGAGTGCCCGGGAGAGTACAAGGTGCTCAGGGGACCCGAGGACTGGAGACTAGCCTTTCCTTTGGACTAGCCTTCCTTAAGAACATTTCTAGAATTAGAGGGAGAGAGTAGAGGGAAAATGGAGGGGAGAGAGGAAGGGAGAGAGAATAGAGGGGCTGGGGGAACAGAGAGAGGACGGGGAAGAGACAGGAGGGATGGAAAGGAAGGACTGCCTTCTCTAGCCTCTCTGCCTGCCCAGCTTGAGTTGAGATTTTCTACATGTTAGCAAGGTCCCCTGAGAGACAGGTGTTAGGTCAAATCTGGTTTTTGTTTTTAAATTTTAGGACGGCAAGAACAATGAACGTGAGATGGGCCCTCTTAACAGGTGGTTAAGCGTACAGCTATTGCTCTCTACAGGCAGACCGTCCAGCACTTATCCAACTTGCATAACTGAATCTTCTACCCATCGGCCAGCCACTCTGCAGCTTGTAGGTGTAAATGTAGGTGTTAGCAACAACTTCATATCGTTTAACCTATTGTGACAGGCAGGATCACATTACAACTTTTGTGGGCATCAGGCACTTCTTCCTTTAAAGAAACTAAAAATTCCATTTTATGATTATGTTGGGATAAAGACAAATACATGAATATTATATATGAAAACATCTTCAATCTAAAAGTTCATTTTGGGGAGGTCCCTGGTGGCTCACTGGCTAAGATTCCAGTGCTCCCCATGCAGGGGGCCTGGGTTCGATCCCTGGTCGGGGAACTGGATCCCACATGCCACAGCTGAGACCTGGTACAGCCAAATAAATTAATACAATATATTAAACAAAATAAAATAATAGTTCATTTCCTCTTCTGCTTTATAAAAAAACACAAACATCTCACAGGCTCCGAAAAGCATCGTGTGACCTTGGCACTGTGCCTACTCTGCCTGCTGGGATGTCCACTCCAAGGACAGGGTCCTGTCGATGCAGGACTTGCGGGGCCTGCAGCAGTGCCCTGGGAGCCCCTCCCAACCCCCACCCAGCCTGGACTCCACTCTCCCTTTTCTCTCCTTGCTTATGTTGATCCCTCCCTTCTCCAGAGGCGTGGGTTTCTCCCACCTTGGCCTTTCCACAGGTGAATAAATCCCTCTAATCTCCAAGGCCGGTTGGAAAGTCCTGCTCATATAATTAGTAGGGATATTTCCATTTCAACTGGGAACTAATTGCAAAGGCAGGGCTTTGTGCAGCTATGTAAATTAGCCTGGCTCTCAGCTTGAGCACTACTCACTATAATATTAAAAACAAACAAACAAAGAAACCTCAAAACATTACCCCCACCATATGGGCCATGACCACCATCCACGTTATCCCTGGTGACCAGGGAAGGGAGCTCACAACTGATCTTTGTAGCAGGAACAGTTAGGTGCTGGCAAGGTTTCAGACCTCCCCATCCCCTTCCCCCTCCGCTAATTGCCCTTCTGAGATGGTGGCAGAAAACACACTGGCTCCTGCTTTGAAAACCACAGGGGCTTGTACGGGTGAATGCCATTTTATTACTCTGCCCTTTAGACATTAGCCTCTCTACTGTCAGGCCCACCATGGGACTTGCCTCCACTTCTCCCTCAGATGTCAACCACCCAAACTTCAAATAACACTGGAGAATGGTGTGGCTGGGATGATCTGACTGTGTAGCTGTGTCTGGGTAGCTTTGGGGGCCAAGACTTTGTGGTTAGAAGGAAATGGATTAATAGATAACTTGGGACAACACCTCTGCTCAGTGATTCATCATCAGATGAGCTTTGAATAACTGATCCATTAATTGGTTATTTTTGTTGAAATACACACCCACACACATACACAGACCCCTGGTTTTATGAGACTTGCTCTCAAATTGATGTGGGTGGAGGTTTATCCAATTGAATAATTCATAGCCTTTGGAGTACAATACTTAGTCTGCTAATTCCTACCCCATATAGGAGAAGCAAATGACAACCCACTCCAGTATTCTTGCCTGGAGAATCCCATGAACTGAGGAGCCTGGTGGGTTGCAGTCCACGGAGTCACAAAGAGTCAGACACGACTGAGTGACTTTACTTACTTACTTACTTATAGCATTCCTGTATTTTTAAATTAAAGAGATTTGATTTTTTTCCTCAGTGATTTTTTTTCCTGTGGCAATTTCAAGATATCCTTTGAAACTATCTGCAGCATTCCAGACTTTTTCAAAACCAAGGCTTTACTTTTCTAGCTATTTGTTCCATCTTTGAGTTAACCACACTAGTTTTTGTATTACAATTTAACAGTTGATTTTTAAAACCATATGGGAACTTCAAGTTAATTAAATATTTTAATTAACAAGAATATGCATGACATAGATCACTAGTCCTCAGGAATTATTATAGAGTATCTTTGAAAATTAAACTGTACTGAACTCAATATTTTATTAATGATTATGAAGATCTTTTCTGATCGCAAAACTCTGAAAATCAGTTTTCACTGTGATATTGATGTGAGTAATTTCCAGGTCAATGAAGAGTTCTGGAGACAGAATGATAAAATATTTCACTCTGGGAACTGACTATAACACCTGGAAATTATGTATATACTATTAAATTAAAGGACATAATGTATACAAATGTACCAAGCACCAGGGTTGACACGTAGTATATTTTCAGTGAATAAGAGTAGAATTTGAATATGAATCTCACTTATTCAACAGTATTTATTAAATATCTACTATTACATTGCATCAATTCTAAGCCAGATATTTATTCACTTTTTTGTGTGTGTGGCTGTGTTGCACAGCATATGGGATCTTAGTTCTCCCACCAGAGATCAAACCTATGCCTCCTGCAGTGGAAACTGCAGAGTCTTAACCACTGAACCACCAGGGAAGTCCCTATTCATCTTTTATTAACTCTAAAACTGTGATGTTTCAACATTAATGGTGGATTGCATTACCATCAGTCAGAGCAATCATAGTATACTACTTGGCTACAACTTTTTTTTTGCCATGCTGAGGCTTGTGGGATATTAGTTCCTTGACCAGGGATTGAACTGGACTCCTTAGCAGTGAAAGCTTGGAGTCCTTACCACTGGACTGCCAGGGAATTCCCACTTAGCTACCATTCTTGGTAGTGCAGTTGGATAACTGAGTCCCTTCCTAAGTCTGTCAGTTGCTGTTTCAGGGGCCGTTCAAGGAAGGCACATGAATTGTGGTCTTTTGAAATCTAACACATACTGAGATCAATGAGGCCCTAGCCCCTAAACTTGCAGAATGGTGAGTGTCAATGGCTTGAAAGAAAACCCCAGAGAAAACAGTGGAGCGCTTTTTAAAGAAATGGTGCCATGCCAAGACTTGGGATGGCATGGATGGTACTGTGGAAAAAGTCATGGACACTGACCACTGAATTTTAAAGGTAATTCGGCAGAGTTAGATTCTGGAGATGAAGAAGTTTAGAAAACTGAACCAATCTATTTTGCTTGTATTTTGCTTTTCACACATGTAAGAGAGATATGATAAATATCTATGACTAAATAATTCTCTTATACTAAAAAGAAAAATGTCTTAAGTATTAGGAAAGTATAGTGCCATCATTTCAATAAACATCATGTTATCATTTTTCGGAGGCTTTTTTTCCCATTTCCTAATGATGCATCTCACCATCATGGGTGCCTTCAGTCCAGTTCAGTTCAGTTCAGTTGCTCAGTCATGTCCGACTCTTTGCAACCCCATGGACAGCACCAGGCCTCCCTGTCCATCACCAACTCCTGGAGTTCACCCAAACTCATGTCCATCGAGTCGGTGATGCCATCTTAGATTCAATGAATTCTGGGTACCTATCAGGCTCAGTGCTAGGCTTTGAAGACACAATTAATTAAGCAAATATTGATCAAATGCCTCCTATGTGTCCCAAACCTGCTACATGCTATGAATGAGCTGGATAAGATCTCACAGAAGGTTCCCTGATTGGGAAGACAGACATCATACAACATACGTACTCTGGTGGGGCAGAAATGTGTAAGTATTATGAAATATATTGCAATAGAGCTAAACACTGGTGTTTAAGACATCATCTTTATTTTCAAAGAATTTACAATCCAATGTCAAAGACAGAAGGAAATTTCAAAATTGTGTGTTAAACACCATAAAGTCCGAAAGAGTCTGGAGGAAGTGACAAAGTGTCCTGAAGGGAAAATAAGGATTAACCAGGTCAAGAGTAGAGGGAGACTATTCCAAACAGAAGGACTGTCATGTTTAAGGGCCGAGAAGTTAAGAGGGAGGCTGGTGACTTCCTTCAGCTGTAGAGTTCAGGTGGCAGAGCTTTCACCGTGAGGGGCAACAGATGAGCCTAGAAAGGTAGGCAGAGCTGGGAAGATGGGATTGGCTAGGATGAGTCTTTTGTTTTTCATACCAAGAGTGGGTTTTATGCAGGATAGAGGTGTGATATAGATGTGATAGGATTTGTATTTTAGAAATATCTTTAGAAAGATTTGTATTTTAGAAAGATCTCTTGCTGGAGTGTGGAGAGTGGATTAATTTACTCCCTCCTTCTTCCCCCAAGCAAAGAAGCCAATTGGTGCAGGAAGTAGATGTTAAGGTTCCCAATTTTCCCAGCTTGATTGGATCTTTGTCCTGCTTGGGGGGTGGGGGTGCTTTGTAGTAAAATGCTCTGTAGTAAAATGCTTCAGTACCTTATGGTCACTGCCCAGGGGGCGCCTAGTTGCAGACAGTAAAATCATTTTTAAATGAAGTCCTATCAGGTTATTTGACTAGAAATGCAGGTTGATAAGCCCACTGATCCACTGAGCAACTGATCAATAAAAATGCCACCTCAATTACATGATAAAGTCAAGAATCAAAGTGTACGGTTGCCCTTCTGAGCTTCTGTGGGACTGAAGAATTTCCATCTGAGATTTATCAAAGGGTCTTGAAAGCCAAAGAATGCTGTAGATGAAACTCAGTTGGTTTTGTGTTTCTGCCAGAACTCAGAGCTTTCTACAGGTCACCGCCTGTCAGGTATGAAAAGTCATAATTCTACCAGAGCTTCCTTTCGTGGTTCAGCAGTCTCAGCAAGTGCTGGACAGATAAGCCCTGGTCCTGTGTCTGTTTGAGCAGATGTAAATGAAAATGCCAAAAGGCTCGAGTTCAAAGGGAAAAGTGTCACTTTATGGAACTCCCACTCTTTTGGAAAAGCATTTTGGCAAAAAGGTTTCTTTAAGTAAGGCCAGGAGACGTGCATTCACGTCACTCCCAGCCACCACGTTGCCCTTTCTTCTTGGAGCCCATGAAGGGCTGGACACCCCGAGAGATGGGGCATCCGGGAAGGCTCCACAGCCAGGGAGACCTCTGGCATCTGTTTCTCAGTTAATTATTCCTTTTTAAATTTTTACTTTATTTTACTTTACAGTACTGTATTGTGAATGTAGTTGCATTTTCTAAGCAACCTTTTGCAAGGAAATAAGGATGGGGCCAAACAAGCCACTTCTAGACCTTTTATCCTCACACGTGCTTTTGTATTTCTGGCTGTACACGGGTTTACCCCTGCAGGAAACCATTTAAAGAATGTAGATAATACCTATCAGTGCTGTGAGTCACCCTGTCAAGAGAATAATGTACAATGGAGCATCCTTGTAAGTTATTTATCGTACCCTGAGGCTTGATGGAATACAGTTTCCTTGATGAAGAGATAAAGGGAGCAACATGAAAGCAAGGTAAAAGAAGAGCGCTTCATTAAAACTGAATCTACCTTCTGGTCGTAATTTTTTTTTTTAAGAATTAGTATTATTACTGAAATTCATCGTCCCCCAAGTTTCCTTCATAGAACATCTTTTCAGAAAATAAAGAGAACAGTGAGAGAGGGAACGAGATTGGAAGAGGACAGGAATCCAGAGAGGTAGAGAAAAAGACGGAGAGACAATGATAGGAGAGAAGCTGACGCAACTGACTTGTGCAGAACTGGAATGCTGAAAATACAGTTCAAGAGACCAGTCCTCTGGAGAACGGAAATGAACAGCTCTGAAAACGCAATAGCTTTTTCTCTGTTGAAACTGGTAGGAGACGTTTGCAGAGAAGACCACCCTCTACCCCCACCTCACTCCCAAGGGAGGGCTAAAAGTGAGAACAGGATTAACCATTGAGAGCAATGGGTTCTAACTTGAGCAAACCAGTCTCCTCACCTTAGAACAAGGGGGTCACAGCAAAGGGCTCTGTTTCTCTCAGGGTAGATGGGTGGTCACTGGGAAGTAGTGGGATCAGGTCCAAGAAAGGCTGGAGAAGAGGGATAATTGGTGTGTTTTTCCGTGTTGAGATTTAGTTCAAATTCTGCTCTGTTTACCCTCCCTCTTCCATTGCTTTGCAAGAAGAGAACCTCAGGAATAAATAAGCCTCAGGAAGATGACAAGCTGGTTTCCAGGGCAATATTAATGGTTAGCTAAATAGCATATCCCAAGAAATAAATGTTTTAACCTCATAATACTGTGATTGTTTAAAAAGACTTAAATTTGAACTATATAAATAATAGATACAGTTTTTTTTGTAAGAAAAAAATGAAAATTTTATATAGACGGCTACAACCCCCCTTTCCTAACCTTTCTTAGTCGCAATTCTGCCCCAGTCTCTCCCAAGGGGGTCTTTCATCAGTTTACCCATTTTCCTTTACAGACCTTCTTCTACATAGAAACTCTGAAGTATTGTTTTATAAGTGTTTTTTACTATAAGTAGAAAGGGTTGTTTTAATGAATGTCTTTATTATTGAATAAATTTAACATGTAACATTGTATAAGCATGTTACTTTGACATATTTATTTGTTGAATATGATTGCCATGTAGGGCTATTTATCACATTACATAATTGTAGCTGTTATATTATTGAGTGTATTCATTTTACTCTGCATTAGATCCCTATGATTTGTCTACTACTTGTTACAAGTTGTACCCTTAAACTCCGTCACTCTAATCCTCTTGCCATCATCCCCTAGAATCTATCATTTTACTGTGTTTATTTTTTTTAAGTTTAACTTTTCTGCTGCTACTGCTGCTGCTAAGTCGCTTCAGTCGTGTCTGACTCTGTGCGACTCCATAGACGACAGCCCACCAGGCTCCCCCGTCCCTGGGATTCTCCAGGCAACAACACTGGAGTGGGTTGCCATTGCCTTCTCCAATGCATGAAAGTGAAAAGTGAAAGTGAAGTTGCTCAGTCATGTCCGACTCTTTGCGATCCCATGGACTGCAGCCCAGCAGGCTCCTCCGTCCATGGGATTTTCCAGGCGAGAGTACTGGAGTGGGGTGCCATCGCCTTCTCCGGTAGATTTCGTATATAAGTGACATCATACACTACTTGTCTTTCTCTTCTTCAGCTTAGCATAATGTGCTCAAGGTTCATCGATGCTGTCACAGATGGAAGGATATCCTGCTTTCTCATGGCTGAATGCGATTCCATTGTGTCAGTGGGTGTATATCCCATATCTGTTCTATCCATTCATCTGCTGATGGGCATTTAGGTTGTTTCTGTATCTTGGCTATTATGAATAATGCTGTGATAAACATGGGCGTGCACACATCTTGTCAAAATCCTGTTTTCATTTTTTTGAGGGGTATACCCAGAAGTGGAATTGCTGAATTAAATGGTAGATCTACTTTTAGTTTTTTGAGGAAACCCCATACTGTTTTCCACAGTGGTTGGACCAATTTATAGTCTGACCAACAGCGCATGAGTGTTCTGTATGGTTTTCGTTTTGTTATGTCTTAGAGATGGGTCCTTCTTAGCACACGGGTCCCACCTCATTCTTTTTAATGCTTTGTAGTGTTCTGTGTAGGCATCTGTGTGATAAATCAGAGTTTATTTGGTCACTCCTCTACGATTTGCAATTATGTGGCTTCCAAATTGTTTTTAGCTTCTGTAAATAAATGCTGCAAAGACTGTCCTATACAAGCTTCCTTGCTCACCAATCTAATTGTTCATTTTTCTAAGGTAGAAATAATTTGGTTTCTAGCCTCTGGGTCTCCAGGTCTTTTAAGGGCAGCTTGAGTTCAGTTACACGCATCAGAGTGTCTTAAAAATTGCCTCAAAATTGGAGGGAAGACTTACTCTTTAATCTTAGCAAAACATTAGTCCATTTCCCAGCTACATAAAATGACTATTAGTTTTCTAGTCTCAATGATTAACTGTTGGTTAAGACTGCTACACCTGGCATCATCCCTCCAAAATATTAATTAAATATTCTTTCTCCCTTTTGTAGCCTGCACATTAAATACGTATTTCAGAAAGAAAATGTTTTGAATTTATATGAAAGCATGCATAAACCAAGACTTTCATCATAATGCTGTGTAAGAATATTGTCTTTTATTAAATGAACATTCAATGAATACATGAGATGAGAAAGAAAGAAAAGGGAATGATGTCAAGGGAACAAAGCATAGTTATTTCTGCCCTGCGCTATCTGTATTGGCAGCATCAGAATCAATCCAGTCACAAATCCGATGAGCAGCTGTTTGCACATCATCGGACTAATGAAGCCCTTTGAATGCCCTGTTATCAACGTGATAGAGCAGGAGAGGGAATAAAGAAAGAAAGAGTGGACCACAGAGAGACATCCTGAAGACAGACTCCCTTTCCCCAGCCACTTGTGGAAATCTATCTCAGGGCAATGGGATTGATTGTAAGTTCTGGCCTTGGGCAAAATTCCTGTTTGCAGTCAATAAATTAACGGGTGACACTTTGAAATGGGTTGACTTTAGCCTAATCAATGTCTGATATGGCAATCTTCCCTCAGGCCAAACTCCTACTAAAGTTCCTAGGTTGGAGCTGACTGTAGAAATGGAGGGATCCTTGAACTTTCTTTCTCCTTCATCTTTTTCTTTTCTTTCTTTCTTTTTTTTTTAATCTACTGACAAAGCAGAGTACTGAATTCTGGCACTAACATTCTTATTTCCTGTCCTTGCCTGTCGTCTCTTTGACTGGCATGAAATAACTCTGATGTCCATAGATTTCATTTGCATCCAGCTCTCCAACTACAGAGTTCTTATCTGGCTGATTTCTCGTGTAATCTCTTCCCTCCCAGAGAGCTGCCCATAGGGCCAAAGAGGGAGCTGTTCCTTCACAGTAGCGCCTTTTGCAAGCTCTAGGCACCAGGAAACAGAGAAGCCTGCTCTGTTGGTTCAGCTGGCTTTTACAGCTGAAGATAACACGGACCGCAAATCTGTCGGGGTTCGTGTTTTCTTGGAGGGGGAGGAGAATTGGGGGAGCAAAATAAAGAGAAGTTTAAGTTTAATATTTCATAACCGTGTGCTCTTTCCCAGGTTTTATTCCTGTAATATTCTCTGTGTGTGGCCAGACCCTTCATAACACAGCTCTATTGAAGGAGGGTAAAGGAAAAGGGAGGAAAGGCGGAGGGAGGGATGAAAACTAGCCTTTGGGGGAAATGAAAAAAGAGCACTGCTTTTAAGTACCAACCGTGACCTTAACGGGATGTAGTCAAGGCCCCACAGAATGGAGTTGGTCATTCAATTCTGAAAATAGGATCGGGGGCAAGCGTGGGTAGCATTTGTAGCGAGGCCAGAAGAAGGAAGTGACCCATTTAGACTCTTCTCTGGAAAAAGTAGGTTCCTGAGGCATCAAAAAGTTGATGGACTGAGAGCTTTCCTTCCCTTGAGGGTGTGTTGGGTAATGTCTGCTGGGAAAAAAAATAAAATAAATAAATAAATTTGAGGAACAAAGATGGTTGAAACATAGACGCAAAATCTTTTTCTGTAGTTTGGAATCTTTTTGTGAAATTAAAAAATAGGAGAAAGACTTCTTTATTTCTTTAATCTCTGGAAAAAGAACAAGCATTGGCGCGTCCACATTATGTATGCAACGCTATTCCTGCCACCAGGCTGGGCGTCTAACAAGCTTAGCCGCTTAGGAGAAGCATATTTTATTTTCAGGTTGGCCAAGCTATTTCCTGCCTTTGGAGCAAAAACCAGTGCAGCTACTGTACCCTGACGATATTTTTTTCTCTCAGAATATCATAACCTTTTGAATAACAAGCATGCTGCTCTCGCAAGGGCTCCAAAAACATGGATGGAGAAATACAACAGCCCCATTTTATCCCTTCCCTCAAGAAGAACACCCCTTTCTCTACATCTGTCCACCCTCTCTGTGATTTCTGAATGTAAACGTAGAAGATGACAAGTGTTTTGATCACACTAGTGTGAGAAGACATAACCCAAACACACGGTAGTGATTAAGTCACATAGCCTTGAAAAGAGGCCATGAAAATAGGGCCAGTTGCAGTTTCTGGGCCGGGTGGGGTCTGTCGGACCAGGGCAGGGGCGAGGAAAAGCACGGAGGCAGTTGGCGCCATGATGGAAAGGCTTGTGAATGGTGTTTGGCAGTCCACGTCCATTGATGAATATTTCCTCAGTGTTCAACCATAAGCTCAAAAGACCTTTGATTTCACATAAACCAATGCCCTCATTTTACCAAATAATTTGCTAGGGCAAGAATCACAGTGAAGCCAAGATTCCAGGGCTCTTGTCTCCCAGGTTGGTATTTTCCATTGCTTTGAGTTGGGCATTTTACTACTCAGGTTAAAACACAGTCTCTGTCTTCTAGTAGCTTACACTTTAAAACGTCTATTTCCCAGAAAAAGGAGTCATTTGGGGAATGAATTAGCCCTGAGACGACCAAAGAAGGTACTTGGTTCTAAGCCTCTGTCGCTGGCCGACCATAAGAAAACAACTGAGCTTATCTGTGCTCCCAAGGGAACCCAAAAGAGAGGCGGTATTGGGGGAGCTCCTTTAATATTTTTAAGAGTTGGTGGTTCTATATTAAACCAGTGTAGACTCTTTATGGTGCCATGAGGGCTGTGGGAATGGTCAGATGTGAGGTTCAGTTGCTCATTTGAAAGTGTGATATTGGAGTAATAGCACTACCTGTTTCTATAGCAAAGGTCAGTGTGGGTTCTCACAGGGACAGAAAATGGCCTGGCTCTGTACTTCTTCCTTTGCAAACAGGCCCCACATGTCAGCTTCCTGACTGACTTCTGGTAAATCATCCTAGAATGGTTCCTGGCATTCACCTCACAGAGGGTTAAAACTTCCTCTCACAAACCAAGGGCTGCACACAGAGGAGACAGACTACAAAGGAGGGTGTTGTTGCTTATTTTATACCATTTGGGAGAAGGGAGGGCCAAAAAGAGAAAAATGCTGTGGTAGAATTTTTTTTAATCCAGATTAATAAGAAAAAAAATTATACAGAGGTTTTTCTTTTTTTTTCTTAAACTCCATTTTCCCCCTCTCTCCTCTCCATCCAACCTAAACCATTTCTTAAAAGCCATCTTATTAGGGTAAGAAGGCTTCCTATGCTATCTATCGCATAGGAAGAGACTCAAGAACTAAGGCTTTGCCCAGAGGTGGCTCACATAGGGGTTGGTGAGGTTGGCCTACTGGACTCCCAGCCTTGGCTCCTAAAAGGGCGTGGGGGAGAAGTGTCTTGTGGGACTGCTTTCATCCTTCCCATTAGCAAGACTAGAAGAATATGCTGGAGGCAAAAGAGAGCTCTATCTTCCTTCCTCTGCCCCATTTACTTTCTGAGAACCAAGATGAACAGGACAATCACATCTATTATTGATTCTGAGAATTCCTGGGAAATGGCAGCAACCTGTATTTTTGGTGACTAGGAAGAAACCAGGGACACAGGCTTAGATTCAGCTATTATCTGTGTGCAAACTGAAATGATTTCTTTAACAAAGACGTGGATCTTCACCCCTCAAGAATACTGTGCTCATCAGTGTTGCTTGTAAATGTTTATGGACGTAATTTTTCAGAGGGGAAATACATAGAATGAAGAATTAATGTCTAGTAAAAAATACCGAATGAACAGCTGGAAACTCTCGTGCTAATACATTCGAAAATGCAGACAAGCTGATATAGGGCATGTTTAAATAGCGCAGAATGAGACAATATTAAAAATATTTATTTGGGGACCTAAAGTAGGCGTTGACATTTATATGAAGGCCACGCAGACCTGCCCAAACTGTCTTTCTATGCATTACCACACTGTTTAAAGGGCCAACCGCCTCTTTTTAAAATTTACTTATTCTGGCTGTGCTGGGTCTTCGTTACTACGCAGGCTTTCTCTAGTTGTGGCAAGCAGTGGCTACGCTGCATTGCGGTATGTGGACTTCTCACTGTGGTGGCTTTTCTTGGTGTGGACCTCAGGCTCTAGAGCATGCGGGCTTCAGTAGAGGCAGCACCGGGGCTTGGTGGTTGCAGCTCAGTTGGACTCAGGCTTGGCAGCTGTGGTGCACAAGCTTAGTTGCTCCATGGCACATGGCATCTTCCCGGACCAGGAATAGAACCTGTGCCCCCAGCACTGGTAGGCAGATTCTTATCCACTGTGCCACCAGAAGGGGCCAGTCACCTCTTGAGATGACTTTTATTTACTAAAAATAAGGAAAAAAAAAATTTGGTACCAGTTTTCTTTCTGGGGTAAAAATTAATTTGTTAGCTGTCAAGACAGCCAAGCAGAGGAAAAAGCTTTCCCCTCCTTTATAATCTGCTTTGATGACATGGTAACCAAATAACCAAGCTGTGCATCTATACTCAAAATGCACTGAATCAGTCTCTAGGGCGGGGCCAGATCCTCAGCATTTTTCTAAAGCGCCTCAGAAGATTCTGTTGTGCAGTTAAGTTGAGAAACTGCTTGTCTGAAGTTTCACCACTTTGAACTGGTATTAGTCAGGAGGAAACTTGGTCAGAAACAGGACACAGGTAAAGGGGCTACGAAATAGTACTGTTACTTTATCAACTGCTGCATCAAATTAAGGGCGTGAAAATAACTTCGAGGGTCTGATTGTATCATTCATGTGCATCCGGATAGGAGCATACTCCGGGAATGGATATTCTGTTTTCTACAGTTTTCAGTGCTAGATATCCAAGTATCTTTTTTTTTTTTTTTTTTAAATTTTTGTAAGAGTACAATTGATTTGGGGGCTTCCCTAGTGGCTCAGACAGTAAAGAATCCGCCTGCAAACACAGGAAACTCTGGTTAGATCCTGGGTCAGGAGGATCCCCTGGAGGAGGAAATAGCGACCCACTCCAGTACACTTGTCTGCAGAATCCCATGGACAGAGGAGGCTGGCGGCTGCAGTTCGTGGGGTGGCGAAAGAGTCAGACATGACAGCGACTAAACTACAACAACAAACATAGCTGATTTCCAATGCTGTGTCAGTTTCTGCTATACAGCCAAGTGAATAATGGTATATATACACATATGACCATTTTTAAAAGATTCTTTTCCCATATAGATTTCAAGTATTTTATAATCCATTTCAAAACATTGCAATGGATGGAAAAGCAAGTGAGTAGACCAATGGCACCCCACTCCAGTACTCTTGCCTGGAAAATCCCATGGACGGAGGAGCCTGGTAGGCTGCAGTCCACGGGGTCGCTAAAAGTCGGACACGACTGAACGACTTCACTTTCACGTTTCACTTTCATGCATTGGAGAAGGACATGGCAACCCACTCCAGTGTTCTTGCCCGGAGAATCCCAGGGATGGGGGAGCCTGGTGGGCTGCCATGGGGTCGCAGAGAGTCAGACATGACTGAAGCGACTTAGCAGCAGCAGCAGCAGACCTGTAGTAAAATGCATTCTAGAAAGTGCTTATTTTTATAGAAAATAAAAAGGGAATTAAAGGTGAAGTTAGGATTGCTTTGAAACTGTGCACCATGGGTAAATTTTCATGTGTGCATATTACAAATAAAACTGACTTTCACAAAACCAATTTATGAATGCTCTTAGAACTCTCTACCAAAATTTTTCTTCTTAGTTAATGCCAGAGAAGGTGTTTTAGCCATTTCTCTGATCGCTGTAAAAGTATTGGTCTGGCTAGATTTATAGGTAATTTCCAGTTGCAGTAGCAATAACCTATAACTTATTCATATTTAAAAGCTATAATTATCGGAGGAAAAAATTAAAGATAAAACTTCCATCTTCACTGAGATACAAAATGATGAAAAACCTTTATGAAAGAAAAGACAAAAAGCAGTCATTTAAATGTTGAAGTCAAATATATAAGGTCTGTTTTGTTAATTAAAGAAATTTGGACACATATAATAGTAAGAAATACTTTCTTTTAATAGCTAAATAGTTAATCAATAGGCTGAGCTTTAAGTCTGATCATCTCCACTCTGGTTCCTTTAGGGTCATTTCCTTTTTTTTTTTTTTCACTGTACCCAGAGGGTGAGTGGAGGTACTGAAGGAAGGTGTACGTGGCCCTGTCTCAAGACCTAAAGGTCGGAATTCATTTAGTTGATAACAGGTCTTCGTTGTTTGTGTGGAGTTCTGAACTCATTTGGGAAAGTGCTTAGCACAAGGAAGGAAAACAGTCACTGAACAATGACACTCGGAATCCAATGGGAGATGCAAAACCAAAAAGGAGGGGAAATTCCTTAGCTTTCCCACTGTATGAAATAGTAAGACTTTTCCTAGCTCAGCCTGGATTCAGTCTAGACTCCCCCCAGGTCACATTAGGGAGGTCATGGTTTCTAGGCACTTTAGCCTTTGTGGGTTCCTTCTTTCATAAAACAAAACAAAACACCTAAAACCTGTATTCTATGACTCTGTTGGTATAAAGAAAAATATATTAATATTATATATAAAATACTGTCTTTAACCTACGTTTTTTTCTTCTGTTTTAAAAGAAATGAACAGTTTTTATGCACTGTGGGCCTTCAGCACCGTGCCTGCTGCCTAGCAGCAAAGTTAGCCCTGACCGGAAGGTGCTGTGTGAGGAGAGGCCTAGCAGAACAAGGACAGTAGCAAGGGATAGGTTGGGAGTTTGGGACTGACATGCACTCACTGATATATTTAAAATAGGTAACTATCAAGTACCTATTGTAAAAAATGTAATAATTTTTTTTAAAAAAGGAATAGTAGCAAGAGATGAGTCACAGAAAGCTTTCTAGACCATGGTACCACGGTGAGGAAGTTGGAATTTATTTTCATGAATGAGATGGGATGTTTCAAGGGTTATGAACAGAGAGTTCACATTTTAAGGAGATGGTTTCTTTTGTGGAGAAAATACTATAGAAGGTAAGGAAGAAAATCAGAGCGTGTCAAGCAACTATTCTGATAATCTAGGAAAGAGATGACGTGGCTTATGCTTAAGGCAGTGGTGGAGGTGGTAAGAAGTGATCAGATTATGAGCAGATATTAAAGAGAGATGCACAGGATTTGATGACAGACTGAATGCTGAATTGTGATAGAGAAGATTCAAGATGACTCAAAGCTTTTGCTTGAACAACTGAAACTGTGAATTTGTCACTTATTAAGATGGCTAAAGCTGAAACTCCAGTACTTTGGCTTCCACTGCAGGGGCCGTGGGTTCGATCCCTGGTTGGGAAACTAAGATCCTATATGCTAGGAGCGGTCTAGCCAAAAAAAAAAAAAAAAAAGTCTGGGAGCATCTACTTTCAGGTGGTGTTTAAAGCCAGGAGAGGATGAAATCAGAGAGGGAATGTTATGCAGATACATAGAGAAGAGACCCAAGACTGAAATCTCTGATGCTTCTCCAGTAATTTGGCTTCCACTGCAGGGGCCGTGGGTTCGATCCCTGGTTGGGAAACTAAGATCCTATATGCTAGGAGCGGTCTAGCCAAAAAAAAAAAAAAAAAAGTCTGGGAGCATCTACTTTCAGGTGGTGTTTAAAGCCAGGAGAGGATGAAATCAGAGAGGGAATGTTATGCAGATACATAGAGAAGAGACCCAAGACTGAAATCTCTGATGCTTAGAGAGTGGGCCCATGAAGAGGAACCAACAAATGAGACTTTGTAGGAGGGGTCAGTAGAGTAGGAAGAGCTCTGAGAGAATGGTGCCCTGGAGACCAAGAGGCACCGAGGTCTCTGCGAGCAGCTGCCTTCAAACTCTGACAGCCTCTGTCTGCCCAGCGCCGCATGAAATGATGGTAGTTCCACAAGCTTCCTTCCTTAATACAGGAGGAAACCAAGTTGCCCCTGCCAAAAATGTGATGGAAAATCAACCTAACAGCAATTCACCCACTCCCTGTATGACTTGCCACAAATAAAGTGATTTAAATAATCTCTTTCTGGTTCAGTTAAGACGTAACTACTCCCGAGAGGGTAGAATAAGGCTTGTAGGTCAGAGTCTTTTCTCCTGGTGTGAGAGTCCTTTTAAATGACAGATGACCTCTTTTGGTCACTTTTGAAGAGGCATTTTGGAGGAAATGATGAAAAATGTATACAAATGGCAGTGGTAAGGAATCCGACAATGAATCCTATCGTAGATGTTGACTTGGTTGACACATAGACACGATGGAGGAGGAGCTCAGAAAAAGGAAAATACATGGACTGGAACTAGAAGAGAAGAAAACAAAATGCAATCAGGAAAAAATAAAAGGAAAACAGCATTTTCTTTGCTCTAAATAAAGCCTTACACAACCAATTAAAAGCTACATTTAAATACAGTTGTCGCAGATTTAGTCAAACATTGACCATAAGTCAGCACTCAGCACCAGCACCCAAGACTGTTATAGGGTTTCAGAATATTTCTTTTCCACTTCATTTTTTTAATTGAAGGATATTTGCTTTACAGAATTTTGTGGGTTTTTTTGTCATACATAACAAGAATAAGCAATAAGTATATTTTTAAAGTCCTGGTTCACATTCTTTACTGGGATATTGCTTTAATTTTTTTTTAAGTGCAGAAGAAGGAAACAAATTGTCATTAGTTGGGGGTGGTGAGAGGCAATGTATGAAGTCTTTGAGTAACTTAGAAATAAAATCTTTTAAAAACTGCCTCCTTCTGAGAATACATTCTGACACTAGATTATACAACTGTATTCTCGTCAATAGGATTAGATCACAAAGAGACAAAGATAGACTGAGATTATGGTAAATTTATATCAATCTTTTAATTTCTTTGTCTCTATGAATCTGTATGCAGGTCAAGAGGCAACAGTTAGAACTGTATATGAAACAACAGACTGGTTCCAAATTGGGACAGGAGTACATCAAGGCTGTATATTGTCACCCTGCTTATTTAACTTATATGCAGAGTACATCATGTGAAATGCCAGGCTGGATGAAGCACAAGCTGGAATCTAGACTGCTGGGAAAAATGTCAATAACCTCAGATATGCAGATGACACCACCCTTATGGCAGAAAGTGAAGAGGAACTAAAAAGTCTCTTGATGAAAGTAAAAGAGGAGAGTGAAAAAGCTAAGACTCAACATTCAGAAAACTAAGATCATGGCATCCCATCCCATCACTTAATGGCAAATAGAAGGGGAAACAATGGAAACAGTGAGAGACTTTATTTTGGGGGGCTCCAAAATCACTGCAAATGGTGACTGCAGCTATGAACTTAAAAGATGGTTGCCCTTGGAAGAAAAGCTATGACCAACCTAGACAGCATATTAAAAAGCACAGACATTAGTTTGCCAACAAAGGTCCATACAGTCAAAGCTGTGGTTTGTTTTTCCAGTAGTCTACATGGATGTGAGAGCTGGACTATAAAGAAAGCTGAGCACTGAAGAATTGATGCTTTTGAACTATGGTGTTGAAGACTCTTGAGAGTCCCTTGGACTCCAAGGAGATCCAACCAGTCAGTCCTAAGGAAATCAGTCCTGAATATTCATTGGAAGGATTGATGTTGAAGCTGAAACTCCAATACTTTGGCCACCTGATGTGAAGAACTGACTTATTGGAAAAGACCCTGATGCTGGGAAAAGATTGAAGGCAGGAGGAGAAGGGGGTGACAGAGGATGAGATGGTTACATGGCATTACCAACTTGATAGGCATGCATTTGAGTAAGCTCAGGGAGTTGGTGATGGACAGGAAAGCCTGGTGTGGTGCAGTCCTTGGGGTGCAAAGAGTTGGACACGACTGAGCTACTGAACTGATGATGATATAATATGTATCAATATAAAATAATATGTAACAATGTAAAATACTACGTCAGTATACTAATACTATATTTATCAGTATAAAGTAATATAATCATGCTACAGACAAACAAATGGAAAAAAAAAATCACCCTATATCAAACCACCCAACACACCACCATTTTGGACTATCTCTTTCCAATCTTTTCCTAGGAAAATTTCAAAATTTATGCAGTTATAAAATATAAAAACATTCACATCTTACTTTCTCCATAGAGTATTAAGACAGGATTTTTTGAATGTGGATTTCGATCACGGCATCTGGTCCCATCATTTCATGGGAAATAGATGGGGAAACGGTGGAAACAGTGTCAGATTTTATTTTGGGGGGCTCCAAAATCACTGCAGATGGTGATTGCAGCCATGAAATTAAAAGATGCTTACTCCTTGGAAAGAAAGTTATGACCAACCTAGACAGTATATTGAAAAGCAGAGAGATTACTTTGCCAACAAAGGTCCGTGTCCGTCTAGTCAAGGCTATGGTTTTTCCAGTAGTCATGTATGAATGTGAGAGTTGAACTGTGAAGAAAGCTGAGCGCTGAAGAATTGATGCTTTTGAACTGTGGTGTTGGAGAAGACACTTAAGAGTCCCTTGGACTCCAATGAGATCCAACCAGTCCAT
>SJYX01018503.1:134114-185972 GCA_006410675.1 Oreotragus oreotragus
GCTGAACTGAACTGCCTTTCTAAACTGAACTGCCTTTCTAAACTGAACTACCTTTCTAAACTGGAATTTCTTGCTACCCCTTTGGGCTGCGACTTTTTTTTTTTTTTTTGCTGCACCGGGTCGTTGGTGTGGGCTCAAGAGTTGTGGCATGCAGTCTCTTAAGTTGTGGCGTGTGGGCTTAGTTGCCCCTTGGAGTATGAGATCTTAGTTCCCCTTCCCCGATCAGTGATAGACCCCATGTCCCCTTGCTTTGCTGAAAGTTTTATTTTTGTTTTAGTTTCAAAGGATTCGTTAACAAAAGAACCCACTCATTACTCAAAAATAAACAGCTTCATTTTTTATAGGTTACTTGACTTAATTTCAACATACTGTCATTGAAAGAAAAGAAGTAGAAACAACAGGAGTAATAGCATGTACATCACCGAATTAGGACAACCTACACTGAGACTTGAACAGTGCTGGAAAGACCCTTGTTAACAGCAAGTTGGAGTCCCAGCTGGGAGAGGGTCCTGGGTGGTTTGTCCACCTGACAGGTGAGACCTCAAATTGCAGTTTGGGGGGCTCTCTCTTGTAACTCCAAAACTATTATCATCATCAGTTTGCATGCAAAAATGCAGCTTTTTTTTTTTTTTTAACCTTTTAAACTTTTTACAATGACAATGTTATTTGTTTCATCTTGTGAGTCACAAGGTTTCTTAAACCCTGGGGGGTTGGCCAGAGCTCCAGGGGCTCAAGAATTCCAAGACCCACTCCCTTTCTTATCTGAAGTGCCACCTGACCTGATGTGCTTGCAGGCAGGCACAGAATCTGGGCCAGGCAAGACAATAGGTCAGAGTCCTGCTCTCCTTCTTCTGAAGCCTGAACAAGACTTTCTCCATTTTAAGTTCCCTAACACCCCTGCATTGGAAGGTGGATTCTTAAACACTGGACTGCCAGGGAAGTTTCTGGACTGCAACTCTTTCATTGCTCCAGCAATTATTCTCCATCAGCAAATGACAAAAGGGTCTATAAGACGACCCTGTTAATCATCTGCACTACAGTAAATTTTCTTTTCTTCTTTGCAATCGAAACCCAACTACTGTTCAGATGGCCACATATTCTTTACTGGCATCCATTCCTAACTAAAAAGTGACTGGTTTTAGCTAGTCCTGGTGGTTCCTTCCTCCGGGTATGATCATTCTACTCAGTGAGATGTGAGGGGAAATGTGGGAACAGTTTTTCATTTTATTCCAAGAGTCATGAAGGAGAGATGGTCCTCTTCTTCCAGACATTGTCGTGCCTACATAACAGAAAACTCTGGAATCATCTTGCAACAAGGAGGACAGCTAGCCAAAGACAAAGACAAGATATTGGGGTGGGCAGAAAGATGGCACCTGCAGTAATACTGAGCCACTGCCCCCAGCTGTCCTCCCCCCGCTAGGAATTGGCCCATTACTTGGGTTTCACAGAGAAAAGGACCCAGTAAGTGGTGGCCAGTGGACCCTGACTTTGCCCAAGACCTTGGTCCACTGCAATTATTCCTCGTTTTTCTCTGATTATGTCTCTCCTTGTTCCCTTAATTTCAGGAAAGAAGTTTAAAGCATCTCCGGGATCTGGTATTAAATGTTGGAAATCTTCACAGCTGGTATTAATTCATTCAGTATATGTGAAGACAGTGAAGGACCGGGAAGCCTGGCATGCTGCAGTTCACGGGATTGTGGAGAGTCAGAGATAACTTAGTGACTGGACAACAAACAAATGTGTTTGAGCACCTCTTTTGGTCTTGATTTGGTCTTGGAAGTACAAATGAGAATGAGGCATAATATCAGTTCTCAGGTTGTTTAATAAGTATATACCGATTGCCAGTCATGTGTTAGATACTGGGGTTATCAGAGAGACCACAGCCTGACAGGAAGAGAGACTCCCATCCCCTAATAACTCATTTTCCACATAATGTACTATGTTGGAACACATAATGTGTGTTATAACAGTGGCATAAATACAATATTCTAATAGTCAAAAATTGAGAAGTGGCTCATTGTCAAAGAGGACACATTTCATAAAGGGACTAATATTTATGAGGTGCTTTAGCGTGGAAATAATATTGGATGGACTTCCCTGGTGGCTCAGTGGTAAAGAATCCTCCTGCCAATGCAGGAGACATGGGTTCGATCCCTGGTTTGGGAAGGTCCCTAGGGGAAACAGCAACCCATTCCACTATTCTTGCCTGGAAAAGTCCCATCAACATGAGGACCTGACGGGCTACAGTCCATGGGGCCGCAAAAGAGTCAGACACAACTTAGTGACTAAACACCAACACGTTTAAGCGGATATGATTTTCAAGTGGATATGAGGGGAATTTTTAAAACACACACACACAGCTTCAGTTGCACAGGGAAATTTTGTATAACAATGATTTGGTGGAAAGCCACATGAGGAACCAAATCATGTACAAGGTGATGCTTCTCTGACAATATATTAAAACCAGCCTTCAAGTCTGAAGCAACTTGACTTAAAAATCCACTTTCTGTGCATTGAAGCAGCAACTGACTACTGGAAGTAACAAATAAAATCACACATTAAGTAACGGTCTCTAGGCTGTAAAACTGTTCTGAGGTAGATTGAAGATGATCAAGGGACTGAAGGAAATACTCTGGCAGTCACTACTGCTATAGTATTGCATTTTTCTTTATTGCTGCCCCCACTGATTCCTCCTGATCCTGGGTTATCTGTTGCAATCATTTGGCATGCTATCTGGAAACCTATTGACCCCATAGATGGTTATCAAATCTTCAGTCCAGACATTTCAAGTTCAAAATGTATTTTCATCCCCGACAGGGCTAAGATATATTTCATGTTCCTGTTATAAGACCAAACCCTAAAGCTCAGAAAACTTCTATCCTTCTCATAGTGGGTGTTCCAAATACAGGGTGTAGTGTGGCCAACAGTAACCAATCCACAAAGAGGCAGACCTTGTTTTTAGGGTTCTGTGGAACAGCTGGATGAAATTTCCTTTAATAAATGCTCTAAAATCAGACATAGATCTATAGAGCATTAAATGATAAGTGTTTTTGGATAGTAACTTTGATGGCTGTGCAGCAGATGGGATAAGCAGGGGAATGCTGCTGGAATAGCCCAGATAAGACTTGATAAGAGCAAAGGTCATGTCAGGGGTGTGCGTGTGTGTGTGTGTGTGTGTATGTGTGTATGTGTGTGTGTGTGTGTGTGTGTGTGTGCTTAGTCATGTTTGACTCTACAACTCCATGGACTGTAGCCTGCCAGGCTCCTCTGTCCATGGGATTCTCCAGGCAACCATACTGGAGTGGATTGCCATTTCCTACTCCAGGGGATCTTCCCAACCCAGGGACTGAACAAAAGTCTTGCATCTCTTCCACTGGCAGGCAGATTCGTTACCACTGCATCACCTGAGAAGCCCCAAGAGCAAAGGTATGAATACATGAGGTTTATGGAAGCGTGCCTTAACTCTGACTAGGCGCCTACTATGAAGGAGGCACTGTGCTGAGTGATATATATATATATATTAAATGATATATATATATATATAAAATGATTCACATGGAAGTACAGTTTGAAAGCTGTATTGAATGCATGAAATCAGAACATACACACACACACACACACCAGCCCATGCATTCTACTTTTTGCTTAGCACTCTGAGTACTTAGATCTCTATCAGTACCTCAGAGTGTTGAGTTATAAGTGAGAAGGCCCCCAAAGATAATACAAAAACACAATATAGCTCTTGGGGAAATAAAACGACCATAAACTGAAAAAACAAGATGCAAAATAAAGTCTTCACACTCCTGACTAAGAATAATAAATAATGATAACAACAGTTAACTTTTACTCAGTGCCAGAGTGTGTCAGAACCATGCTAAAAGCATGCAGTTCACTCTCACGCAAGGCCTGGAGCAAAGATATATAGTAGAGCCAATTAATATTTTTATTTTATAGAAAAGTAAAGCACTTTGGAAGTGCGTAATCATTTCCCCAAAGTCACATGGAGAGTGAGTGGCAAAACTCAGACCCAGACATGGGCCTGTCTGACACCCAAGCCTGTCCTACAGACAGACAGAACGCTGGGGGCTGGATCACATTCAAAGCCCTTTAAAAGCACATTTTACAGTGAAAAGCTTTCGCCTCAGGGCGCTAGAAATTTGGCAGTTTCCAGATACATTTGCCTTGTTTTCAGTATGGTTGATCTAAATCATTTTTTTAAACTTTTTTTTTTTTTTTTTAAGATTTGGAAGCATGACTGAACAAGTCTTTAAATCTATCATTTTTGTGGCAGTAAAGTCTGGTTTAAAATGAATACATCTCTTCTTCACTGTATAAAGGGCTATTTTACTGTTTTTTCCCTCCCATCTCATCTCCAATCTCATTTCCCGTGAAAGTAACTAAATTCTTGGTACACATGCAGTCTGGCAGTTTCCAGTCTTGACTGCGAGTCCGCATCACTTGGGTTTTTCGTTTGCTTTGTTTTTTGTACTGCTAATATTCAAGGCAAAACAATTCAGAGGCAAAGCTAAACCACATCAAAACCACCCCTGTGTTAAATTTGTTATATTTACTTTCTCCTTTAATCCTCCCAACAACTTCATGAGTTAGATCTTAGTGAACTGAAGTGCAGAGAGATTGTTGTCAATGTCACACACTTGTAAGTGGCCAAGCTCTTTAACACTAGGCTATGTAGCTTCTGCTTACTGAAGGGGACCAAATCCATTTCCAAAATAACTCCAATTGGATCCTCCCACAGTGAATTATATTCTCCTTGGTTTACTCACTTCAAATGGTAAAGCTCATCCATCAGAAGAGACTTCATGTTCTCATTCATAGGGAGCATCCTTATCTCCATTGTTTCTAAATTTCTGCCATGCCTAAAGCTCCTATGCTAGCAGGTAAGACTGAAATATACGTCATTGTTTTTATAAAAAACTGTACAACAAAATTGCTGTTTATTCTTTTTCTTTTTGGCAATATCCAGTGGTTTGTGGGATCATAGTTCCCAGACCAGGGATTGAACCTGGGCCTCATCAGTGAAAGGGCCAAGTCCAAACCACTGGACCATCAGGGAATTCCCACAGAATTGTCATTTAAAGAGGCAGTCAAAGAGCATGTAGTTAAGAGAATAGAAAAAATATTGTGGAAATGTCAGGTAGTTAATTGATAAAAACATTCTGTCCTTTCAGATGTGTGACGTTTATAGACTTTATCACCTCTTTGAAAGTATTCTTAAATAAATACTGTTTTACCTAATTGCAGCTTGTGCTCTGTTTCTTAAAGAGAACTCTCCAAGTGATGCAGACACTGGATCTCACAGAATGGGACCTGACCCCGGGTGGGAAAGCGGGGGAGGGGAGTCACATTCAGAATCTCCGCCTCTTATCATGTTTTAACCAACGTTCTAACCTGTAAGTAGCAGCAACATACAACTATTCTCACTTTCTAGGGGGCCATTTGCTGTCTTAGAACTGGATTAGAACGTCATGCATAATGAGTAACTATCTTCTCAGCTTATATCAGCTGCTACACCGCCGTATCGAAAGGAATCTGAGACTAAGTAGAAAGTAAAGAATGTCCAGTTCACTCTCACTTAAACAGTGGGTTTCAAAAATGAAACAGTCCAAAAATTAGTCATGAAATGAGTAACACTTCATTGACATGACATTTTATTTCATCAACAGGACAGAACTATTGGGAGCATCTAAGAAACTATTTCCTTAGATTGTGATACCAGATCTCTTCTATATTTTCTATGTGAATATATATTTTGGTAAATGTCCCTGAACCAGCAGTATACCAAAATCTGTTGTTTGACTGTGATTTATTCAGCTATCTCAGTTTTCTGAAAGACATCTGACAGCTCAGGATAATGTGGAAAAAGATAGTCAAAAGTGTCATCAAGGGTTCCATTAATTAGGACAAGTACATTTTACCCAAACATGAGCCATAGAGGATCTCACTCTTAATTTAGATACACTTTTTCCTAAATACAGCCGTATGATTACTTACCTTTAAGCTTAAAAGTAGTAAGCAATCAAGAACTGTGGAACAGCAGGGTAAAGAATCCACCTGCCAATGCAGGAGACTCCAGTTCAATCCCTGGGTTGGGAGGATCCCATGGAGAAGGGCATGGCAACCCACTCCAGGATTATTCCCTGGAGAATTCCACGAACAGAGGAGCCTGGTGGGCTACAGTGCACGGGGTCACAAAGAATCGGACATGACTAAAACTTTCATTCTTTCACTTTCAGGGTGCTACAGTACAAGAAGAATCGCTGTGGATGTAACTCAGAATGAAGAAAAGCTATGGGAAAAGGACACAGATCTTAACAGGAATAGAGGCCATTTCATGTGGGTCAAACAGTCCCACATAATACAATTGTTCCTGAGGACTTTGTATAGTAAACGATGTTCATAATAAACAACTCTGGGCCATGAAAAAAACATTTAATTTTCTACAATATTCCCCTGAAAATAATATTATTAAGCATCATGGTGTTTAAAGTGTCAATTATGTAGGAAATTTACTTTTCACTTTCATGCATTGGAGAAGGAAATGGCCACCCACTCCAATATTCTTGCCTGGAGAATCCCAGGGATGGGGGAGCCCNTTGCTGTGGATGTAAGTAAGAATGAAGAAAAGCTATGGGAAAAGGACACAGGTCTTAATAGGAATAGAGGCCATTTCATATGGGTCAAACAGTCCCACATAATACAATTGTTCCTGAGGACTTTGTATAGTAAACGATGTTCATAATAAACAACTCTGGGCCATGAAAAAAACATTTAATTTTCTACAATATTCCCCTGAAAATAATATTATTAAGCATCATGGTGTTTAAAGTGTCAATTATGTAGGAAATTTACTTTTCACTTTCATGCATTGGAGAAGGAAATGGCCACCCACTCCAATATTCTTGCCTGGAGAATCCCAGGGATGGGGGAGCCCGGTGGGCTGCCATCTATGGGGTCGCACAGAGTCGGACACGACTGAAGCGACTTAGCAGCAGCAGCAGCAGCAGCAGCAGCAGGAAATTTACAAGTTCATTTTACAATAATGTTTTAAAGATAATAAAACTATGAAGAGTCACATTAGAACACTGATTTTACCGAACTTTGGAATGCTCTCTGGGATGTGTTTTTTCCCAGACAGTGCTTGCTTTGCGAGGGTGCTTCAGTTGTGTCTGACTCTTTGCAAGCCTATGGACTGTAGCTCACCCGGCTCCTCTGTCCACGGGATTCTCCAGGCAAGAATACTGGAGTGGGTGGCCGTGCCCGCCTCCAAGTGATCTTTCCGACCCAAGGATGGAATCCGTGTCTCCTGCAGCCCCTGTACTAGGCAGGCAGGCACTCTACCGCTAGTGCCACCTGGGAAGCCCAGTGCTTGCTATAATCTTAGCAACATTTGCATTCCCGCCCACACTCAAGTGAAAGTGAAGGAGTCCAAATCTCAGGTTAGAGACAATGTGAGATTAGATAGTACACTTAAATATTTGTGCAGCTTTGCAGGTGGTGCTGGTGGTAAAGAGCCTGTCTGCCAATGAAGGAGACACAAGACACGGGTTCGATCCTTGGGTCAGGAGGCACCTGAAGGGCATGGCAACCCACTCCAGGTTTCTTGCCTGGAGAATCCCAAGGACAGAGGAGCCTGAGGGACTACAGTCCACGGGGTCACAAAGAACTGGACGTGACTGAAGAAACTTAGCACGCACGCATGCACACCACACAAGATGAACAGTGACTTCATGTTATGTGTGAAGATGGGTACAAGGTCTTCTTCCTAGTATTTAGGACCACGCTGGGCTTTCTCTATGACCAACCTAGACAGCATATTAAAAAGCAGAGACATTACTTTGCCAACAAAGGGCCATCTAGTTAAGGCTATGGTTTTTCCAGTGGTCATGTATGGATGTGAGAGTTGGACTATAAAGAAAGCTGAGTGCCGAAGAATTGATGCTTTTGAACTGTGGTGTAGAAGAAGGCTCTTGAGAGTCCCTTGGACTGCCAGGAGATCCAACCAGTCCATCCTAAAGGAAATCGGACCTGAATATTCACTGGAAGGACTGATATTGAAGCTGAAACTCCAATTGTTTGGCCACCTGTTGCAAAGAACTGATTCACTGGAAAAGACCCTGACGCTGGGAAAGGTGGAAGGCAGGAGGACAAGGGGAGGACAGAGGATGAGATGGATGGATGGCATCACCGACTGGATGGACATGAGTTTGAGGAAGCTCCGGGAGTTGGTGATGTACAGCGAAACCTGGCGTGCTGCAGTCCCTGGGGTCGCAAAGAGTCAGGCACGCCTGAGCTACTGAACTCAGCTGAACCGACCTGAACTGGGCTTTCTCACCTCGTAAGTCGCTTTAAAAGCGCCCGCTAGATGGCGCTGAACTAGCAGGGAGGACTTTCTGGTCCCCCCTCCTCCATACTGACCCTCCCCTCTTGTTCAGTGTGCTTGATGTTCCGAGAGAGCGATGGTTCAGGAATGTCTAATGATAACAGGACCCTTTTAAAACATTAGACAAACACAAGCCGAGGTGGGTAAACATTATTAAGCAGACTTCTCCTTTGTCTGTTATTATAGGGAATGACGCCTAGTAGCACCGCATGCAAGCTGGTGGGCTTGCAGTTACCCTGTCTATAACAAGGCACCTTTTGAAATAAACGGATTATCTGTTTGGGGTGGAAGACAGGAGGAGGGAGGCGCCAGGTAGAAGAACACTTGAAAACTGTGTGTGTTCAGGGACAGAAATGTGAATTTCTCTCTGACAGCAAAGTGGAAGACTCAGACAGGGGGAGCCTGGAATCAGATGCCCTTGTGTTGGAATCTGCATATTACTGCAAAGCTGAAATATCTTACACTTTCATGGACAGTAACAATAAGTGATGCCTACGTCAATATGGGAAATGCATTTTTCTTTCTGATTACGACCTTTAACTTTTGCAGGGAGAATGCTTATGGCTGCCTTAAATACATCCTGTTAAAATAGAAGCCTGTACTTAATTGCTCCTTTATAGAACATGAGTCTGATTTTCAAGCCAGGCAAAAACAGGGAGAAAAAAAGTTTAAGAATAAAGTAATCTTTGTCTCACTTTTGCACTGCAAAAAGGCAGGAGGCATTTGATTAATGTTGATACTTAGGTGTTCATTTTAGAGCAACTTGGGGGATCTAGTGAGTTGAAACTAACTTCTTACCTTATAAATCTTAAAGAACTTCAAGTTGAAAGAATTTTAATATAAAATAATCATGTCAAAAAAGGAAGTTAAGCATTATTACTTTACTGTTGTTATTATTGCCAAACCAACTAGAGCAGAATTTCTTGACCAAGACCACGAATCTACAATAGTTCTTTCTACAGTTGACCAAGACTCTTTCTTTATTGCTTCCTCCAGGGAGAAAAGCCTGTGTAGATGTGTGTAGTGTACTATTTCTTGTTGAGGACTGTCTTTGTGCCAGGAATTGTAGGGGATGTGGATGGTTGGATTATTGGGGGCGGTAAAGGGGGAGTGGAGAAAGGGGAGAGGTCCTTATTGTGGTCAAGTGTGACCGTGGGTCTGAAAACCCAGGTGGGAGTGAGAAGGAGCTGGAGGAGAGGAGACCGTGGTCAGGAGTAGACATGGGCACCGTGTGTGTGTTTCTAAACAGCCCTGCTCTCAAAGGTACATTTTGTTTTGGGATGGAGACTGAAGAAGTGAAAACAGGTTCAGGAGGAGGGTAGAATCATACCAAATTTCACGCCCGTAGCAAACATCCAAGGGCCCAGAAAATTGTTGCAGTACACTTTCAACAAGCGCCTTGCTGCGTAACCGCCAGCAAGCCATCAAAGCTGCGGTGCGATCACTGATGCCAGTGCTGAGGTGCCTTTCTGGGTGCTCAAGCAAGGGCGTCTGCGGTCACTGGGCTCTCACCTTGGAAGGGAGTGCCCTGCCGCACTCCCACAGATAGACTCTGAGATGCCGGGGCCGCTCACCACTGGCAGATGACCCTGGGGAGGCAGTGGTGAGGAGCAGAGAGGCCCAGTGCCCCAACACGTTAGGTATTTGCTGCCAAGTCGCTTCAGTCGTGTCCGATTCTGTGTGACCCCATAGACAGCAGCCCACCAGGCTCCCCCGTCCCTGGGATTCTCCAGGCAAGAACACTGGAGTGAGTTGCCATTTCCTTCTCCAGTGCATGAAAGTGAAAAGTGAAAGTGAAGTCGCTCAGTCTTGTCCAACTCTTCGCGACCCCATGGACTGCAGCCCACCAGGCTCCTCCATCCATGTGATTTTCCAGGCAAGAGTACTGGAGTGGGGTGCCATTGCCTTATCTCTGTGCTAAAATCATTCTAAAACTTAGTCACTTAAAACAAGAGATACTATCGCGTCCAGCCTTTGTGGGTCAAAAACTGGAGAGTGACTTAGCTGGGTAGTTCTGGCTCAGAGCATCTCATGAGGCTACAGTCCAGATGTCAGCCACAGCTGCAGTCATCTGAAGGTGGCTCATGCGTGTACCTGGCAAGTTTCTACTGGCTGTTGGCAGAAGGCCTTTGTTCTTCACCCTGCAGACTTCTCCGTGGGACTGCTTGAGTGCCCTCACAGCATGGTGGCAGGCTTCTCCCGGGATGAGTGATGAGAGAGGAAGCCAGAGAGGGAAAGAGGGACGGGGAAGCCATAACACATTTTAGGACCTGGTTGCAAGTCACATATGGCCACTTTGGCCACATTCTACTTGTCATTAAGTTCTGTTCACGGAGAAGAGGGAAATTGGGTTCCACCTCTTGAAGAGAGGGGTATCAATTTACGGACATATTTTAAAACCATCACAGGCAAGGAAGATGGCCATCAGAAGGTGGCGAGGTGGTTATCTCCCAGATGGCTGGGGCAAAGCCCCAGTAGGCTCTCTGTCCCTTATAGCCCCTAGAACAACTGCACATTGTCTCAGCTGGGAGCTTTTAAAAGAGATGCTAGCTCAGGAGCCCCAGCCCAGACAGAATAAGAATCTCTGCTGCTGCTGCTGCTAAGTCGCTTCAGTTGTGTCCGACTCTGTGCGACCCCATAGACGGCAGCGCACTAGGCTCCCCTGTCCCTGGGATTCTCCAGGCATGAACACTGGAGTGGGTTGCCATTTCCTTCTCCAATGCATGAAAGTGAAAAGTGAAAGGGAAGTCGCTCAGTCGTGTCCAACTCCTAGCAACCCCATGGACTGCAGCCCACCAGGCTCCTCCATCCATGGGATTTTCCAGACAAGAGTACTGGAGTGGGGTGCCATCGCCTTCTCCGATAAGAATCTCAACGGGGTGGAATCTGGGAATCTGTATTTTTAAAGCTTCTCATATAATTATGAGCACAGAGAATTTTGAGAACCCTTGGTCTAGGTAAATGTTGTCCAACAGAAATATAACATAAGTTGAATGTGTAATTAACATTTTTCTAGTTGTCACATAAAAAAATAAAGAGAAACAGATGAAGTGAATTTTAATATATTGATGTTTTCTTTCCCCTAGTATATCCAAGCTATTATCATTTCAACATGTAATCTATATAAAAAGTTGACTATATAACTTTTTTTTATACCAGTTGTTTAAAAGACCTGCTGTATAAAGTGTTAGTATGCGTTTTACACTTACAGGACATTTCAGTTTGGACTGGCCACTTATTAAGTAATCAGTAGCAATACACACCTAGTAACAACCATATTTATTAATCAGCATAGGCCTAAACTATAAGTTCCTTGAGGGCAGGGACCTTGTCTATTTTGTTCACTCCTTTGCACAGAGCCTGGCATGTGGTGTGTATTCAAAACATATTTGTCAAGTAGACTAATAATGTGCTGATATGAAATTTAAAGTATATTATAAAATATACAATCACTTCATATATAGTTTTTCTAAAAAGATTTCAATGCTGAAACTTTCTTTCTTGCTGGTCTGGTATTTAATGTGAAGAAATCGAGGTCATTTCATTGTCTGTGTATGTGATCTGCATGCTCAGCCACTCAATCGCGTCTGACTCTTTGTGACCCTATGGACTGTAGCCTGTCAGGCTCCTCTATACATGGATTTTCCAGGCAAGAATATTGGAGTGGGTTACCATTTCCTATTCCAGGGAATCTTCTCAACCCAGGGATCGAACCCACATCTCTTGAGTCTCCTGTATTGGCAGGCAGATTCTTTACCCCTGTGCCACTTGAGAAGCACATTTTAACATTCAAAACATAGCCTAGACCCATCCTTTCCCAGCCCTACCCACACCCCACAGCCCCTGGTCATTTCAGGTCCATCTCTTCCAAGGCTTAGGTGATCTGTAGCAGCAGAGTTTTTTGGATCTCCCAGTCAGTTACGTGGCCAGAGGCCAAATCCCTTGCTTAGCTTCTAGAGCATTCATCTGTTTCAGGAACAATTTCAGCACATTGAAAGAAGCTCTTGGCTTATTCTTTGGGGTTTTTTTTTACTCCTTAGAATTGAAAGAGTTTCTTAGAATTGCAAAACATCTGAAAACATTGATGATACCTATGACAACACAGTGACAACAAATAGAATAGAAGTCATGTATGACAAATCATACATTTTAAAGATAATATCCGGAAGTTGGAGGGCCAGTAGTTCTAAATTATGAGTTTAGAGTCCTGTTTTTGTTGCAAAGTATAAATGCAATGCTTAAAAGAAAACAATATGAACACTGTACTTTAGAAAAACATGCCCCTGGTGGCTCAACGATAAAGAATCTGTCTGCAATGCATGAGCCGCAGGAGCCAGTGCTTTGCATCTCTGGGTCTGAAGATCTCCTCGAGAAGGGAATGGCAACGCACTCCAGTATTCTTGCTGGGAAATCCCATGGACAGAGGAGCCTCTCGGGCTACAGTCTGTGGGGTCGCAGAGAATCAGACGCATCTGAGCACATGCACGCATGTAGGTTTATGCAGAGAAGCACATACAAGTCAGTATTCCAAATACTTTCTGTTATGCTCCCCATAGTCACATATGTATACAAACACATTTTGAAAAATTGGAACTTACAGTTCTATATGAACTTTTCCCCCTTAACTACATATTGTGATTGTATTCTCTTGATTTCATACAATAATTTACTTTATAAAATTTCGTGTAAATGTGCAGCCTTATCGATGTCCATTTATCACTATAAATGTCACATTAAACATGCTTGGACAATAATAAGGGGGTGTGGATAGCCTGGTCTCAGTGGTTACTAGCCCTGAGTACATAAAGAGAATTTGAGCCAAAGTTCACGAATTTTAACGTTCCACAGACAAGAGTCTCTAATACAACAGTGTGACGCTATTGTGGAACCTGCACTTTCTAGACATTCTAAACTATTTCTAGGAGCCAGGAATCCCACAGGTGGGCAGTTAGAACACTCTGCCAAAAGCTGGATTAGCAAAGGCACTCAAAGTTCTTGGTCAAAATCATCAAAGTTTTATACACTGATTCCGGACAGAGTTGCAATCAAGTGTGAGCACAGCTTCTGCGCTGGATATCTGGGCCCAGAGTTCAGATGCGACAATTTGGGGGTACNAGGACATTTCAGTTTGGACTGGCCACTTATTAAGTAATCAGTAGCAATACACACCTAGTAACAACCATATTTATTAATCAGCATAGGCCTAAACTATAAGTTCCTTGAGGGCAGGGACCTTGTCTATTTTGTTCACTCCTTTGCACAGAGCCTGGCATGTGGTGTGTATTCAAAACATATTTGTCAAGTAGACTAATAATGTGCTGATATGAAATTTAAAGTATATTATAAAATATACAATCACTTCATATATAGTTTTTCTAAAAAGATTTCAATGCTGAAACTTTCTTTCTTGCTGGTCTGGTATTTAATGTGAAGAAATCGAGGTCATTTCATTGTCTGTGTATGTGATCTGCATGCTCAGCCACTCAATCGCGTCTGACTCTTTGTGACCCTATGGACTGTAGCCTGTCAGGCTCCTCTATACATGGATTTTCCAGGCAAGAATATTGGAGTGGGTTACCATTTCCTATTCCAGGGAATCTTCTCAACCCAGGGATCGAACCCACATCTCTTGAGTCTCCTGTATTGGCAGGCAGATTCTTTACCCCTGTGCCACTTGAGAAGCACATTTTAACATTCAAAACATAGCCTAGACCCATCCTTTCCCAGCCCTACCCACACCCCACAGCCCCTGGTCATTTCAGGTCCATCTCTTCCAAGGCTTAGGTGATCTGTAGCAGCAGAGTTTTTTGGATCTCCCAGTCAGTTACGTGGCCAGAGGCCAAATCCCTTGCTTAGCTTCTAGAGCATTCATCTGTTTCAGGAACAATTTCAGCACATTGAAAGAAGCTCTTGGCTTATTCTTTGGGGTTTTTTTTTACTCCTTAGAATTGAAAGAGTTTCTTAGAATTGCAAAACATCTGAAAACATTGATGATACCTATGACAACACAGTGACAACAAATAGAATAGAAGTCATGTATGACAAATCATACATTTTAAAGATAATATCCGGAAGTTGGAGGGCCAGTAGTTCTAAATTATGAGTTTAGAGTCCTGTTTTTGTTGCAAAGTATAAATGCAATGCTTAAAAGAAAACAATATGAACACTGTACTTTAGAAAAACATGCCCCTGGTGGCTCAACGATAAAGAATCTGTCTGCAATGCATGAGCCGCAGGAGCCAGTGCTTTGCATCTCTGGGTCTGAAGATCTCCTCGAGAAGGGAATGGCAACGCACTCCAGTATTCTTGCTGGGAAATCCCATGGACAGAGGAGCCTCTCGGGCTACAGTCTGTGGGGTCGCAGAGAATCAGACGCATCTGAGCACATGCACGCATGTAGGTTTATGCAGAGAAGCACATACAAGTCAGTATTCCAAATACTTTCTGTTATGCTCCCCATAGTCACATATGTATACAAACACATTTTGAAAAATTGGAACTTACAGTTCTATATGAACTTTTCCCCCTTAACTACATATTGTGATTGTATTCTCTTGATTTCATACAATAATTTACTTTATAAAATTTCGTGTAAATGTGCAGCCTTATCGATGTCCATTTATCACTATAAATGTCACATTAAACATGCTTGGACAATAATAAGGGGGTGTGGATAGCCTGGTCTCAGTGGTTACTAGCCCTGAGTACATAAAGAGAATTTGAGCCAAAGTTCACGAATTTTAACGTTCCACAGACAAGAGTCTCTAATACAACAGTGTGACGCTATTGTGGAACCTGCACTTTCTAGACATTCTAAACTATTTCTAGGAGCCAGGAATCCCACAGGTGGGCAGTTAGAACACTCTGCCAAAAGCTGGATTAGCAAAGGCACTCAAAGTTCTTGGTCAAAATCATCAAAGTTTTATACACTGATTCCGGACAGAGTTGCAATCAAGTGTGAGCACAGCTTCTGCGCTGGATATCTGGGCCCAGAGTTCAGATGCGACAATTTGGGGGTACTGATAACACCTATAAGTGATGGAATGGCGGATGGGGGAGGTGAGTCAACACAGCTCCTACTTGCCTCAGGAAAAAAACAAGCAAACTCCAGGTGTTAGTAGTAAAGAAACAATAATTCTACGCATGCAGCCTTTTAGGAAGTACTCCATACTCCCAGATTTGTAGATTTTTAAGTTAACAAAGATCTCAAGGCAAATATCTTTCAGTGACATGTCATTGGGCAAATCACTTAGTTCCCGCATTTGAAAAATGAGGATCATAGCACTTGGTTATTCAAGCTTTAGTAAGACTAAAATAAGATAATCCACGTAAAGACCTTAGGACAGGATCTGACACATAGAAAACACTAAATACCTAGTAACTGCTGCTATTATTTGAAAGGGAGCTAAAAAGGAAGAACTGGTTTCATGGAAATAGTGTTTTGTATAAGACAAATATATTCACTGATATATCAAAGTCAAATAATGTACCTGTAGGAGGGAAAATTGGCCCATGATTTAGTGGGAACACATTCCCACCAGATCCACACTAAAACAATGTTCGACTTGGAAAACATGATACAAAAATAAAGCAGATATCAGATCGAGTGCTGAAAGCTCTCAGAGACAATAGTTTACCTCCCACGTGGATTTCGTTCAGCTTGTTAAGTGCTAAAAGTCGATTCACTGTCAGGTACTGTACCTTATTTTCTGTCCCCGAGGGCACGTTAACCAACCAGGGCATCTGGCCACGAGTCAGTGATCCATGTTGTAACAGCAGCCCTGGCAGTACACATCCATGGCATCCCTCCAGGGATGAACCAAGCTTTTTCATTTCCTGTTTAGTATCACACGGGTGCTGATTATTTATGGAGTGGCAGGAGGTCAATTTTTTTTTTTTTTTTAGGTTGAGCAACCAATCGTGGGTTTTGAAGTCAAGTCCCTAAATAACAATAAAACAAATCGTTTGGTTCCGTCCACATCTGCTGTGTGGCCACTGAGAGCAATGTCATTGCACTCGGCTATGGGAGGATGTCACAGACACAGCTCCCCACCCCACCCCCGGCCCGTGCTGTCCTGGGACTGTCCATAGGATTCTGTCTGATGTCCCCAGTTCCACTGCTTGCAGTCATGTTCCACAGTGTCTCTCTCCCTTTGCCTCAAGTGATTGCCCGTGATCGCTGGCTGGTTTCTGGTTTGTCACCACTCTCCAGGTTTCATCATCCTGCTGAGTTTTCCTAGTTCCGTTTGTACTAAAACTCCTGCTGCTGCTGCTGCTAAGTTGCTTCAGTCGTGTCCGACTCTTTGCGACCCCATAGACGGCAGCCCACCAGGCTCCCACGTCCCTGGGATTCTCCAGGCAAGAACACTGGAGTGGGTTGCCATTTCCTTCTCCAATGCAGGAAAGTGAAGTCGCTCAGTCGTGTCTGACTCTTCACGACCCCATGGACTGCAGCCTACCATGCTCCTCCGCCCATGAGATTTTCCAGGCAAGAGTGCTGGAGTGGGATGCCATCGCCTTCTCCAACAACCCCTGAGGATCAGCCCCTGAGGATCAGCCTTTTCTCAGAGAGGCCAAGGCAGCTAACTCAAGGCTGTACAAAACAGAATTCTCAGTTGTTCCTGGTCTGGGGTGGTTCATGTGGGTGTTAGTTGTTCAGTCGTGTCCAACTCTTTGTGACTCCATGGACTGTAGCCCCAGGCTCCTCCATCCAGAATTCTCCAGGCAAGAATACTGGAGTGGGCAGCGATTTCCTTCTCCAGGGAATATTGTCAACCCGGGGATCAAACCCAGGTCTCCTGCATTGCAGGCAGATTCTTTACCATCTGAGAGATGATGTGGTTCATGCACCAGGTCCAGTTCCTGTTTTTCTAAAAAAGTTTTCAGGACTCCAGTAGAATCTCCTATGTTTTGGGTTAGCCAAAACATTCTTTTGGGTTTTTCCAAAAAATGTTTTTGGCAATCCAGTAGTTTCTAGAGTCAACTCCCAGTTGAATGTTCCGAGCCAGAGAGGAGTCTTCCTTCTTTAGTTGAAGACAGGAAGAGGTGATATCTTAAAGCGGCATTCTTTTTTTTTGGAGGGGGGAGAGGGATTTAATTTATTTTTAAATTGAGCTGTAATTGACATATAATGCTAGATTAGTCTCAGGTATACAACAAACCAGAGAAGGCAATGGCAACGCACTCTAGTACTCTTGACTGGAAAACTCCCATGGGCGGAGGAGCCTGGTGGGCTACAGTCCATGGGGTTGTTAAGAGTCAAGACTGAGCAACTTCACTTTCACTTTTCATTTTCATGCAATGGAGAAGGAAATGGCAACCCACTCCAGTGCTCATCCCAGGGACAGGGGAGCCTGGTGGGCTGCTGTCTATGGGGTCTCACAGAGTCGGATAAGACTGAAGCAACTTAGCAGCAGCAGCAGCAGCATACAACATAGTGATTTGATATTTGTACACGTTGTGAAATGACCACCATAATAAGTCTAGTTAATGTCTGTTGCCTTACTCGATTACAAACTTCATTTCCTTGTGATGAGAAGTTTTCTTGATCAAGGTATAGTTGATTTACAATGTCTCAGTATACAGCAAAGTGATTCAGTTACACACACACACACACACATATATGTTCTCTATATAGCTTCCCTGGTGGCTCAGAGGTTAAAGCGTCTGCCTCCAGTGCAGGAGACCTGGGTTCCATCCCTGAGTCGGAAAGATCCCTTGGAGAAGGAAATGGCAATCCACTCCAGTATTCTTGCCTGGAGAATCCCATGGGCAGAGAAGCCTAGTAGGTTACAGTCCATGGGGTCGCAAATAGTTGGACACGACTGAGCGACTTCACCTTCACCTTCATATATTTATCTATTCTTTTGTAATTAATTAATTTTTTGGCTTCCCTGGGTCTTCACTGTTGCATGGTGGGCTTTCTCTAGCTGTGGCAGGGGGGGTCTACTCCTCTTTGCAGTGCACAGGCTTCTCACATCAGCGGCTTCTCCTGTTGCAGAGCACAGGTTTCAGGGTGTGCGTGCTTCAGTAGCCGTGGCACATGGGATCTTCTCAGATCAGGGCTTGAACCCGCGTCCCTTGCAGTGGCGGACAGATTCTTAATCAGTAGACCACCAGAGATGTCCCAATATTTATCTATTCATTCCCTGGTGGCTCAGATGGTAAAGTGTCTGTCTACAATGCAAAAGACCTGGGTTCAATCCCCAGGTTGGGAAGATTCCCTGGAGAAGGAAATGGCAACCCGCTCCAGTACTCTTGCCTTGAAAATCCCATGGACGGAGGAGCTTGGTGCAGGCTACTGTCCATGGGGTCGCAAAGAGTCGGGCACGACTGAGCGACTTCACTTTCACTTTCTTTCCATTATAGGTCATTACAAGATATTGAATATAGCTCCCTGTGTTATACAGAAGGTTTTTGTTGTTTGTGTTGAGAATAGTAGGGTCTACTCTCCTAGAAATTTTCAAATATGCAGTACAGTATTATTTACTGTAGTCACTATGCTGTTCATTACATTCCTAGGACATATTTATTTTATAAAGAGAAGTTTTGCCTTTTGACCCTCCTTCACTTATTTTTCCCACCCCACTCTGCCTGACAACCCCCAATCTGTTCTCTGTATGTATGAGCTTGGTTATTTATTTATTTATTTATTTAAGATTCCATATGTTAGTGAGATTTTACAGTGTTTGTCTTTCTCTGACTTATTTCACTGAGCATGATGCCGTTGAGGTTCACTTATATGGTCATAAATGGCAGGATTTCACTTTTTTATGGCCAAATAGTATTCTGTTATATAGAGATATACCTAGACATATCTACATCTCTATCCCAGAATGTGTGTCTGTGTGTATAATTACACAAAGTGCATATATACCTTTATCCATGCATTAATAGACACTTATGCTGTTTCCACATAGTGGCTATAGTAAATAATGCTGCAGTGAATATGGGGGTACATACATCTTTTTAAATTAGTGTTTTTGTTTTCTTTGAATAAATACCCAGAAGTGAAATTGATGGATGGTATGGTAGTTCTATTTTTAATTTGTTGAGGAAGCGCCAGAGTGGCTGCATCAATTTGTATGTCCACCAATAAAGCACAGGAATTCCTTTCTTTTTCCACATCCTGGCCAACACTTATTATTTTTTTGTTTTTTTGGGGTTTTTTTTTTTGGATCAGACCCATTCTATCAGACAGGAGGTAATAATCTCATTGTGGTTTTGATTTGCATTTCCCTGATGTTGGTCCATTGCTTTTTTACATCCCCGTAGGGTAGGCTTCAGGGAACCAGGTCACATAGAGCTAGCTGCATATATACCTTAGATTCTGGACAGGAAGAGACACCACGTGCATATGTTCTTATTTATGTATTGATTAAATACTTATTACCCATCTCAAACTATATTTATATTGAATTCAAAAATGAATAAGAAGAATGAAAAGAGCAACATGAATGAATGGTTTGGAAAATTTTTTTAAATTATTTGGAAGCAGGAACTATGCCAGTTTCATTCATCTTTAAATCTTTAATTTGGATGTTGTGAATACTGTATTCCCAAGTTCCTTCTTCTCAGTACGGTCTATTTGCCATTTATAGGTCATGTGGTGCCAGAGAGGCTAACTACAAACTGTGGTTTGAGGGGAGACACATGTGACCTGGGCTAAGCCAACCACTGTGCTCCTTCCTCTGGCTATAGTATCGGCTCACAAGTGAGCATGTGACCAAGTTGCCTCAATCACAATGATTCTTTCAAATTTTTGCTGGGTGTTATGAGGCAATGAAATTTTCTCTGGGCAGCCATCATTGGACCAGTAGTGGATGATGAAGAAATGACAGAAAATAGAGTAGAAAAATAGATGGCAAGAGAATAGGTTCCTTGTTTGACATTGCTGTTTTGAGTCACGTTTATTTTTCTCTGCAACCAAAAGTTATCAGCATCAATATGTTGTAATGATGGCTACCACATAGCAGGTATTCAGTAAGTTTGTAAAATGAGTGAGCGATTGATACCACATAGAAATTTTCATACAGACTGAAAATATCTTTATCTATATTTCACAGGAATTAAAAATAGAAAAATTAGAGAAATCAGGACTAGAGAAAGCCATCAATTTATAATGAAGTATTTTGGTAGTAGAATTTGTGGAACCCAGTGAAATACGTATACAGAAGTTCTTCTGGATACAAACCCTGGTATCCTTTTCATCCTGAAGGATGTTACATAATAAAGATAAGTACCCTAACCGTGGGGCCTCCCCAGTGGTAAAGAATCTTCCTGCAGTGCAGGAGACTCAGGTTCAATCCTTGTGTTGGGAAGATCCCCTGGAGGAGGGCACAGCAACCCACTCTAGTATTCTTGCCTGGAGAATCCCATGGACAGAGGAGCCTGGCTATAGTTCACAGGGTTGCAAAGAGTAGGATGCAACGGAAATGACTGAGCATGCACACACACACTCTAACCATCCTATCTAATGTTACCGCATCCCTTGCAACATTCTCTAACAATGTCTCTTCTTAACTCTCATCCACAGCAGTCACCAACATATTTCATTTTACTTATTTTATCCAGGGATATATATGCAGTATTGTAAACTCTATGGGCTTATGGATTTTAACCTCTTTTAATCATTGTTGTATTCCCAACAGCTAGAACAGTTCATAATAAGTAACTTGGTAAATATTTGACAAACAAATGAATAAAATATAACCTTGCTTAGCAAATAGCAATCAAGGCAGATTGTGTATAAATTATCATTTAGAATAGCACAGGGTCTTCTGCTAAGGGAGCTTACTTAGGACCCAGAGACATCCTAGATCTAAGCTTCAGGGAAGTCTAATTCCTCTGAAGATTGGATGGGCGGTATCGATTTCATTTGTTCAGAAGCCATAGAGAAAGATAGTAGGTCAAGTTATCTCTGCATTCTCTCATCTGTATTCTTGTCACTCACCTCTGATAGGCCCTGAGTTGGGACTCTTTAGAGATTATCTCAGTGACTCTTTAAAAAAATGCTTGGAGGCTAATAAAACAAACACAGATGAGGCTAGAATACCTGCAATTGTGTTTTGCTCTAGGAATAAGGAAGGTGAAGGTAAAGTCGCTCAGTCGTGTCCGACTCTTTGCGACCCCATGGACTGTAACCTACCAGGCTTCTCCGTCCATGGGATTCTCCAGGCAAGAATGCTGGAGTGGATTGCCATTTCCTTCTCCAGGGGATCTTCCCGACCCAGGGATCGAACCTGCGTCTCCCACATTGGAGGCAGACGCTTTAACCGCTGAGCCACCAGGGAAGCCCTTGCTCTAGGAATAAACAATCCTTTAATTCAGCTGCCATTTTTCAAAATAATCAAGCAATGCAGCAAAATTTAAGGAAAAGTTTTAGGTCTCAGGAAATATTTCATCAACCTATAAAATAGATTAGGGATAGACCCAAAGGTGAGTGTGTAGTCTGTCAAACAAATTTTTTACATCAGAGATGTAGTGACAATGACCATCTAGAAATCCTTTGATCAACCAAACCAAACCAAACCAGGAGCTACATTTTGAAACACGGCAGGAATTTACTGTATATTACATTTGTCCAGACATATCTAAGCTTTTCCCATATTAGTGACATTCTTGTTTCTATAGAAACTGATGCACTTTAAAGGGAAAACTTAATGGCCAAAAGAGAATAAAAAAGAAGCCCTGTCACAAAAGTTAACTACACGAGGGAAGAACTTGCCAAGGGTTTTCCCGTGACTCAGATAACTTAAATGTTTTTTAGTGTTTATTTATTATTTCGGCCATGCAGGTTCTTCGCTGCTGTGTGCCTGCTTCCTCTAGTTGCAGCAAGCAGGGGTTACTCTCCCTTGCAGTGCGAGGGTTTCTCACTGCAGTAGCGTCTCTTGTTGCAGAGCACGGCCCTAGGGTACTTGGGCTCAGTGGTTGTGGCACATGGGCTTAGCTGCTCCATGGCACATGGAATCTTCCCTGGCCAGGGATCAAACCTATGTCCCCACCATTGACAGGTAGATTCTTAGTCATTGCACCACCAGGGAAGTTCCCTTGATTTAAATAATTTTTGATTGAAGGAAAATATCTTTAAGAAATAGCTCATGAATAGTTGGTCATGCATTTACAGTCATCAATTACTTTCACTTTGAAGGGGTTTTTTTGTTATTGATTTTATTGGCATATAGTTGATTTACAATGTTGAGTTAGTTTCAGATGTACAGCAAAGTGAATCAGTTATACATATACATCTATCCACTTAAGAAAAAATTCTTTTCTCATATAAGCCATTACCGAGTAGAGTTCCCTGTGCTGTACAGTAGGTCCTTATTATTAATAGTTATCTATTTTATATAGGATAGTGTGTATATGTCAATCCCAGTCTCCCAATTTATGTCTCTCTCCCCTCCACTTGAATTTTGAGCACCAGATCATGTTGGAAACTGAGCAAGAACAAGTGAAGTGGAAAAGATGACTCATTTATTAAGCAGTAATACATATTTCATTGTATGATATGATTTATTATGACTACTCAAAGGCAAATAAAGCATTTCTTTAATATAAACTCAGAGGGTAAGTCCTGATGTTATAAGATAGGTATTATCTGGTAAAATTCTGTACATTGCAGCAAATTATTTAGCAAGGTCAATGAGGTGATTTAATCTATCCTTTCATGACAAAGAAACTTACTGTAAAAAGTATTTACATATATTCATACATACCTATGGGCTTCCCAGGTGGCACCAGTAGTAAAGAACCCACCTGCCAAGCAGAGATATAAGAGATGCGGGTTTGATCCCTGGGTCAGGAAGATCCCCTGGAGGTAGACATGGCAACCCAACCCAGTATTCTCGTCTGGAGAATCCCATGGAAAGAGGATCCTGGCAGACTGCAGTCCATGGGGTCGCAAAGAGGTAGGTATGACTGAAGTGACTTAGCACGCATGCATACATACCTATCTGCATACATACCTATACGCACACATACATTTGAAAAATGTGGATGAAGAAAGTATCAGCAGAGAAACCATGCAGCATTGGAATCACTTCCAACAGAGATTCTTAAGGGCATTTCAGTTAGCTCCAGGAAATTTCGGTGTGAGGCTGGCGTGTGGACCAGGATGGGCAGGAGCAGGCAGGGAATGGGTGGGAGGCCTAGCTCGTGTCACCTGCTGTCTCTGAGCTGGTGTACCTGGGCACTCCTCCTGAGGCTGAACTGCATTCCGTTGTCCTCCCAGGAGACTTCTCACTGGGGTGGGGCTGAGGAGTGATAGTCCACAGCATACAGGGACCCTGGGTTCACACAGGCAGAGCGAACTGACCTAAAATTGTTCAGTTTTACCTGGAGCAGCACCTCAGGGGAGGGTGCGTGTATTCGCACAAGTGAATTAGAATCCGCATGTTGGTTGACTGACTGACTGACTTGGGAGAGCAGCCAACTCAAACCCGTTTGCAGAGAAAAGGAGCCAAAGAAATGCAGTCAGAAGGAAAGAGTGGAAGAAGAATTTTACATCTGGTCAAGACACTGAGCCATACACAGTGTTTACAGAAATATGCTTCGTATTCAGAAGGCAGTGGAGACAGTCATTCATGTTGTTCGGATTAGGCTAGCAAGCTGTGGCAATGAATGCGCTCCCAAGCCACAGGGCTCCACGGAGTGGAAACTTGTTTCTCACTTACACCAAGTCCAAAGTCCGTTGGAGGGGACTCACCTCTTCCCAGAAATTCAGGAAAACAGGCTCTCATCACCTCATGGTACGCTCTGCGTGCACGTGGCCCCCGAGGCTGCCTGGTAAGAGGGAGAAGGGAAAGGCGCCCTGGCTTTTAAGTGACTCACCCCGGATGGGACATGTTATTTCTGCTCACAGTCGTGTTGCTCCAGTCCAATTCAGAGAATCTGGGGAGTAAAGTAGAGCACACGAATACTCAGCAAATATTAACTGACTTAGCCAAACACATGAAAGGAGATGACAGAAAATGGGTGATAAAGGAGAGGATAAATAGAGGAATTAGACTATTGAGGAATGTAAAGCCATAATACAGCAGGATACTAAAACCCAGCCTCTCCCCATGACATTAAGGGTTGATTAAGGGTTAGCACACGAATACTCAGCAAATATTAACTGACTTAGCCAAACACATGAAAGGAGATGACAGAAAATGGGTGATAAAGGAGAGGATAAATAGAGGAATTAGACTATTGAGGAATGTAAAGCCATAATACAGCAGGATACTAAAACCCAGCCTCTCCCCATGACATTAAGGGTTGATTAAGGGTCGACTTTAATCTTAATTTGTAAACAATGCCTTTTTTCTTAACTACAGAGTAATGCATGTGGACATTTAGGAAAATTTTTGAAAGATTGTATGTATAATTTCACCCCTCCCTTTCCCATCATTCAGTTGCAACATGCTTTTTTTTTCTTTTTTTAATGTGTCCTCAAATATTCCCTTTAGACAGAATTCCTTATTCTCCCCACTGAGAACATGCTGCTCCTCCCTCTAAAGGATCACTTACCACATGATTGAACCCAAAGTCCATCTGTGTGCCTTGCTGGATTTGAGTTCCTGGGCCCCTTTGCTTCCTCAGGGCCTGGCATAGATCTGGCATAGAACCAAATGAATGAATGATTCTTGCAGTGGTAAGCAAAGGAATGAATAAATAAATGGATGGATCGTTTGCTTGTTCTTTAAGTTTTGTGTTAGAGTTACGTATTTTCATGTCTCTGTCCTCTGAATTCTGTAGTAAACTCTTAATTCTTACTTCTTCAGAAGTCTTAGGGGACCCAGATTGATGGGAAGCCAAGATGTGCAGAGGCCTCAGTCTGTGAGGCTGGGAGATACACAGCCTTGTTAGGACATGCCAGGGCAGGATATGGCCACTGGATGCAGTCAGGAACTCATGCCTGTGGAAATAGAGGGCTATCTGCTAATGCAGGGGATAAGGCTGGGAACTGGGGGCTTTTCATAGAACCACAGGCTAAGAAAAATAGTAAACAGAGTGGGCTGGGAAGATCCAGGATAATCAAGACTGAGACAGAGCTCAGTAGAGATAAAGGGGCTGTTCTGAATCCTGAAATGGAGGTAATCATCAGTTGGATCCCTTAAACTGTAACTTGTCTAATAAATAATATCCTGTAACCAGCCTTCACTGACTAAGCTCTCTTTAATTGTTCTGGCCAGTTGCATACCCTCCAAGCTTCACGTAGCTTAGACAATATGTCACAAGACTCCTTTAACCACCCTGAATAGAAAATACCTCTGACGTATGGGTCAATTTAGTGACCGTTGCTTAAGCTGTTTTTCAGGAACTTAGAGTCAGCTCTGGTCCAGGTCAGGTTCCAGCCAGTTAAGACTGGTTAGGACCACTGACCCTCCAGCTGGGTCTGTGAAAATGTCCAGTGGATGACCTTTTGATGTCAGAGGGCTAAACCTCCACCCTCAGATCATAGCAGCGCTATGGAATATGAGTCCCATGAAGAAACATGTAACTCAGATATGCCTCCACAGAGCACTAATGACTTCACCTTTTCCTTACCCCCAGTTCCCTTTTTCCAAACCTCAAACCACCCTGCTTCTCTATCTGTAACTATCCCAAGCCCCTCTCCTTTGAGGAGGCAGATCTGAGACTTGCTTGACTGCCTCATGAATACATCCTTGCTCTTCATTTTAGCATATGACTTGATGCGCGTTGGGCAAATGAACCTGGTTCCATAACCAGGTTTGTTCCAACACATGAGAGGCCTGTGAGCAATTTCAGAAGGCAGAGTCAGGGTCCATGAGGTCTTCCAGAAGAAAAAAAGGGTTTGCTCCGAAGCTCAGCGGACTGATGTGTTGACCAGACAGAATGTACCCTTGTTTTCCTGGGAAACAAAACTTAACTTTGGATGAAAGGCTAAAAACCTCAGCAAGAATAAAGACAGGACAGTGAATACAAAGGACTAGGGTTTGAGATGAGGGGGAAGGACCCCTGGGAGAGAGATACAGCGAGGGGCTGTTAATATTTGTTGAGTGGTACCCAAGGCTTTAAACTGGTGCCAAGCTAATTGAGTAATGTGCGGCTTTGTGTCTGGAACTCACCTAATCACTTTGTTACCTGGACTTTGAGATTCTCTGGACTTGTAGTATAAACTGTTCACCTGAACTGATGATATGTTCTAGTTCAAAGGCTACCGTGTAGAAGGGACATGTCTGCAAGGGGCGGGGGTGGGATAAATGAATAAAATATAACCTTGCTTAGCAAATAGCAATCAAGGCAGATTGTGTATAAATTATCATTTAGAATAGCACAGGGTCTTCTGCTAAGGGAGCTTACTTAGGACCCAGAGACATCCTAGATCTAAGCTTCAGGGAAGTCTAATTCCTCTGAAGATTGGATGGGCGGTATCGATTTCATTTGTTCAGAAGCCATAGAGAAAGATAGTAGGTCAAGTTATCTCTGCATTCTCTCATCTGTATTCTTGTCACTCACCTCTGATAGGCCCTGAGTTGGGACTCTTTAGAGATTATCTCAGTGACTCTTTAAAAAAATGCTTGGAGGCTAACAAAACAAACACAGATGAGGCTAGAATACCTGCAATTGTGTTTTGCTCTAGGAATAAGGAAGGTGAAGGTAAAGTCGCTCAGTCGTGTCCGACTCTTTGCGACCCCATGGACTGTAACCTACCAGGCTTCTCCGTCCATGGGATTCTCCAGGCAAGAATGCTGGAGTGGATTGCCATTTCCTTCTCCAGGGGATCTTCCCGACCCAGGGATCGAACCTGCGTCTCCCACATTGGAGGCAGACGCTTTAACCGCTGAGCCACCAGGGAAGCCCTTGCTCTAGGAATAAACAATCCTTTAATTCAGCTGCCATTTTTCAAAATAATCAAGCAATGCAGCAAAATTTAAGGAAAAGTTTTAGGTCTCAGGAAATATTTCATCAACCTATAAAATAGATTAGGGATAGACCCAAAGGTGAGTGTGTAGTCTGTCAAACAAATTTTTTACGTCAGAGATGTAGTGACAGTGACCATCTAGAAATCCTTTGATCAACCAAACCAAACCAAACCAGGAGCTACATTTTGAAACACGGCAGGAATTTACTGTATATTACATTTGTCCAGACATATCTAAGCTTTTCCCATATTAGTGACATTCTTGTTTCTATAGAAACTGATGCACTTTAAAGGGAAAACTTAATGGCCAAAAGAGAATAAAAAAGAAGCCCTGTCACAAAAGTTAACTACACGAGGGAAGAACTTGCCAAGGGTTTTCCCGTGACTCAGATAACTTAAATGTTTTTTAGTGTTTATTTATTATTTCGGCCATGCAGGTTCTTCGCTGCTGTGTGCCTGCTTCCTCTAGTTGCAGCAAGCAGGGGTTACTCTCCCTTGCAGTGCGAGGGTTTCTCACTGCAGTAGCGTCTCTTGTTGCAGAGCACGGCCCTAGGGTACTTGGGCTCAGTGGTTGTGGCACATGGGCTTAGCTGCTCCATGGCACATGGAATCTTCCCTGGCCAGGGATCAAACCTATGTCCCCACCATTGACAGGTAGATTCTTAGTCATTGCACCACCAGGGAAGTTCCCTTGATTTAAATAATTTTTGATTGAAGGAAAATATCTTTAAGAAATAGCTCATGAATAGTTGGTCATGAATTTACAGTCATCAATTACTTTCACTTTGAAGGGGTTTTTTTGTTATTGATTTTATTGGCATATAGTTGATTTACAATGTTGAGTTAGTTTCAGATGTACAGCAAAGTGAATCAGTTATACATATACATCTATCCACTTAAGAAAAAATTCTTTTCTCATATAAGCCATTACCGAGTAGAGTTCCCTGTGCTGTACAGTAGGTCCTTATTATTAATAGTTATCTATTTTATATAGGATAGTGTGTATATGTCAATCCCAGTCTCCCAATTTATGTCTCTCTCCCCTCCACTTGAATTTTGAGCACCAGATCATGTTGGAAACTGAGCAAGAACAAGTGAAGTGGAAAAGATGACTCATTTATTAAGCAGTAATACATATTTCATTGTATGATATGATTTATTATGACTACTCAAAGGCAAATAAAGCATTTCTTTAATATAAACTCAGAGGGTAAGTCCTGATGTTATAAGATAGGTATTATCTGGTAAAATTCTGTACATTGCAGCAAATTATTTAGCAAGGTCAATGAGGTGATTTAATCTATCCTTTCATGACAAAGAAACTTACTGTAAAAAGTATTTACATATATTCATACATACCTATGGGCTTCCCAGGTGGCACCAGTAGTAAAGAACCCACCTGCCAAGCAGAGATATAAGAGATGCGGGTTTGATCCCTGGGTCAGGAAGATCCCCTGGAGGTAGACATGGCAACCCAACCCAGTATTCTCGTCTGGAGAATCCCATGGAAAGAGGATCCTGGCAGACTGCAGTCCATGGGGTCGCAAAGAGGTAGGTATGACTGAAGTGACTTAGCACGCATGCATACATACCTATCTGCATACATACCTATACGCACACATACATTTGAAAAATGTGGATGAAGAAAGTATCAGCAGAGAAACCATGCAGCATTGGAATCACTTCCAACAGAGATTCTTAAGGGCATTTCAGTTAGCTCCAGGAAATTTCGGTGTGAGGCTGGCGTGTGGACCAGGATGGGCAGGAGCAGGCAGGGAACGGGTGGGAGGCCTAGCTCGTGTCACCTGCTGTCTCTGAGCTGGTGTACCTGGGCACTCCTCCTGAGGCTGAACTGCATTCCGTTGTCCTCCCAGGAGACTTCTCACTGGGGTGGGGCTGAGGAGTGATAGTCCACAGCATACAGGGACCCTGGGTTCACACAGGCAGAGCGAACTGACCTAAAATTGTTCAGTTTTACCTGGAGCAGCACCTCAGGGGAGGGTGCGTGTATTCGCACAAGTGAATTAGAATCCGCATGTTGGTTGACTGACTGACTGACTTGGGAGAGCAGCCAACTCAAACCCGTTTGCAGAGAAAAGGAGCCAAAGAAATGCAGTCAGAAGGAAAGAGTGGAAGAAGAATTTTACATCTGGTCAAGACACTGAGCCATACACAGTGTTTACAGAAATATGCTTCGTATTCAGAAGGCAGTGGAGACAGTCATTCATGTTGTTCAGATTAGGCTAGCAAGCTGTGGCAATGAATGCGCTCCCAAGCCACAGGGCTCCACGGAGTGGAAACTTGTTTCTCACTTACACCAAGTCCAAAGTCCGTTGGAGGGGACTCACCTCTTCCCAGAAATTCAGGAAAACAGGCTCTCATCACCTCATGGTATGCTCTGCGTGCACGTGGCCCCCGAGGCTGCCTGGTAAGAGGGAGAAGGGAAAGGCGCCCTGGCTTTTAAGTGACTCACCCCGGATGGGACATGTTATTTCTGCTCACAGTCGTGTTGCTCCAGTCCAATTCAGAGAATCTGGGGAGTAAAGTAGAGCACACGAATACTCAGCAAATATTAACTGACTTAGCCAAACACATGAAAGGAGATGACAGAAAATGGGTGATAAAGGAGAGGATAAATAGAGGAATTAGACTATTGAGGAATGTAAAGCCATAATACAGCAGGATACTAAAACCCAGCCTCTCCCCATGACATTAAGGGTTGATTAAGGGTCGACTTTAATCTTAATTTGTAAACAATGCCTTTTTTCTTAACTACAGAGTAATGCATGTGGACATTTAGGAAAATTTTTGAAAGATTGTATGTATAATTTCACCCCTCCCTTTCCCATCATTCAGTTGCAACATGCTTTTTTTTTCTTTTTTTAATGTGTCCTCAAATATTCCCTTTAGACAGAATTCCTTATTCTCCCCACTGAGAACATGCTGCTCCTCCCTCTAAAGGATCACTTACCACATGATTGAACCCAAAGTCCATCTGTGTGCCTTGCTGGATTTGAGTTCCTGGGCCCCTTTGCTTCCTCAGGGCCTGGCATAGATCTGGCATAGAACCAAATGAATGAATGATTCTTGCAGTGGTAAGCAAAGGAATGAATAAATAAATGGATGGATCGTTTGCTTGTTCTTTAAGTTTTGTGTTAGAGTTACGTATTTTCATGTCTCTGTCCTCTGAATTCTGTAGTAAACTCTTAATTCTTACTTCTTCAGAAGTCTTAGGGGACCCAGATTGATGGGAAGCCAAGATGTGCAGAGGCCTCAGTCTGTGAGGCTGGGAGATACACAGCCTTGTTAGGACATGCCAGGGCAGGATATGGCCACTGGATGCAGTCAGGAACTCATGCCTGTGGAAATAGAGGGCTATCTGCTAATGCAGGGGATAAGGCTGGGAACTGGGGGCTTTTCATAGAACCACAGGCTAAGAAAAATAGTAAACAGAGTGGGCTGGGAAGATCCAGGATAATCAAGACTGAGACAGAGCTCAGTAGAGATAAAGGGGCTGTTCTGAATCCTGAAATGGAGGTAATCATCAGTTGGATCCCTTAAACTGTAACTTGTCTAATAAATAATATCCTGTAACCAGCCTTCACTGACTAAGCTCTCTTTAATTGTTCTGGCCAGTTGCATACCCTCCAAGCTTCACGTAGCTTAGACAATATGTCACAAGACTCCTTTAACCACCCTGAATAGAAAATACCTCTGACGTATGGGTCAATTTAGTGACCGTTGCTTAAGCTGTTTTTCAGGAACTTAGAGTCAGCTCTGGTCCAGGTCAGGTTCCAGCCAGTTAAGACTGGTTAGGACCACTGACCCTCCAGCTGGGTCTGTGAAAATGTCCAGTGGATGACCTTTTGATGTCAGAGGGCTAAACCTCCACCCTCAGATCATAGCAGCGCTATGGAATATGAGTCCCATGAAGAAACATGTAACTCAGATATGCCTCCACAGAGCACTAATGACTTCACCTTTTCCTTACCCCCAGTTCCCTTTTTCCAAACCTCAAACCACCCTGCTTCTCTATCTGTAACTATCCCAAGCCCCTCTCCTTTGAGGAGGCAGATCTGAGACTTGCTTGACTGCCTCATGAATACATCCTTGCTCTTCATTTTAGCATATGACTTGATGCGCGTTGGGCAAATGAACCTGGTTCCATAACCAGGTTTGTTCCAACACATGAGAGGCCTGTGAGCAATTTCAGAAGGCAGAGTCAGGGTCCATGAGGTCTTCCAGAAGAAAAAAAGGGTTTGCTCCGAAGCTCAGCGGACTGATGTGTTGACCAGACAGAATGTACCCTTGTTTTCCTGGGAAACAAAACTTAACTTTGGATGAAAGGCTAAAAACCTCAGCAAGAATAAAGACAGGACAGTGAATACAAAGGACTAGGGTTTGAGATGAGGGGGAAGGACCCCTGGGAGAGAGATACAGCGAGGGGCTGTTAATATTTGTTGAGTGGTACCCAAGGCTTTAAACTGGTGCCAAGCTAATTGAGTAATGTGCGGCTTTGTGTCTGGAACTCACCTAATCACTTTGTTACCTGGACTTTGAGATTCTCTGGACTTGTAGTATAAACTGTTCACCTGAACTGATGATATGTTCTAGTTCAAAGGCTACCGTGTAGAAGGGACATGTCTGCAAGGGGCGGGGGTGGGAGGGGGGCGGTTGCTGCAAAGAGAGTTCAGAACATCAGGGAGTATTCTGTGTAAAGAAAACAGTCCCGGTTTCTCCCAGTGATATGAAGAGAAGCGCTCAGAGAGACGACAGAGGGAACCAGAAGGCCATGCTTCTTGTCTGGGAGTTTCAGAGGCACTTACCTCACCTGCTCTGCTTGTCGGGGCATACTCTGTTCTGAGGAAATGGCCTGACCTTGCTTTGGCTTCTCAGAGCCACTGGGCTGAGTCACCAGCAGCACCTATGTTATTCCAAAGCCGCAGCAAGAAAGGTTGAGCGAGTCGTGCCACTACCACGAAGCTTTGGATGCTCTCCAAACACTTAGAACTTCCCCAACGCTATCAAGAGAAGGCAGCCAACTGGAATGTCCTTCCAGAGGAATTCCCGCCTTCATCAGGAATCTGGGTGAGATGAGAGATTAAGTAAATGCATTGTCAGTTCCGATTTAGGAAGGCAGGTTGATAGCCCCATGGAAATGGGGAATGGGAGTGGGTGGAGGAACTTCTGCCTGAAGGAAGAGACAAGTTACTGAAAGCAGGAAGTTCACCATCAGAAACCCCAATACTTAGAAATCAGATACTGTAAAGCCATCAAAACACTATAGAGAAGCATTCCTTATAAACCTGAGACAATAATACTATCAATAGGGAGCTGGCATTGAATTTGCGTGAGTGCATGCTTAAGTCACTTCAGTCATGTCCAACTCTTTGTGACCCTATGGACTACAGCCCACCAGGCTCCTCTGTCCATGGGAGTCTCCAGGAAAGAATACCTGAGTGGGTTGCCATGCCCTCCTCCAAGGGATCTTCCCAACCCAGGGACTGAGCCCATGTCTCTTACGTATCCTACATTGGCAGGCAGGTTCTTTACTACTAAGTCCACCTGGGAAGCCCTGGCGTTGAACTTACAGCATATCTAGCCCAATAACTGAACAAATTGAGGGCTAAGAAAATGGCGATGGACTCAAGGTCACACCATTTTTATCAAAGTGGCTCAACACGTGAAGATATGCAAATGACTCATCAGGATGCTGCTCTGGGAACTTCAGAAAGTTGGAGCTGCCTTTCAACCCAAAGACAGCTCTGTACTGGAAACAAATAATCCCTCTTTCAAACTAACAAACAAAAATAGAACCTATTAGGGAATTCCCTGGCCCTTTAGTGGTTAGGATTCTGACACTTAAACTGTTGGGCCCTGTGAGGCAAAACAAAACAAAACACCCATATNGCTCTGGGAACTTCAGAAAGTTGGAGCTGCCTTTCAACCCAAAGACAGCTCTGTACTGGAAACAAATAATCCCTCTTTCAAACTAACAAACAAAAATAGAACCTATTAGGGAATTCCCTGGCCCTTTAGTGGTTAGGATTCTGACACTTAAACTGTTGGGCCCTGTGAGGCAAAACAAAACAAAACACCCATATATATATATATATATATATATATATATATATAAAGCCCATTAAAACAAATACAATAGCAACCACCAAAAAATATAACATCTCCAAAACAATTCCTCTAGCCCCAATTTAATTTTATTCAAAGGAGTATTGTTACATAGACATTGGCCAAAACTTATGAGAGGGAGAGAATTTGCCTGTCCAGACTGAACCCATCTGAATCTTAGAACTTGACCCCTTCCACATTTTAACATTGAGTTGCTGTCTAGTGTCCACTCAGCGAGGGGCAGTCTTCCCTGTCCTGCCACCCGGGTGGTGCTGCTCAGGGATAGGGTCTGTGCCCACAAGGCAAGGAAGTCCACCAGTAGAGCTGACCAGTCCTGGTGGGAGGAGAGCTGGGGCTCCTGAACAGAAACCAACAGCTCTGAACCGACTGTGCCATGAGGCCAGATGCTGTTTTCAAATACACACAGTCATTTCTCTTGGGGAGATCTACCAACATGCTGGGGGATCCACAGTGAGGGACACACCCTCCCTGGCTCTTTTCAGGAGAAAGAAACCACTACAATATAGAGAATGATTCTCCCAGGTGGGCCTTAAGTTTTCACCCACAGGGGTGACTGAAGACTTCACAACTGAGTGGAATCTCGAGTGCATCTCAGACGATGTGGCTGTGAGCAGAGCCAAGACCTGGAGAGTTGCTGCTGCTGCTAAGTCGCTTCAGTCGTGTCCGACTCTGTGCGACCCCATAGACGGCAGCCCACCAGGCTCCCCCATCCCTGGGATTCTCCAGGCAAGAATACTGGAGTGGATTGCCATTTCCTTCTCCAATGCATGAAAGAGAAAAGTGAAAGTGAAGTCACTCAGTCTGTCCGACTGTTAGTGACCCCATGGACTGCAGCCCACCAGGCTCCTCCGTCCATTGGATTTTCCAGGCAAGAGTACTGGGGTGGGGTGCCATTGCCTTCCCCGTGGGGAGTTACATGTTGAAAAGAACGTGATCCAGGTTCAAGTCTCAGTTCGAGCGTTCACTCGCTAAGTGAACTCAGTTACTCAGTTACCTCATGGCTCTGAACCTCAGTAACTTCATCTGTAAAGTAGATGAGGTACTTTTCAAGGCTGCTAGGAAGATTAAGTAAGGGGGGCGGGCAGCATAAAGTGTGGCTACAAGGGGAGGGACCACTCCTTACTATTTTTGCCTCCACTTCACGTTCCACCTGGCTTCCCTGATGGCCCCGGTGGTAAGGAATCTGCCTCAGGGGCTTGAGTCACTTGCCTGTTCTAATCGCCTCCTGGTCACTATGTTGGTGACAGAGGGACCCTCTGGCCCAAACAGTATAAGATGTCTGGACACACGGCACTGACAGCAGCTCCTTAGTCACTTATTCTCCGGGTCTGGGGCAGGAGGACACTGGATGTTAACCAGGGCCACGTGGGAGTTGCACTTGGGAGCAGAGTGAACTAGAAGGGGCCGTGGAAGGTGTGCGCGTGTGCTCAGCTGCTCACGCGTGTCTGACTCTTATGCAACTGCAGGGACTGTAGCCTGCTAGGCCCCTCAATCCAGGGGATTTTCCAGGCAAGAATACTGGAGCAGGTTGCCATTTCCTCCTCCAGGGGATCTTCCAGACCCAGGGATCAAACCCACATCTACCTGCGTCTCCACTATTGGCAGGTGGATTCTTTGCCATTGAGCCACGGGGGAAGCCTGCAGTATGCAGCAGGCTTTGAAATAACAAGAGGGTGTGATGTTCCCTGATTCCCGCAGGAGGATGTGATTGGCTTGTTGGACTAATTTAGTAAGCTGATAGGATGGTAAATACCACTGGGTTGAAGACCAGGTCAGCTGTAAGCTGGTGCAGCTAATAAAAAGCTAATCAGGTGGGGAACCTTTCCTACTAGGTCTGGGTAAGCATATCTGGCGAGAACAGGGGGATATCCTGCTTAGGCCTTTGGAACCCTGAAAAACTGAAAGATATTAAGGCAAGCTCTTGAAATCTTAGGGCTTTATGATGCCTTGCCCAAGATCTCAAGTCTGTGCTCCACTGTGTTCTTGTGTTCTGGTTGTATGGCCCTCAACTAGCTAGCTTCAAGCTAGTCCTCCCTGAAAAATACTGTTTAGTACTTACCCCATAGGGCTGCTATGAGAGTGAGTATACTGTGCTTAGCACAGTGCCTGGTACGTAAGAACTGAGTCGTTGTGAGTGATTGTCACCATTATCCTTGGAGATATTGATTGTAACAGTCATGGATGGTTTCCTCCAATTTTGTTCATGTTTGAAGAGGTATTTGAGCAAGGGCTTATTTTTAGGTTTGGGGTCACTTGGTGACCTCCTCGGTCGCAGGCAAAATGCAGGCTTTACTGTGCTCACAGCACTGACTTGACTGGACTTCCCAGCATCATGAAGGAGCTGTGGGGGTGGGGGTGGGGGGGCGGTCAGCAGAAGTCACGAAAGAATGAGGGGGATAAAGAACTCTAGCTAAGAGCTTTCTATTAAGCTGAAGATTTAGACTATTTATAAGTTCTTTCCTTTTTACTGTCTAAAAAAAGTTATTTTGATCAGAAATGGAAACAAAGGGATTAAAGGAATCAGAAGAGTGATTTGTAATTGGCCTTCGGACTGCACTTCTGTCTCCATCTGTGAAGAACAAGCTGGTGAATAAAACTGTGTGGAAGGACTTTATTAGCAGTGGCTTTCCTCCTGCAGCCTGGGATTAGAGGAATACTTTAACCTTGACACATTCATTTTAGTCACGAAAGAATGAGGGGGATAAAGAACTCTAGCTAAGAGCTTTCTATTAAGCTGAAGATTTAGACTATTTATAAGTTCTTTCCTTTTTACTGTCTAAAAAAAGTTATTTTGATCAGAAATGGAAACAAAGGGATTAAAGGAATCAGAAGAGTGATTTGTAATTGGCCTTCGGACTGCACTTCTGTCTCCATCTGTGAAGAACAAGCTGGTGAATAAAACTGTGTGGAAGGACTTTATTAGCAGTGGCTTTCCTCCTGCAGCCTGGGATTAGAGGAATACTTTAACCTTGACACATTCATTTTATGATCACAAAGCCTTTCGCCTATCAGTCTATTTTCCCCTTTTCATATTGCCCTGATCCTGGCAGAAGCTCTTAAAATGATCAGAGAGTGGCTCTATATTTCTCTCTCCGTCTCCTCCCCCTTCACATCTTCCCCTCGATGTACTCACCAATTTTAGTAAGACAAAGGAAAACAAACCCTCAAGGATGTGTGACAATATTTTCTACACATATTCTAGAAGTCTGCTAGAGACGAAAAATACATGTTGCTTTCAATGAAAAGTCAATGCATATAGGATTGATTTTCAAAAACTAATTTGTTGAAATGAAAAGATTTCCAAGGAAGGCACAAAAGTATATGTAAGAAAAATATCAAATGTATTTAGCCATCAATCCTTCTGCAAGAAACAAAGGAAACCAGAAAAACATGCATAAGATATTTAATCCCAATGTTGATTATGAAAAGGATATATAATTCATGTAAGAATCCATTTGAAATGGGTATGGGGTAGGCAGCATTGATATGCATACATCTCTGAGGTTCAAGGGTAAAACTGACTTGTGTATTTATTAAAGTGTGAGATCTATATCAGTGTTAAATGTTAATTGTAAAACACTTGACTAGTCTCCCAAAGACACAATATTCTTTGTTGTTTGATAGGTGGAGAAATCTATCCACCGTACACCAATTTATTCTAATTATGGAGTTTTACTTCACTTTTTTCTTTATCCAGCAACATTTCGGACTTGTTTTAGATTAAAGTGTATGTCTCGTTAATTATGGCGTTTAGTTCTCAGCTTGTAATTGTATCTGGTGTTTCGAACTCGCTAGAGCTCTTAGTGTCGCTGTTTCAAGGGGGGCCTGTTGAATTTGCCTGAGGTAAACTAAAACGGAAAGTACCGACTCTCTTAAATAATTTCAGTTATTTCTTGTAGCTTCCGCAGCTTATGATTGTTCCAGCGGAGCGGCTGGGAGTGGTGAAAGGTAGGTAGTACTTCTGATTATCTTCCAATCAGAGGGACCAAGACAGGGGCTTTATAATACTGGCAGGGCTGTGTGCCAAGATGTAATCAAATAGAAACTGGGTGCCAATGGTAATTTTTTGAAATGTGCTTTTATGACATCCTTCTCCAAGATGAAAGCAGTGTTCCCTAAAACAAACAAACAGCGCCGGACTGGGGCTAAAGCTCTGATATGAAATTTATTTATGTTTCACCAAACCCGACTTGAAAGTAATTGTATATGATTTGAAACTTTTAATTGTTCTTGTTGTTTCTCTCTGCAAATAAGGAAATCCTGGCTTTCTGTTAAAAAAAAAAAAAAAACCTCTAGATCCTGACTATTGGTTTCTTTTCAAGGTTTTGCCACACTAATTGCTTTCTGTTTGATTCTGTGCCCTTCTGAAATTGAAGGTTGCCTCGAGGCAGGAGAAAAGCTGTGGTGATGACTTGTGGGTTTGGGGACTGGGGGAGCCCACAGTGGTGGCTGCAAGCCAGCCTCATTATCCCCCAGCTTCTTTGGGGGGGGCAAACCAGGGGGCCCGTGTTCCTGCTTCAGATCTGGGCCTGTGACTGGAAGGGTTAGCATCTCAAAGCTTTCTCTTTGCATTATTTATCATTTCTGACTGATAACAGCGCCACTTTCTTCTAGGAACCAAATACTGGTCATTATGGTTTTGTTTTAATGTGGTATCATGTATTGTATTTCACTGTTCTTCAACCGCAGATTTATAAACTGAGGATACATGAAAGGATCTGGGTTTCACAGGAAATAGACATTTCACTTCTTTTCAGCAATGATATGATATTATTGCTTCTACACCAACAGACTCCTACTATTTACTATATGATTGCTTCCTTTAAATCTGACGAAACTGCAGTGGTGAAAGTTGGAGTGGCTTTATTGGTATCTGAGAACATGTATGCATTCAATGAAGTCAGAAACAATTTCATCCATGTGTGACCTGATGGCTTTGTAAATAGGGTTTCAAAATCATAAATTCAAAGTATTAATAAAGGAATTGCTTACTTATCCAGAAAGGTTTACTCTATAAGGCACATAGGCATCCTTGCTGAATGAAAACTTGACCCAAAGTGGTAGTTAACAGGGAAGGCTGTGGGTCAGACTGCTTGGATTCAAATCCCAGTTGTCACTCACCCGCCAGGAAACTTGATTTCTCCTGTGCCACCTGAGGGTTTTAATGGTGTCTGGGACTTGGGGGTTTTTAACACATACCGGTGCTTAGAACAGTGCCGGGCACCTGGTGGTGACAATAAATGCCAACTACGATGTTTAATATTTGCCTTAAATGTTAGTGCTTTTGAAATTGTACCCATTAAATATTACTTGGCATTTTCCTTCAGACTCTGGGTCATCACTGGGGACTTCAGGGATGACAAAGTGATGTGCTCTGGGCCCCAAGCAAGCTGACCACCTGCCCTCCAGGGGGCGCTGCTGTTGCCGCGAGCCTGTAGCAGACATCTGCCCGCCATTGCCCCATCGCCTGCCCATTACTTGGTGGGCCTGTTGGAGAAGGTGGGGTGTTCTTTGTCTTCTCCCACACAGCTTGCTCTGTTTTCTGCTCTCACTGCTCCCCTCCCACGCAACCCAAGCCAGTTAAACCACTAATCTCCCACCCATGCTTCCCTTTGATCATAGTCATCCTGCTTATAATGACCCAAGTCAGTCTTTTTCCCCACTAGCTGGTAAGCTCCTGAGACCAGGGCCCCCACGCCTGTCTTCTCTCATGTTCTTCCCTGGAGATTGGTGAACAGTGTCCCCTAGAGATGGTCACAGCTGCCTATTCCACTTACAAGCATGTGCTCCAGGGGCCAACTTCCAAGGGTTCAAATTCTGGTTCTGCTGGTCTGTATGATGGTGGGCAGAGAAGGCAATGGCACCCCACTCCAGTACTTTTGCTTGAAAAATCCCATGGATGGAGGAGCCTGGTAGGCTGTAGTCCATGGGGTTGCTAGAGTCGGACACGACTGAGCGACTTCCCTTTCACTTTTCACTTTCATGCATTGGAGAAGGAAATGGCAACCCACTCCAGTGTTTTTGCCTGGAGAATCCCAGGGATCGGGGGGCCTGGTGGGCTGCCGTCTATGGGGTCGCACAGAGTCGGACACGACTGAAGCGACTTAACAGCAGCATGAGCAGCATGATGGTGAGAAGGTTACTCAAACTCTCCAGTTTAAAACCTAGTGACCTCATCAAAAGAAAAGAAAGAAAGAAACTTGCTGCCTTCCCAGGATTGTGAAGATTAGATGAAGTTAGCTAAGCAGAAGGATTAGGATATATTAAGTGCTCAATTAAAAGTTGGTAGTTGTTATCACTGGCTAAGCTGAGAAAGTTATCACTGTGGCTGAGCTGAGAACGTTGTCCATAATCTTCGCCTGGGAACCTCCACCAGCCCCTGTGGTACAGGTGGTGGAAAAGGTTGCGTGACACTCTAACATGATCCACAGAAAGGAGTTAAAAGGAATAGGAGTCTTCAGCGTCACGTTGTGACATTACAAATAGGACAAAGCAGAGCTGAAATATCCATTCCGTTTTCTCAAATTGAGACTAGATTAATTCTTTAGCTCTTCAAGCAGCATTGTCTAAAGGGCATCTGCTATCTCATTTTATCCTCACATTAAACTTCTTCAGTGAGTTCTATGAGCTATTTGTACAGCTCAAATTCATTAGGAATTATAAGTGCGGTCCCAATGGCTCCAACCACCACTCTGACTGTAAATTTAGGTAAAACTATCCCTTGTGCTCCCTCTGCATTGTGGAATGATCTGAGAGGAGAGCTTTTATCTCCAGGCCACGCTGCTCATGGTCATTCCGCCACGGTGGTGGGTCATAGACTCACAGGCCCCCAGATTTGGAAGGAGCCTCAGGGACCACCTAGTTCAGCCTCAATTCGCCAGGTGAGGATGAGAGCTAAGGAAGTTAGGCCACGTGTCTGAGACCGCAGAGCTGATGGCTGGTCCTGGGGCTCCCAGCACCTGCTGGTTTCTGAGTTAAGATTTGGGAGAGCTCAGTCCTCTGACTTGTCTGTAAACACGTTTCCCACTAAACTTTCTACTTTGATTTCAGGCTTTTATTTTTTAACATGTGCTTATGGAATGAGCACCAGGTGAGGGATCCAGAAGCCTAGGTTTTCTGATTCTATCCCTTACAGGCTTGGGAACAATACTTATTTCCCCATCTTTGTCTGTAAAAGGGAGATCAGGGTGTCCACCCTGCTGTCTCAGCAGGGTTGCTACAGAATCAGATGAGCCAATAAAGAAGAAACTGCTTTGAAAGAAAGACCAAACAGACCTTTGTAAGAGCTGGGCTTGGGGATCAAGACATACTTGTCACCGACACCAGCTCTGCCATACGTTGACCTTTGGTCAATGCAGTTCATAAGTGGGAATAAAGCCTATCATCTTATTAAATCTGCTCAAAGATGTAAGGAGACAGGATATAAAGTACTAGATACAAGGTGGACTCTCAAGAAATGGTTGTCATTGTTTTTCAGTCATTAAGTTATGTCCAACTCTTTGCAATCCCATGGACTGCAGCACGCCAGACCTCCCTGTCCCTCACTATGTCCCGGAGTTTGCTCAAGTTCATGTCCATTGAATCAGTGATCCCATCCAGCCATCTATCCTCTGCCGCCCTGTACTCCTTTTGCCTTTAACAAGAAATGGTAGCTATTATCCGATCATTAATATACTTTATAAAAACAGTGGATGGTAACCTGCTTTGTATTAATAGGGATGTGGGCCTTGTGTCCCATCACTCCCCCAGCTTTGTGAATTTCAGTGTCTGTGATCCTTGTGTGTCTTCAACTCCAGAAACTGGTCACAGTCAATAACTAGAGGTGCATGATGCTATTCATGGTGAGCTCAACTGAGTGAACCCAAATGTGTTTATGCTTATCAAATGGCTTGTTAAAGAAACCTTAACTGCAGAATTTATGAAGGGGAAAAAAATGGCTCTTTTGAAAATCAGTTCTGAACATATGCAGGTTGGTTTCAAAACAATGAACTCTTCCACTTATCCAAATTAAAAATCTAACACTGTGTATGGGAAGATAAAGACCAAATTACAGACCAGGGTGGGGGATGGTTTTGTCTCCAAATGGCCTCAAGCCAGGTTGTCTCCTTCATATACAACATGTATGCGTGTATGAGTGAGTGTGTGTGTGTAAACGCCTCTAAGAGCCATGTGGAGGTGACTGAAAATCCCTCCCCACACCTGTGCACAGGGGTGAGGCTTGTTGGGAGAGAGGAAGCTCCGTGTGCAGGCATCTCCCCACTTGGGAAGCAGAAAGGGCTTTTCAAGCTCTGTGTCATATCCCAGTTCCACTTTCCACTTACAGGGAAGAAGAAGGATTGAAAAATGAAGCAGATGCATAGTTGCACGCATACATTCATAAAGTCCTCATTAGAAAGTAAAACCGCAGGGTGGGAGCCATCAAAATAAATTGTATTGTCATAAAGCAATTAAGAGAAAATCAGGCAATCATAAGGTGATAAAAGCCTATTAGTTAAAGGGCCTGAAAAACACAGCGGGTTGTAAAAAATTAAATTCTCACACACAGGAAAAAATGCAAATACATGCAATTGTCTCTCTATGGCAAAGAGTCAGATTACTGATGTGGGTGAAGAGTTAAAATCAAAGCCTTGAAAAATGTGAGGTGCGATTTTTTTCTCATCTGTGCTCTGATTTGAGGATTTCTGTCTTCTAAATTCTTTTCTTTCCTTCACAGTAATCTTACAAAACAGTTTTTTTCTTTGACAATAAGAAGATACATTTTTTTAAATGATAAGTAAGAGCATGCAACAAATTTCATGAAGATTTCCATTTTTAACTCATTGTGACCATTTTATAGTCTTCAGATCTCAAAAGAATCTTACCTTTTTTTTTTTGGTTGCATGGCATGTGGGATCTAGTTCCTCAACCAGGGACTGAACCCAAACACCCTGTATTGAGGGTGCAGAGTCTTAATCACTGGACAACCAGGGAAGCCCCAAAATAATCTTATTCTAATGCCATCATTAGAAATGAAGAAACTGAGTCCTGAGAGGGTGAAGTGAGGTTTTCACTTGGCTACTGGCCTAGTTAATGAAAGCATATCTGATTCTAGAGACCAGATCACTTCTCTTCTTCCCAGCTCAGAACCCTTTCCACTGAGCTTCCTTGCTTTTTTGCTGTGAGGTTAGTTCTTGAAAGATTTGGTCTATATCAGAGATCAGCACACTTCTTGTAGAGGGACAGATAGTAAATATTTTTGGCCTTTCAGGCCATAAGGTCTTTCTTGCAGGTACTCAATGTCCATGGTTGTAGTTCCAAAGCAGCTATTCAGTTCAGCTCAGTTCAGTCACTCAGTAGTGTCCGACTCTTTGCAACCCCATGAATCGCAGCATGCCAGGCGTCCCTGTCCATCACCAACTCCTGGAGTTCACTCAAGCTCACGTCCATCGAGTTGGTGATGTTTGCAGGTACTCAATGTCCATGGTTGTAGTTCCAAAGCAGCTATTCAGTTCAGCTCAGTTCAGTCACTCAGTAGTGTCCGACTCTTTGCAACCCCATGAATCGCAGCATGCCAGGCGTCCCTGTCCATCACCAACTCCTGGAGTTCACTCAAGCTCACGTCCATCGAGTTGGTGATGTCATCCAGCCATCTCATCCTCTGTCGTCCCCCTTCTCCTCCTGCCCCCAATCCCTCCCAGCATCAGGGTCTTTTCCAATGAGTCAACTCTTCGCATGAGGTGACCAAAGTCTTGGAGTTTCAGCTTTAGCATCACTCCTTCCAAAGAACACCCAGGACTGATCTCCTTTAGCATGGACTGGTTGGATCTCCTTGTAGTCCAAGGGACTCATAGAGGATACTTATACAAGTGAGCATGCCTGCCTTCCAATGAACTTGTTTACAAATTGAAGGGCCAGATTTGACTGCCTGTGATCATTTGCTGACTGTGGCCTAATTTTTTTCCCATAATTATTAAGGAACCTTTAACCTAAACCAACATTTCTAGATGTCATAAGGATGCTTCTAAGGGAAAATTGACCAGTTCCCTAGATCAGATGTGTATTTTTTCTGAGCACTCCTCTAAATTTTCTGAGGCCCTCCACATTGAGCCCAGTCCCTGCACAACAGTGTCAGAAGCCCCAGTGTTGGGTTAGCCTCACCCCTTTCTCCCTGTTTCAGTACCAGTTGTCTCTGCAATGTAAGCTGGTGCCAGCGCAGTGATCTTGCAAGTGTCCTAGACAGGCCTCTGTTTGTCTGCAATGGCTGATCTGAGCTTAAGGCATGGATCTTACTTCTTCTTCTGCAACTGGATAAATAATTGTCCTAACACTGTAGGTAAACATTCTTTTTGGCACTGGTCAGAAGTGTGACATTTGTCATACATGAACTTTCCATATGCCCTTGAGTTAGTCTGTAGATTTTCACTTCTGTTTCATTAACCTATTTGTCTATTTCTCCATGAATCTTTGCAATACTGTATCTTCTCCACTAGGAAAGTCTTTGTCCAGATTTTCTTTTATATCTTTTAATAAAAACATATAGTTTTCTTCCTAGGTCTTGTACATTTTTGTAATGGTTTTAAAAAACAAGCTACATGTCACTGATTTCTAACATAGCAAACAGGAATATCAGTGGCTGTAGCCTGTGTAGTGAAAGCATGAAGGACTAAGCTGTAAGCAATTGCAGACAAGAGTCTGAGAGTGTTCAAGCATTTCCCCATCCTCCTTGGTATGTGGAATGATTGACAGCTGTGTAGCCAAACAAGAAGACAGGGTGGGCAGGGCTGGGAAGAAGAGAACAGAGAGCCAGGCAATTTTATCAAGCACCTGGGCTCAGGCCAGGAGCAAGATGGTCTGAGCTGCCCTTGATGTTGTCAGCAGCCCCTGGAGAGGGGTCAGAAGGTGCCCCTGGGGCAGGAACTGCAGCACCCTCCTGTTGGGTTACATAAGTTTTTGGGTTCAATTTGGATAAAACTGATCTTTTATCTTTTACTTTCCCCTTATTCTTGCCTCCTTTCAAATCTTAGCTTCCCCCTTTCTGGCTAACTTGTACCTATTGATTCAGCCCAGCGTGCCTTAATTTTGTTACTTGCTTCTCACTCTTGCATTCGTTTTGGTGCCTGTGTTTATTTGAACTGGTTTATTTGGATTATGTGAATGTACTACCGGACTCTAATCTCGGATTTTATATTAGAATGATCTCAATTGGGGCCATTTTGCCTTCTAGTTTTCCATTCGTGGGATGTCTCCTAGCTGCTCTGACAATCATTTATTCCCCAGGAACATCTCTCTGCTGGCTCCTTGGGCAAGACTACAAGCTAACCCAGTGCTTTTGTCTTCCCCACAACCCATTACTATTCTAGTTCCTACTGGTAGCTAATTTTAATTATTCCCAGGTATGTGTGTTTCCACATTAACTATGTACTAAGGATATCAAATGCATACCACAGGGTAGGGTCACTTCTTACTAACCCTCCTGTTTATTTTATAAAGTCCTATGTTAACGAAGCGCTGCAGGTATTTTTGAGGAGGCTTTTCTGAACCAAGTGGGTCCAGTCAACATGTGGCTTCACTCTCCTAGCAAGTATACTGGGCAGCTGAGGTGAGCAGTGCTCCTTAGGCTGTGGCGGATGCTGCAGAATGGGTTACTGTTGTTGGCTTTACCACATGTGAGTGTGCATGCTAAGTTGCTTCAGTCATGTCCAACTCTTTGCAACCCCATGGACAGTAGCCCGCTAGGCTCCTCAGTCCATGAGATTCTCCAGGCAAACCTAATGGAGTGGGTGGCCATTTCCTTCTCAGGGGATCTTTCCAATGCAGGGATTGAACTAGCATCTCTTGTGTCTCCTGCATTGACAGGCAGGTTCTTTACCACTAGCGCCACCTTGGAAACCTGAGGCTTTGTCACTCCCAGTGGCAATTAACATATCATTGGCTGTATATGCTCATGTATAAACATTTCTATTGTATAAACTGAAACACATCTATACCAGGTCATGGCGAATAGTCATGGTAAGGATCACCAAAGAATACCAGCTTATATACATGGCCTGAATTTGCATTAATGTAGAGGTCTGAACCATGGTCTTAGAATTAGTTTGACAAGCTTTTAAAAGATACAGATGCCCAGGCCCCACTCCAGACCAACTGGAACATAATCCCTAAGGGTGGGTCCCAAGCACTGGGATTTAAAAAATTTTTCCAGATGATTCTAATGTGCAGCTGAGGTTGAAAGCCACAGTTTTAGCGGAACCTCTGGAGGCACCAGCTGTCCTGCTCCACACTCTGTTGTCACCAGACTTCTCTCTCTCTTACACTTGTCCCCATGGACAGTAGCCCGCTAGGCTCCTCAGTCCATGAGATTCTCCAGGCAAACCTAATGGAGTGGGTGGCCATTTCCTTCTCAGGGGATCTTTCCAATGCAGGGATTGAACTAGCATCTCTTGTGTCTCCTGCATTGACAGGCAGGTTCTTTACCACTAGCGCCACCTTGGAAACCTGAGGCTTTGTCACTCCCAGTGGCAATTAACATATCATTGGCTGTATATGCTCATGTATAAACATTTCTATTGTATAAACTGAAACACATCTATACCAGGTCATGGCGAATAGTCATGGTAAGGATCACCAAAGAATACCAGCTTATATATATGGCCTGAATTTGCATTAATGTAGAGGTCTGAACCATGGTCTTAGAATTAGTTTGACAAGCTTTTAAAAGATACAGATGCCCAGGCCCCACTCCAGACCAACTGGAACATAATCCCTAAGGGTGGGTCCCAAGCACTGGGATTTAAAAAATTTTTCCAGATGATTCTAATGTGCAGCTGAGGTTGAAAGCCACAGTTTTAGCGGAACCTCTGGAGGCACCAGCTGTCCTGCTCCACACTCTGTTGTCACCAGACTTCTCTCTCTCTTACACTTGTGGAAAACTTATGGGAATCCGGTCTGTGATTTAGGTCACACTAACTTAGTGTTCAAAACTTGAACTTTGGGGGGGGATCTTTTCTCTGTTGTGTTAATTCTTCAAATCCAGAAAGCAATATATCAGAGAGGATTATTTACAGTTCTTAAAAGGACCATTTCAATGCCCAGATCTCATGGGTTTGTCTCCACAGGGAAATGGCTGTGGTATTTTTGAAGAGTCTGGTAGGAGTTTCAACAGAAGGAAAAGTTCATTGAATATTAGTGGAATCGAAGCAAGTCCACAGTGGAATACTGTTGTTGAAACAACACTGTATCAGTCAATCTATCCAGATGTAAAGAGGACACACTAAAGCTAGTCTAAGCAGAAAAATAAATTATGAAAGAATAGGTTGCAGGAAGGCATTGTGCCCAAATCCTGTGATAGCTCAGATGGTAAAGAATCTGAATGCAAGAGACCCGAGTTCCATTCCTGGGTCAGGGAAGATCCACTGGAGAATGGGATGGCTACCCACTCCAGTATTCTTGCCTGGAGAATCCCATGGACAGAGGAGCCTGGCAGGCTACAGTCCATGGGGTCACAAAGAGTTGGACATGACTGAGTGACTCACGCTTTCACTTTCCTGCCCTGTGATCTTTTTTCTATGAAGCCCCTGTTATTGCCACTGGAGGGCCAGACAGGACAGCTCACACTGAGGATCTGGGGCTGGAGCCCTTGAAGTTCTGTAAGAACCTAAGCCCACCCTCAGTGGATGCCTTCACCAACAAGTTTGCTAAATGATGTCCATTCTCGAGGTGCTCTTTTCTGAGTAGAGATCTTGACATTGTGTAAGATTATGCACAGCTGCAAGCCTGGCTGGGAAACTGAGTGATTTTTTTTTTTTGACACCGAGAAAGCAAGACAGATGTTATGAGAAATTTCTAAGACATAGGAAAGATGTTTAAAAGATATAGAATGGCCTCTAAGAATGACAAACACCCTGTTGTACTCTTTCCTTTTGCTTCCCAGAGGTGCCCTTGTGTGGAACCACTCAATAAAAACTAACTGGACAAGTTCTGTTATCCATCATCTGTATGTCTACGGGAATTCAAAATTCTGATATTATCACTCCCTGGAACATGCACACTCTGTCTGATCTCTAATAATAATAATGGGATGGAAGAAAGGCTTTCTTCCTTGCCAAAGACTTTCTTGTTCTCAGTGGTTTTGGTGGGGAGAGGTTGTAAATGGGTGTGTAAAGAGGTGGAAAAGAACTTCCTTCTAAATTCTAAAAAAAAAAAAAAAAANATAATAATAATGGGATGGAAGAAAGGCTTTCTTCCTTGCCAAAGACTTTCTTGTTCTCAGTGGTTTTGGTGGGGAGAGGTTGTAAATGGGTGTGTAAAGAGGTGGAGAAGAACTTCCTTCTAAATTCTTAAAAAAAAAAAAAAAAATCCACCTGGAAGGTTTCATGCCCTGACACCCATGTACTTTAATCTACACCCAAGGTACCCCTGAGGTCCAGAGCTGCACATTTAAAAAGTACTGGAACTTCCTTGCAAATCCAGTGGTTTAGATTCTGCCCTTCTACTGGAGGAGGCCCAGGTTCAATCCCTGGATAGGGAATTAAGATCCCACATGTCATGGTATGGCCAAAATTTTTTAAAAATAATAAATTGAAAGTTTACCAAGTACTTGAAGCAAATTTTGAAAGAGCTATATTAAAATACAAATAGAAAAATTAGAGCTTTGTAGAAATGCTGATAGAATGCTATGAACAAATGGAAAAAATTTTCAAAAATACCATAGATTTTGTGGAGGAGATAGTACTCTTTTTATCAAGGAAAGGAACAAAAAAATGGATTTTTTTTTAAAATTATAGAATAAGAGCAGGGGTTTCATTTAGACCAAAGAAACAGCGCCCCCACAGTGCTGTCTACAGGACACTCAGCAAGGCCCCTGGCCCTCGGTAGAGGCGGTTCTCATGTGACACAGATGGCTTCCAGGAGGACTTGCCTACAGGCGATATAATGACCCAAATCATCTGTTCAAGTCTCTTGCAGGTTTTGAGGCTGTGAAAAAGCCTTTCTAGTCCTCCAGTGAAACCAAATTAGTGTCTTCAAGCAAACTGATGAAGCTTATACAGTCAAACAAAGGCTCCAGGTAGTTAGTGGGATAATCAGTAGATACACCTCTGAGAACCTGCCCACCCCATGCTTCCGCCTTGCCGTCTCCCCAGTGTGAGCAGTCAGCATGCATTTGTGGTTCCTTGTTCTCGTACCCAGGGCGGCATTGGGCCCCTTGAAAGAAGCAAAAAGTCTAAAACACAGACTTCAAAGACAAAGGGGATTCTATTTTAGCATTTTAATTTCATTAAACTTGGATGAATCATGAAAGGTCAGCGAACAAGATAAGCATTGGTCTGGATGTCTTCCAGGAGGGCTGAGCAAGGAGTGGCCCCAGAGCAAAGCAGAGTGTAGTGAAGTGTGTGCTGACTGCTGAGGGTGCCCTTTCAGGTCCGTCTGCACCCAGCAGGGTGCTCAGTCACTTAGCTGGGTCTGACTTTTCACCACTCCATGGACTGTAGCCTACTAGGCTCCTCTGTCTTGGAATTTTCCAGGCAAAATTACTGGAGGGGAGCACTTTTCTATTGCAGGCATTTGATTGGTCTCTCTGAAGAAGAAAAGTTGCATGTGGGAACACTTAGTATGTTTTCAAGCTATGTAAAAGATGTTATCATTTCTTGAACTTCCAAGTTCCATTCTGTCCTTTGCTGTTGAAAGCCTGTTGCAGATGCCAAAGAAAGGTCAAAGTGTAAAAAACAGGGGGCCCAAGCCAACATTTCAAAGGATGTGTTGGTTTCTGCTCAAATTATTGAACAATGAATGAAAGGGAATAAAAATATGTTGATGTTAGCCTGACCATTTTGTTTACCAACTGGGCCCTATAAACACATTATTTTACTTTTATCTTCATAAAATGCTTATGCAGTACCTGTCATGGAGGAAAATGAGCTTCAGAGATGTCAGGGAATTTGTTCATGGTTGAAAACTGAATTTGCCCATAATCTTTCTATTTTGATACACTCCGAACTTGGGCAGACTTTGCTGCAGTCAGCAGCTGTTGGGTGTGACAATAGACACTCTTGGTCCCCCACATCTTCTTGGCTTTACCACTTACATGCATGCTGCCCAGCTTCTAAGTTGGCAGTTCTTTACCTGAAGACTTTCTCTGGTTGAACTAGAAGCTCATTCTACTCCTGCAGCAGGTCCAAAGGGTCCATGCAAAAGTGCTCCACTCCCCACCCAAGCAGTTGTCAACCAAGGATTGAGAGGAGCTGGTCTATAAATACCCCAGCTCCTGCGTCCATCAGGTGGGACCAGTCTAAGTCACATCTGCTATACTGGCACTGAGGTCCTCAGCTAAAATAAGCTTCAGTTGTCCATAGCAGGAACTTGACAACTAAAGAAGATTCTTTCCTTCCCTCTCTCCTTTCCCCACTTCTCTACCAGCATTTCCCAGCACTATCCAAATAACTTGCACTTGGACCCTTGTCTCAGGATCAGCTTCCGGAGGAACTCAAAGTAAGGCAGCTGTATGCATGCCTTGTTACTCATAAATGGAGGTGTGAGCTGAAGTAACACTGCTGGTTTTTTTGATGACAAACACATCTGCAGCCATTTCTGCAGCCCTCTCTGTTTCCATAGCCTTTTTAATGTGAAAGTTTAGCTCTTCCTTTCACTAGATGGAGTGTATTTCTCTATCTCCTGAATCTCTATTGACCTTGATATGTGCTTTGGCCAACAGAGTGAGGTGGAAATGAGCATGCTGGGTTGAGTCTAGGCTCCAAGAGGCTTTGTGGGCTTCTGCTCTCTCTCTCTCTCTCTCTCTCTCTCACACACACACACACACACATGCACACTTGGATGCTCTCTGTCAGATGTCTGTTACCCCATTTTAAACAAGTTTAGGCTAGTGTGCTGTGGGGCATGGAGTAGAGCTCCCTAGAGGCTGAAACCACTGGAGAGCAGCCTGCACCTGGCTGGTGCCCCTCCCAGCCACAGATAACACGAGCGAGTCCAACCACTCTCAGCCAAGCCTGGCCCAGATTAGCATAACCACTCAACAGACCCAGAGACATGGGACAAAAATAAATATTGCTGTTGAATGCCACTGTTCTCGGCTCTGCGGCACTTCTATGGCAATAGTTCACTGATGCAGTTACTGCAAGCCTTTCTGATTTCTCTTCTTCCCACTTCCTTCCTTTCACCACACAGTTTTTGTACATATTCATTTTTCCTATCCCTCTCTGCTAGTGTTTATAAATATATTATGATTTTCTTCTGATCATTGGTCAAGCTGGAATTGCTCAGCAATGTGTAGGTGACCTTGCTGTCAATTTTACTGTAACCTAGAATTCCAGGAAATTTTTTTAGACCTTTCCTTCAGTTACTCTGCTTATTACAGGTTGAGTAGCTAGGACATTTTTGTTTAACATAGTAGTATAAGGAATCATCTAAAGAGAGAGTGGAGGGCTGGGGAATGGAGAGGTTTTCAGAGGACAATGGGAAATGAGGATTCGCTCCAAGAAGATTTTTAAATCAGAAAACAGAAGCAGGGAAACAAGATGACACTTTCATTTTCTTCATTCTGTAAATGAGCCCTCACTATGCGTCAGGCACTGTTAGGAGCTGGGGGTGTGAGGGTGTATGAAAACATGGTTTCTGCCCTTGAAGAGCTAAAGTTCTAGTGGAGGGAAAACTAGAAAAAAAAAAACCCAAAGTTAAGTAATTCCCCATTTTCTGGAGGCTTGAAAGAGGATTTGGTAAACGTGAATTTCTCAGGTGGGGACGATGTTCAGAGGAGCATGGAGATCCTCTGAGGCAGTGGCTTCCGAGCAGGGAGCTTGAAGGATATCAAAGTCCAGAGGATCGGCAGGGTGGAGCCCATCCCAGGGGAGGGTGACAGACACCGGGTTAAGAAGAAGAATTTCTTGTTTTTCTCTTTTAGATTCTACATATAAGTGGTCTAATACATACATACGTTTCCAAAACTTGCAGATATGGAAAAGAAACTTGTTACCAAAGGGGAAAGAGGGGGGTGAGGTGAATTAGGAGCTTGAGATGAACATATCCATACTACAATGTTCAAAACAGGCAACTAATAAGCACCCACTGTATAGCACAGGGAGCTCTACTCAATATTAAGTAATAACCTATAAAGGAAAATTGGGCTCCAAAATCACTGCAGATGCTGATTGCAGCCATGGAATTAAAAGACGCTTACTCCTTGGAAGAAAAGTTATGACCAACCTAGATCAGTTCAGTTCAGTTCAGTTGCTCAGTCGTGTCCGACTCTTTGCGACCCCATGAATCGCAGCACGCCAGGCCTCCCTGTCCATCACCATCTCCCGGAGTTCACTCAGACTCACGTCCATCGAGTCCGTGATGCCATCCAGCCATCTCATCCTCGGTCGTCCCCTTCTCCTCCTGCCCCCAATCCTTCCCAGCATTAGAGTCTTTTCCAATGAGTCAACTCTTCGCATGAGGTGGCCAAAGT
>SJYX01018503.1:191053-215534 GCA_006410675.1 Oreotragus oreotragus
AAGAAGGCCTGGCGTGCTGCACTCCATGGGGTCACAAAGAGTCAGACGCAACTGAATGACTGAACTGAACTGATAAAGGAAAATAATCTGAAATATATATATATCATATATCATATTATATATCTCCTAGAGAAGGAAATCAGAGAAGGCAATGGCACCCCACTCCAGTACTCTTGCCTGGAAAATCCCATGGATGGAGGAGCCTGGTGAGCTGCAGTCCATGGGGTCGCAAAGAGTCGGACATGATTGAGTGACTTCACTTTCACTTTTCTGCATTGGGGAAGGAAATGGCAACCCACTCCAGTGTTCTTGCCAGGAAAATCCCACAGACAGAGGAGCCTGGTGGGCTACAGTTCATAGAGTAGCAAAGGGTTGGACACGACTTAGCAACTCGGCAACATATACATATGTATATGCTGTATTGTGAATATATATATTCACAGCACAACAACGTGAACTGCAGTAATGTCCACCTGAAACTACGTGATACTGTCAATCAACTATACTTCAATATTTTAAAATTTAAGTGAAAAAGAAGAATTCCTTACCATAGCAGGCTTCATTGCACATCAAGGTTCTGAGAACCTGTGAGGCTGAGGATGGGGTCGAGCATCCCCAGGGCCCTCCTGCCTGCTCAGGAAGGGAAATAAAGCTCTGTGGTTGTTGAGGGAAATGGGTTTGATAGTCACTTGGTAGTTCATAGATTTACGTGTCGTCTACCCTCTTAATAGCAATCAATATGTCATTTGGCATTTGTGTTAATTAAAGTTTTTAATAAAACTTTGGGTTAAGAGTGCTTATCTCCTATTTCAGACATTCCCAGGAGTGCTTAGAATGAGGCTCAGAGTAGAAAAATATGCCATTTGGCAATATTCCATGCAACTAATTACCATAGAGAAGTCATGAAAATTTGCGCAGAAGGGCTTGCTACAAATATTTGAATCAATTCAGAAGACAATGTACCTTAGTTTTGCCAGATTGTCAGTACAATCCAGTCTCTCAACTCCCATAGGAAGTTTGTGAGAGCATCAATCAATTTGCTTTCCCAAGATTCCAAAAACATAAGCTTGTCCCTTAAAATCTGACTTCCTTTTGGGACCCCACGGAAGCCCGGCTGCTAACACCATGAACTAGGAAAACACTCTTTTCTTTGCTCTTTAGAACACAGTCACCAATATCAACTGCTCCACTGAAGCTAGATATTCAGGACAAGCTTTCTGTGTCATCTTCTGAGACATAGAAAATAATAGCACCCTGTCAGCTGCTCGAACATAAGCCCCTTAAGGGCAAGGAATTTACCCGTTTAGGTTAGCTTGACTGTACTTCCAGCGCCCACAGTATTTATTCAATAAAAGAAAAAAAGGATTATATACCATTTCACACTCAAGAGTAGCAAAGCCAATTTAAAACTGAAATAATGGGGGGGAGGAAAAAAGAGCTATTCTCTAGTAAAAGGAAAACACAATGCATTTCTCAATATATGAATTACAGCTATCTGTACAAAAAGGATGGCTTCCCAGGTGGCTCAGCGGTAAAGAATCCGCCTGCCAGTGCAGGAGATGCAGATTTGATCCCTGGGTTGGAAAGATCCCCTGGAGAAGGAAATGGCAACCCACTCCAGTATGCTTGCCTGGGCAATCCCATGGACAGAGGAGCCTGGCAGGCTGTAGTCCACGGGGCTGCAAGAGTCAGACACTACTGAGCGAATGAGCACACACATAATGTACATCTATGTGGCCCAGGGTGTAAAGAGGCCTTAGAACAGAGCAGGACAAATGTCCCATGGCTCATAATTTGAAAGTCCCTAGGCAGCTACCCGTACCTCTTTTCTGAATCACATTCCACCTCTGCCCATATTCAGAACATATATGACCCATGATGGTGATGAGAGGGGTGACCTCTTCTTTCCACCAGGCCAGGGCTTTGGGGATTTTGAACATCAGAGGACCAGAGGGTGTGCACTGAGAAGGCAAGCGCTGGTCACGGTTCATGAAAAAAACTGCAGGCCGCAGCTTTCTCTTGCGTGTGCTTTTATCTTGGTTCTTTGATTCCACAAACACCTGGTCTTAAAATAATCACATTATTTTTGCTGTTGTTCTACAGATTTAATCTGGTTCTAGGTGTCTGAGAAGGGTTTGGGACTTGCTGCTTTGTAAGTGGGGCTTCCCCGGTGGCTCAGCGATGAAGAATCCACCTGCAATGCAGGAGCCCCGGAAGACACAGAGCTGAATATGGTCTCCACTCAGGAGTTAGTATTAATGTCTCATTTAGCCAAAGTGGAAAAACAGATGATTGAGGCAGATCAGTGTACGGGAGATAACAAATAGATCAAGTACCTGGTTTGTGACTCCATTCACAGTCTCAGTCATCAGAAACATGTCTACATGTCATGGACATGTAAAGGAAAATCATTTTGGGTCAATGGTTTCTGTTACTAAAAGCCTCTGAGTATAATTGTCTGAGTTTTGTCTATGGAAGACAAAGATGTGCCTCTGGCATTTGTTAAGTATCAAAAACATTTGACTTGATTTTAATTTTGTTCTCACGGGCTTCCTTGGAAACCTATGAGAAATTCTTGAACCGAAGAATCACGAGGCCGGACAGAGGTGCTTCTGCTTCTCAGTACTGTGGGAGTGAGGCGCAGAATCAGTGGTCATCGGCACAACTGACCCCAAGTCTGGGTTTATGGTCCTGGACGAGAATCTCGGAGTTAGAAAGGACCCTAACAGTTGTAGCATCTAACCCCTCATTTACGGTGCTGCCTCCTTACTCAGACAAGCTGCCATCTCTCCTTGCCTCCCCGAAGGTGTCCATTCCATGCAACAGTGATTACACACGGGCAGCCCACTGAGTGCTTTGTCCAGCTTGCTGGGTGTTTAGATGTTTTTAAAATTTTACCTTGGAACATTTAAAAGCATTCCCTGGAGGTCCAGGGGTTAAGACTTTATGCTTGCAATGCAAGAAGTGAGGGTTTGATTCCTGGTTGGGGAACTGAGATCCTGCCTGCTGCAGCCAAGAAAATATACTTAAAATTAAAAACAAAAACAAAAAAAATCTGGGAGAGTCCTCATAGTTTTTTGAGCTCACACTTCTCCTGAAGATCAGTTCACTACGTGGGATCAGTGTTCCTGCGGACATCAATACCCTGGAGTGTGGCAGCTCCACCCCATTTAGACTAAGCCTTTGCTTTCCAGCTCATCAGTTTCCATCCAGATTGCTCTTCATTCATTAAACTGCCTCTATGTGCCACGAAGTCTCTGACTTCTGTCCTAGGACCCCTGCTCATTGGCTTGACATCATGAAGTCACCTTCACTTCTTTGCAGTCTTTCTGCTATTGTTCCCGTTTCCTCCTATCTTCTGATTTGTGTCCCCACAGTCTGTTTATAATCTAAATCCTTGGAGTTAGATGTCATTGAGCTCTCACAGGACCTACATTTCCCCATAGATCCTACGGAGTTGGGGCAAACAGAGCTGAATATGGTCTCTACTCAAGAGTTAATATTAATATCTCATTTAGACAAAGTAGAAAAATAGATGATTGAGGCAGATTAGTGTACACGAGATAACAAATAGATCAGGATAAGCTCTCTTGCCCAGCTGTGGAACTCTGCCTACTTGCAGAGAAGTGTGTCTTATTTGCCATTGGCAAGCTGGTTCTGCCTATGCTGAGAGAACAACTGAGGGTCTTTCTAACATCCTGTGTGGATAGACTCAACTTGAGGGAAGAGGAATATATAATTGTTCATATGGGAAGTGAGTCTGATATCTTTGGTTGTTGATAATATTGAAGCAAAATTCTTAAAGCTCCTATGATTTTTCTGGACTCACTTGTTTATGTGCTTAGCTGGAATCATGGGAAAGCTAACATTTACTTTACATTCATATTCAAAATATATTAGCATTATGGTTGCTTTTGGGTGGTCTGAATGTCTCCTCAGACTTGGACAGGGCCCACTCAGGTCTTAGGAGAGAGATTACTTTTAAATCATCAAATTTCCACTTGCAGATTAATAACAGGACTTCCTTCCACAGTACCTCTCAGTAAATTTAAATGTTGTTAAATACATGTATACACACATACACGGAGAGAGAAACAAATGAGGAAACTGTAAATGTAGAAAAAATTATGATAAAACCATTTTTGTCCCTTATCATAAGTAGACGGTAGCAAGTATATACTTGACCATCTTATTGAGCATTTCCAAAAAGTAGAAGAAGCTGGTCTTTTCCACTGGGCTTCACTGGCTCCTTGGCTGTTTCTATCAACAGACAGTGGCATGAAGCACCTATATTTACTGGGCAAATCCATTTTAGCTGGGGGAAGGGGAATAATTAAAAAAGGTAAAATAAAAGACAATACAAATCTTTAACACAATTCAAACACTACTCTAATTTCTAAAAATTTAATCTATTTAGTTAACATTTTTTAATTGCAACTTTTTCAAACCTTAACCTTATTAAAGGGTGACTTAGGAATCGTATCAGAACCATCATATCACACAGAAGATTTTCCCTGATGCCATTTCTAGCTTGGTTAGAAACTGAAACTTTAGAAATCCACCAAGACTATCGAATTTTGCTAGGTTTTCCCCCACCCCCTACCTCCGACTTTTGAGGCTTGTGGGTTTGAAACATGTCAGAGAAATCTGTGCTATGTGTGCTATATATGTCTCAATACATATATTTTCATGTAAAAAATGTTTTGAGAAAGAGAGAATAGGGATCCAAATATATTAAGGGGGAAAAAGGTGATTCCAGTTTTTCACAAGTTCAGACAGTCTTAGTTCTTGTCTAAAGTAACACTGCAATTGAAAGTGAAACAACTCAGGTTGCCTTAGACATGCTAGGTGGTAAGTGGAGTCACTCACGTTTAACCTATGTAACCAAGCGATGGATAATTATGTCTACTCTGACTGTGGTCATCCAGAGATGTCTCAAGAATGGCAAGATTCAGAGCACCACAGGCCAGTGGATCCACGGCAAGAGGCTTGGGATCCTACCCAGAAGTCACTGAACCATTCCATGAATGGGTCTAGGCTTCCACAGGAAGTAGAGAGTAGTGAAACCAAGTACTAAATAGACCTAGAGACCGAGCTCAATACTAGGATTCAGACAGAGCCTTCCCTGGTAAAATTAAAACCATTTATAGTGAGTATTCTGGGCTTCCCTGATGGCTCAGACAGTAAAGAATCTGCCTGCAATGCAGGAGACCCAAGTTCAATCGCCAGATCAGGAAGATCCCCTGGAGAAGGGAATGGCAACCCACTCAGTATTCTTACCTGGTGAATTCCATGGACAGAGAAGCCTGGTGGGCTATAGTCCATGAGTTTGCAAAGAGTTGGATATGACTGAGCAACTAACACACACACACACACACACACAGTGAGTATTCTGGAGGCGGGCATAGCACTTCACTCTAGTATTCTTGCCTGGAGGATCCTATGGACAGAGGAGCCTGGTGGGCTACAGTCCATAGGTTTGCAAAGAGTTGGGCACAACGGCTGCAAATGAGCATGCACATATGCATAGTGAGTATTGGTGCCCTTCATTTCACAAAACAAATTTATTTCTAGAACTTGCATATACCTAAATGGAAAGGAACTAGAGGAAAGGGGTTCTTATTAGGGAAACAACAGAAAGCATCCTTATGGTTATTTTGCAGAGATTCCTTGGTATAGCAAATAATCACTGGCTAATTTGGATATTTTGGAAGTCTGAATTTTCTTATAAGATTTCTTAAAGACGGCACAACTGTTGTTTATGTATCCAAGTGAGCCACTTGAAAGGCAAAGCTTATATCTTGGTTAATTTATTACTGTTTATCTTTTCTGTGAAGATATTCTTTCTACTCTATTTACAAAACCCAGTTAAGAGCTGCTAGCTATTTATTTGGCATCACAGCTATTGCATAAATCAGTTTATTTTTGATTTTTAAGAATTTCCTTTGTGGAGTATGGCCTCGAAATAAGAGGACACTTAAATCAGCCTAAAAAAAAAAAAAAATTAATTAAAAAAAAAAAATCAGCCTTCCCTCCAAACACCATCACACAGAGAAGTGTGTCGGGGGACTGTCCTCCGGCCTCAACAGAAAGCACTGAGAGGAAGGGAGGACTGGTCAAGGAGGGGCCTGATTAACAAGCGCACGTCAAGAGCTTGTGGCAGACAGAGCCTGCTCTGGGGAAGACTCACGAGACCCACTCCTCTGAGCATTTCCTTCGAAACCACACCACAGGGCCATCTGCTTATTTGCTCTCGGCCACAGCCTGTCTCTTATACACATCTGGCAGGAGAAGTGTGTCGGGGGACTGTCCTCTGGCCTCAACAGAAAGCACTGAGAGGAAGGGAGGACTGGCCAAGGAGGGGCCTGATTAACAAGCGCACGTCAAGAGCTTGTGGCAGACAGAGCCTGCTCTGGGGAAGACTCACGAGACCCACTCCTCTGAGCATTTCCTTCGAAACCACACCACAGGGCTATCTGCTTATTTGCTCTCGGCCACAGCTGTTGACTCAAGGAGATGTGTCAACTGTTGTCTTTCCTGTCGCAAAGCTCGTCTGGCTCCTGAGCCATCATTCAGGACTGGGCACTTGGAGATGGATGTGGAAAAGCGGAAACAGGAGATCGCAGACAGGCGGGCATTTGAGAAGTCAGCCTCCCCAGAGCCAGGTGCTTGAAGATGAAAGGGTCGTTCCCCCCACGACTGTGCCACAGCCCGGGCCGGGCACAGCTGCCCCTCACCCACCCCCAGTAAGCACCAGGGGTGTTTTCAGGTGAGTGGCTAAAACGACTCATTTGTTTAGTTCAGCGAACCCTCCATCATCTGACAGAATGAGAAGGAGGGAAAAATAAGAGGGGTGGGGGTGGGATGAGACAAGGGGAAGGAGACCCTCTACTTACAAGGATTTCTCTTTCTCAATCAGCGTTCTCATTTGTCAAGTGAGAACAATGCTGTTACTCACAAATGATATCAGAAGGAAAACATATACCAAAAAAAAAAATAAAATCCATCAAGACCCTGGCTCCAAAAAGACAATCAGCTGCCCAGAGTCTAAACCTCACGCCTGGTGCCAGGGCTGACCCCAGACTATTGGGGGGAGGGTGGCTCCAGAACACGCCGGGGAGCCCGTCATCACTCACAAAAGCGGTTCCAACAAGCCCATGGAGGATTTTGCATCCAAATTGGCCATCCTGACTGAATTGAGTGTGCTAGTCACTAGCTATTGTCTCTCAGCTTCAAAGCCCTCCTCAGCTCCTCTCTGGGACTCTGGAAACTATGCATTTTCTTTGTCAGCTGGTTCTCTGTGAGAATCAACCAATAGAGAAAACGAAGAAAGGAAGACGAGAAGAGGAGAGCAGGACAGTGCAATTGTCTCCCAACCAGCCTGGCCGCACCCCCAGCATCGGACTCAGTGTCTGCCCCTCCGCGCTCACAGGGACAGCAGCCCCAGCCAGGGGGTGCCCCTTCTCAGATGCCTGCGTCCCAGCTCCAGGAATAGCTCTTCACAGGTTCTGATAACCCTGTGTCTTCCCCATGTTTTCTGAACCTTAGAAACGATGGGCACTTTTTGCAGGGAAGTTTGCTGCATTATCTTGGTGCTTCCTTTTTGACTCTATAGTTCTTAAACCCATAGACTCCTGTACACGCCCTGAAACATGTTGTGTTCTCGTGTTACAATATATAGTACCGTGTAGACACTTGTGCCTAGAGGTCTTCCCCATTTGGTATCTTAGCTGCATTGTATTTCTTTAGGTTGATGGGTCATTATTTAACTAGTCCCTTGGTAGACTTTTGGCTTATTTCAATATTTTGCCAATTCAAACACTGCTTCACATTCCATAACCCATACATCATTTTGCATTCGTGTCGGTATATCTGTGGGACACATTTTCTGAAGTGACATTGCTAGGATCTAAGGATATACTCATTTAGATGGTGCCAAATTGCCCTCCACAGGGACTATGCCAGTTTACACTCATGCTAACAACATATAAGAATGCCTGCTTCCCCTACAGAGTGTTATAAAGCACTTATGGAGTTGACAAAGTGAGTCTTTCATTGAACCTCTGAGGTCATGGCTGTGAAATTTAAAAGACTCTCTTTTATAGACCTAAACACTATAGATTACTTGCTGATGTGTAAATGAATTCTTTCTCCAAGCAGACAGCTTAGGGCTCCACAGGGAGCACTGTACTTTTCCTTGGGCCCATCTTTACTATCTCAGTACAAATGTGAAGCTTAGAGTGAGGCAGCATGGGGTTCAGAAATCAAAGGCCTGAGGGTGCCTCTGATGTCAGTTTGGCCTCCACCAAGTCCTCAGCTCCAGGTTCCATCTGTGTTATCCTCAAAACACCAGCAAATCTGGAAAACTCAGCAGTGGCCACAGGACTGGAAAACGTCTGTTTTCATTCCAATCCCCAAAAAGGGCAATGCCAAAGAATGCTCAAACTACCACACAATTGCACACATCTCACACGCTAGCAAATAATGCTCAAAATTCTCCAAGCCAGGCTTCAACAGTACATGAACCATGAACTTCCAGATGTTCAAGCTGGATTGAGAAAAAGCAGAGGAACCAGAAATCAAATTGCCAACATCTGTTGGATCATCAAAAAAGCAAGAGAGTTCCAGAAAAACACCTACTTCTTGTTTATTGACTATGCCGAAGCCTTTGACTGTGTGGATCACAACCAACTGTGGGAAATTCTTGAAGAGATGGGAATACCAGAGCACGTGCCCTGACTCCTGAGAAATCTGTATGCAGGTCAAGAAGCAACAGTTAGAACTGGATATGAAATAACAGACTGGTTCCAAATCGGGAAAGAAGTCTGTCAAGGCTGTACATTGTCACCCTGCTTATTTAACTTCTATGCAGAGTACATCATGAGAAATGATGGACTAGATGAAGCACAAGCTGGAATCAAGATTTCTGGGAGAAATATCAATAACCTCAGATATGCAGATGACACCACCCTTATGGCAGAAAGCGAAGAAGAACTGAAGAGCCTCTTGATGAAAGTGAAAGAGGAGAATGAAAAAGTTGGCTTAAAGCTCAACATTCAGAAAACAAAGATCATGGCATCNACAAAACCCAGTTAAGAGCTGCTAGCTATTTATTTGGCATCACAGCTATTGCATAAATCAGTTTATTTTTGATTTTTAAGAATTTCCTTTGTGGAGTATGGCCTCGAAATAAGAGGACACTTAAATCAGCCTTCAAAAAAAAAAAATTAATTAAAAAAAAAAAATCAGCCTTCCCTCCAAACACCATCACACAGAGAAGTGTGTCGGGGGACTGTCCTCCGGCCTCAACAGAAAGCACTGAGAGGAAGGGAGGACTGGTCAAGGAGGGGCCTGATTAACAAGCGCACGTCAAGAGCTTGTGGCAGACAGAGCCTGCTCTGGGGAAGACTCACGAGACCCACTCCTCTGAGCATTTCCTTCGAAACCACACCACAGGGCTATCTGCTTATTTGCTCTCGGCCACAGCTGTTGACTCAAGGAGATGTGTCAACTGTTGTCTTTCCTGTCGCAAAGCTCGTCTGGCTCCTGAGCCATCATTCAGGACTGGGCACTTGGAGATGGATGTGGAAAAGCGGAAACAGGAGATCGCAGACAGGCGGGCATTTGAGAAGTCAGCCTCCCCAGAGCCAGGTGCTTGAAGATGAAAGGGTCGTTCCCCCCACGACTGTGCCACAGCCCGGGCCGGGCACAGCTGCCCCTCACCCACCCCCAGTAAGCACCAGGGGTGTTTTCAGGTGAGTGGCTAAAACGACTCATTTGTTTAGTTCAGCGAACCCTCCATCATCTGACAGAATGAGAAGGAGGGAAAAATAAGAGGGGTGGGGGTGGGATGAGACAAGGGGAAGGAGACCCTCTACTTACAAGGATTTCTCTTTCTCAATCAGCGTTCTCATTTGTCAAGTGAGAACAATGCTGTTACTCACAAATGATATCAGAAGGAAAACATATACCAAAAAAAAAAATAAAATCCATCAAGACCCTGGCTCCAAAAAGACAATCAGCTGCCCAGAGTCTAAACCTCACGCCTGGTGCCAGGGCTGACCCCAGACTATTGGGGGGAGGGTGGCTCCAGAACACGCCGGGGAGCCCGTCATCACTCACAAAAGCGGTTCCAACAAGCCCATGGAGGATTTTGCATCCAAATTGGCCATCCTGACTGAATTGAGTGTGCTAGTCACTAGCTATTGTCTCTCAGCTTCAAAGCCCTCCTCAGCTCCTCTCTGGGACTCTGGAAACTATGCATTTTCTTTGTCAGCTGGTTCTCTGTGAGAATCAACCAATAGAGAAAACGAAGAAAGGAAGACGAGAAGAGGAGAGCAGGACAGTGCAATTGTCTCCCAACCAGCCTGGCCGCACCCCCAGCATCGGACTCAGTGTCTGCCCCTCCGCGCTCACAGGGACAGCAGCCCCAGCCAGGGGGTGCCCCTTCTCAGATGCCTGCGTCCCAGCTCCAGGAATAGCTCTTCACAGGTTCTGATAACCCTGTGTCTTCCCCATGTTTTCTGAACCTTAGAAACGATGGGCACTTTTTGCAGGGAAGTTTGCTGCATTATCTTGGTGCTTCCTTTTTGACTCTATAGTTCTTAAACCCATAGACTCCTGTACACGCCCTGAAACATGTTGTGTTCTCGTGTTACAATATATAGTACCGTGTAGACACTTGTGCCTAGAGGTCTTCCCCATTTGGTATCTTAGCTGCATTGTATTTCTTTAGGTTGATGGGTCATTATTTAACTAGTCCCTTGGTAGACTTTTGGCTTATTTCAATATTTTGCCAATTCAAACACTGCTTCACATTCCATAACCCATACATCATTTTGCATTCGTGTCGGTATATCTGTGGGACACATTTTCTGAAGTGACATTGCTAGGATCTAAGGATATACTCATTTAGATGGTGCCAAATTGCCCTCCACAGGGACTATGCCAGTTTACACTCATGCTAACAACATATAAGAATGCCTGCTTCCCCTACAGAGTGTTATAAAGCACTTATGGAGTTGACAAAGTGAGTCTTTCATTGAACCTCTGAGGTCATGGCTGTGAAATTTAAAAGACTCTCTTTTATAGACCTAAACACTATAGATTACTTGCTGATGTGTAAATGAATTCTTTCTCCAAGCAGACAGCTTAGGGCTCCACAGGGAGCACTGTACTTTTCCTTGGGCCCATCTTTACTATCTCAGTACAAATGTGAAGCTTAGAGTGAGGCAGCATGGGGTTCAGAAATCAAAGGCCTGAGGGTGCCTCTGATGTCAGTTTGGCCTCCACCAAGTCCTCAGCTCCAGGTTCCATCTGTGTTATCCTCAAAACACCAGCAAATCTGGAAAACTCAGCAGTGGCCACAGGACTGGAAAACGTCTGTTTTCATTCCAATCCCCAAAAAGGGCAATGCCAAAGAATGCTCAAACTACCACACAATTGCACACATCTCACACGCTAGCAAATAATGCTCAAAATTCTCCAAGCCAGGCTTCAACAGTACATGAACCATGAACTTCCAGATGTTCAAGCTGGATTGAGAAAAAGCAGAGGAACCAGAAATCAAATTGCCAACATCTGTTGGATCATCAAAAAAGCAAGAGAGTTCCAGAAAAACACCTACTTCTTGTTTATTGACTATGCCGAAGCCTTTGACTGTGTGGATCACAACCAACTGTGGGAAATTCTTGAAGAGATGGGAATACCAGAGCACGTGCCCTGACTCCTGAGAAATCTGTATGCAGGTCAAGAAGCAACAGTTAGAACTGGATATGAAATAACAGACTGGTTCCAAATCGGGAAAGAAGTCTGTCAAGGCTGTACATTGTCACCCTGCTTATTTAACTTCTATGCAGAGTACATCATGAGAAATGATGGACTAGATGAAGCACAAGCTGGAATCAAGATTTCTGGGAGAAATATCAATAACCTCAGATATGCAGATGACACCACCCTTATGGCAGAAAGCGAAGAAGAACTGAAGAGCCTCTTGATGAAAGTGAAAGAGAAGAATGAAAAAGTTGGCTTAAAACTCAGCATTCAGAAAACTAAGATCATGTCACCTGGGCCCATCACTTCATGGGAAACAGTGGAAACAGTGACAGAGTTTATATTTTTGGGCTCTAAAATCACTGTAGATGGTGACTGCAACCATGAAATTAAAAGACACTTGCTCCTTGGAAGAAAAGTTATGACCAACCTAGATAGCATATTCAAAAGCAGAGACATTACTTTGCCAGCAAAGATCTGTCTAGTCAAAGCTTTGGTTTTTCCAGTAGTCATGTATGGATGTGAAAGTTGGACTAGAAAGAAAGTTGAGTGCCGAAGAATTGATGCTTTTGAACTGAGGTGTTGGAGGAGACTCTTGAGAGTCTCTTGGATAGCATGGAGATGAAACTAGTCAATCCTAAAGGAAATCAGTCCTGAATATTCATTGGAAGGACTGATGCTGAAGCTGAAACTCCAGTACTTTGGCCACCTGATGCGAAGAACTGAGTCATTGGAAAAGACCCTGATGCTGGGAAAGATTGAAGGCAGGAGAAGGAGATGACAGAGGATGAGATGGTTAGATGGCATCACTGACTCAATGGACATGAATTTGAGTAAACTCTGGGAACTGGTGATGGACAGGGAGGCCTGGCATGCTGCAGTCCATGGGGTTGCAGAGTCAGACATGACTGAGCAACTGAACTGACTGACTGACTGACTTTAATATTTGTATTTCAGAGAATTTGATCTTATTTTGCAGGCAGTGGGGACCTGTTGAAAGGTTTCATCAGGGTAGTGATTGGGGAGAACTCTGGGGAGGACTGATGGGGGAGGGGCTTGCACCCAGGTGGTGGAGAATCCTTGAGTTTCACAGTGGAGGCCTGCTGAGGGCAGCAGCAGTGAGCTGGAGAGAGGGATGGAGGGAGACAGGAGATGTGAGGAAGAAGGGAGAAGTTACAGATGATGCCAGGATATTTAGTTTGAGGTACTTAGTGAATAGTGAGTAGGAAAGAAGTAGATGGGAGAGTGAAGACAAGGTTTAAATTACACTTCTGTTTTTTGACTTTTCCCCTAGATTCTTAAATGAAAAATTTTAAACATGCAAGAAGGTTGACAAGGTAAATTGAATACTACTACACTTATTATCTAAATTTAAAAGCTATTAATATCTTGCATATCTGATTTATTTTCATTTGTATTGCATATACATGTATATTTTTGCAGAAACATTTGAAAGTTGCAAGCATCATTAAAATTTATCCCTAAATTCAACATGCCTTTCCAAAGAATAAGAACATTCTCCTTCATAAACACAATACCACTACCACATTTAAGACAATTTACACTATTTCTTTCAGTTCAGTTCAGTCGCTCAGTTGTGTCCAGCTCTTTGCGACCCCATGAATTGCAGCACGCCAGGCCTCCCTGTGCATTACCAACTCCCGGAGTCCACCCAAACCCATGTCCATCGAGTCTGTGATGCCATCCAACCATCTCATCCTCTGTCGTCCCCTTTTCCTCCTACCTTCAATCTTTAACAGCATCAGGGTCTTTTCAAATGAGTCAGCTCTTCGCATCAGGTGGCCAAAGTATTGGAGTTTCAGCTTCAGCATCAGTCCTTCCAATGAACACCCAGGACTGATCTCCCTTAGGGTGGACTGGTTGGATCTCCTTGCAGTCCAAGGGACTCTCAAGAGTCTTCTCCAACCTCACAGTTCAAAAGCATCAATTCTTAGGTGCTCAGCTTTCTTTATAGTCCAAATCTCACATCCATACATGACCACTGGGAAAACCGTAGCCTTGACTAGACGGACCTTTGTTGGCAAAGTATTTCTTTAATATTATCTAATTTAAAAACATGTTCAAATTTTCCACATTGTACCCAAAATATCTTTTATAGCTGTTTATTTAAAGCAAGATCAATCAAGTTTCATGTATTGCATTTGGTTATCTCTCTTTAGTTATTTTATTCTTGAACATTCTCCACTTTCTAAATGATATTTACCATTATTATTTATTGTCATTTTGAAGAGACCAAACAGTTTTCGTAGGTCTCTCAGTCTGGATTTGCCTGATTGTTACTTTCTGGTATCATTTAACTTGATCCTCTATCCCCAGGGCTTTATATAACAGTAAGTTGAGTGTAAAGGCTTAATTATTCAGGTTAAATTTTTTTTTTTTGCAAGAGTGAGTTACAGGTAAAGCCATATATTTTGTATTTTATCCCATCAGCAAGTGTATAAAGTGGGATACTAATGGTGGAACAACAGGGCTGCCGTGGTGGTTCAGCAGAAAAGAATATGCCTGCCAATGCAGGAGACACAGGTTTGATTCCTGAGTCAGGGAGAAGATCCCTGGAGAAGAAATGGCAACCCTCTCCAGCATTCTTGCCTGGGAAATCCCATGGACAGAGGAGCCTGGCGTCCATGGGGTTGCAAAAAAGTTGGGTACAACTTAGCGACTTAACAACAACAGACAGTGGAACAATATTACATTTGGTCACTTGATTAGTTAAAGTGGTGGCCATCATAACTCTCCATTGTAAAGATATATTTCCCCCCTTTGCAAAAAGCAAGTGGTTTATGGAAGTGCTATTCTGACACCTAGTTATATATTTTAGCACCCATCTATCCTTCATTATAAGTTGTATTTTGGAAAGCTGACCCATGGGACACAGGGTAGATTGTCCAGTGGGAAACTGGCAGGGCTTAGGAAGCTGAGGTTCAGACATAGGACCGGGAGCCACTGGTGTTTGAAGGATGCTGAAGCTGGTGAAGAAGGTGAGCTCATCCAGAAAGGGGTGTACAGAGAAGAGGGCGAGGCATGGGCAGTGGAAACAGAGCCAGCAAGAGACTGGAGAGGAGGTGGGGATGCAGAACACACAAGCCAGGGAGATAAAGTTTCAGGCGGCAGGTAGGGAGGGGGAAACTACACCCAGCCCTGCAGGGGGTCTGAAGGAGGTCATGGTGTGTAGAAAGCCAGCATAACATACGCAGTAGGTAGTTGAGGACAGAATCTGCTTGACAATGATGTCAAGGTCCAAATCGGGCAAAGGCAACCACTTTTCAAGAAGCCAGATGTGGGGCAGAGAGCACCAAAGTGCATCTTCAGAAACAAGGGATGTAGTCATGGAGAAGATTTCATTTTACTCACTTGTTCATTTGGAGGATGCAGTTTATCTGATCCCACGTGAGGACCAAAAAAAAAAAAAAGCGTGGGGGGGAGGGGAGAGGACAGAAGAGGCCAGGGATAATTTAGAGGTCATGGACCCAGAGGAGACAGGAGGGCACGTGATCAAAGATTCAGTGTCTCACCTTTGGAGAGAATTGTCCTGTTCAAGATAAAAGTAGTATGTGAAGATGCAGAAAGGTGTGGAGGTACTGGAAAGGGAAGGTGGAGGAGGTCTTTCCGATGACTTCAATGAGGTTGTAGAGTATCTCATCTTCCAAGACAGTAGGTGTGGGGGCTCAGGGCCTTGCAGAGAGCAGAGAGTTTTGAACAGCTGCTGTCGAGAATGGGAAAGGGAGCTGACACGTGTCCGCATGACAGCAGGGAAGAAGATTGTTAGAGGCCCACCAGAATCATGAATGAAAGGGTCATTCCATATGCATCTGTAGTTCATTAAGAAGACTGTAGCTTCCTAAAAGGTTCTCATGCGATTCATATCTGCCTCTGCTATAGGTTTAAAAAGTCAGTCAGTGGTGCCTGGAAGTCAGCCTCCCCACCCTGTCTGACAAACACTCCTCAGATGGACGGCCCTCCAGCCCTCCTCCAGGGCCAGTGAGACGCCGGTGCGGTCACACTCACAGAGACCCATTGTGGCATGTCAGAACCCACCGAAAATGTTCCTCCTGTGCATTATTTATGACTTTCCTGCATTTATATAATATCCAGCTTCCTGAAAGTAATTTGTTTTGGATTGTGTAGTGCTGGGCAGCACATCAAAGGTATGCTAAGCAGTGGTAATAAAACATTGAGGTTTATGGTCACTGAGGTATTAAATATCGCTCATAAATTACAGGGTGAGTATTTTAAATGAGCTATGGCTCAGAGAACAGGAGGCGCCCCCTCATAGCACATATTAATTGTTGGTGCCTAGCTTATTAATTATCAATAGTTTCCATGGCTTTGTTGCTGTTGTTTTCGTGACGAGCCAATCTCTGCCTTTTCTACAGCTTTGTGAGTGTGTGTGAGTGGATATGTTGTGTGCATGGGCTGGCATTAAGCGTAATAAAAAATGTGCGAGTACTTTAGGATACTGTGGAGTCTGATAGCCCTTCATTTAAGAATCGAGTATCCCTCCATTTGAACCACTGGCACTGTGGTTGCAGTCTCCTAACCAGGCCTGCTGTTTACAGCTGCTGACTCCAAGTGGCAAAGTCAGAAGAACTCTACAGCTCTATTTCACTTCAGGTTCTGATCAGTTTGAATTTTTGGTTCTCCGTCCCAGCGATTCCCACCCTTTCCTGCCAAATTGCGTCCTGCTGACAGCTAATTAAGTTTCACAGACTCCATTTCAGTCAGAATCCTCTAATGTCCTTTTCTCTCCGCCCACTTTTCGCATTGCTTTACCATCCTCTCACATTGTTTTAACCATCACAGCCTCTGAGTTCCCATCTTCTTTCCTATGTGAGCCTCAGTGTACTTCCTCTCAGATGAATTTCTGTAATTTCTTTTGTTTGATTATCCAATCTAGAAATTACCAAGCAGTCCCAGAGAATAACCAATCACTAAAACTGGAAGGGGGCTGGCGTTTCAGTAAAACTGAATGACTCACACTTTGGGAATTTAACCATTTAAAACAGACACCCCAGAACAGATGGAACCTCAGGGAATTCTCCCCAGCTTTGCCTAGTGGGAGACCAGAGCTCTAACAGACAGCTGAGAGGGTAAGGTAGCAGGTGGCTGAGCATGTACATCAGGTTAGACTTCTCTCATTGAATACCCTTGAAATCTTGGGGGTCAACAGATAACCTTTCACTGCAGGTGGTTCTGTGTGGCTATCTTTGTCCAGCAAGGCCACTGTATACTTTTTTAGTTTGACTTCAATTATATGAAAAGAGGACTCCCACAGATAATGTAGGTTAGATCTGTTGTGTTCAGTATATTAATAACAACTGAGTCACATGTGACTGGTGAGCTCTTGAAATGCAGTAAGTGAGACTAAGAAACTGAATTTATTGTTGTATTTAATTCTAATTATTTAAATGGAGAAAGCAATGGCACCCCACTCCAGTACTCTTGCCTGGAAAATCCCATGGATGGAGGAGCCTGGAAGGCTGTAGTCCATGGGGTCGCTGAGGGTCGGACATGACTGAGTGACTTCCCTTTCACTTTTCACTTTCATGCATTGGAGAAGGAAATGGCAACCCACTCTAATGTTCTTGCCTGGAGAATCCCAGGGACGGGGGATACACAGAGTCAGACACGACTGAAGCAACTTAGCAGCAGCAATTATTTAAAACTAATATTTGGAAACCATCACTTGATGCAGTTATTAAAAAACTTCATGTATACTTGAGATAAGTTGGGTTATTTTAAACCTATCTTTACCACTTTAAATTTTATGAAATCTAAGTATAAATATTTCCAATGAAAATTTATCAACCAAACAGATACACTCTAGGTGTAAAATGCACACCATATTTTAAAGACTTAGTGTAAAAAATATTTAAAATATCTTATTTACCTATAGGATATTTTGAATATATTTAGTAAAAAAATCTATTATCAAAATTAATTTCACTCATTTATGTTTAATTTTATGTTTAATGTTATAAAACATGACTACTAGAGAATTTTAAATTACATATGTGGTTCACATTCTGTTTCTGTTGGATATCTCTGGGTTAGAACAAATATTTTTTGGAGGGACATGGAGAATCCCTGAATTTTACAAAAATCTCGGTTGGGGCAAAATTTGAAGAACGTGCTGAAATGCTTAACAGAAACTGCCAAGACTGGGGATTCAGACTCTACAGGCAGATTGAGGATGAATTCTCTAGAATAATACTAGTGATTGTCTTTTGAATATTTTAAAACTTTATGTAATGATATTTTCCCTCTATGCATCTATGTCTTTTTTTCCCTCTTTGTCCTGAACATTGCTTTTGGAAAGTTCTCCATAGAGATGGGAGAGACACCTGCAGCCCCTGTTAATTCAGCTGCGCTGTTGTCCAGCGTCCCCTGTACTATTGCAGAAATACATCCCCGTTTCTCTACTGAGGGGCATTTGGATTGTTCCCACAACTGAGGTAGATTCGTAACCATTACAAACAAACGGTGCTATGACTTCTTGTTTCTCGTTTCTGGGACACACGTACAAGAATTTCTCTAGAGTGTAAGTCTGAAGGAGGAAGGCTGAGAGTTCATTCATACACACTTCAGCTTTGCTGGAGAGTGTTCAGTCCCTCTCCGGGGGTCGTCAGTTCCCCCAACAGGGTTGCTTCACTATCTTCTCCATATGCAGCATTCTTTAAACAAAAATGGTGTGCAACCTAAAGTGTGAAAGTGTCTCTTTATTGTTTCATTTGCAGTTCTCCAGGCATCTTTTCATATTTATCGATCAGTCAGGCTCTTTCCTTGACATGTGTGTTCACAACAATTTGCCTGGCTTTCTATTGGGTGATTTGCCTTTTCCTACAAAGGACTCGTCTGCCAGTCCTCCTGAAGCAGATACACAGGTGACAGCTGAGCTCTTCGGTGTCTCATTGTTGTTCCTTTCTCTATATTTGTTTTTCCTTCTCTTTACATGTTTATCTTTGAAGTTTGTCATCTGAGATCAAAGAAAGTCCTCCCCCTTCCCTACTCCCCACCAGCATCTGCTGTTTCTCTTGGATAACTCCAAGGAGTGGAGTGAAAAGACTAGAGCAGGATGGTGCAGCCTTGAGATACGAGCACCAGGAAAGGGGATGAAGTGAGGCCATTTTTATTTCTCCACCATGGTCAACAGCCATTCTTACGTGTTCTTCCTACATTAAAGACAAAAGCTGCTGCTCTGTCCACAAGAGAAAAAAAAAAAAAAAAAAGATTAAAAATGGTCACATTTAGCATATGTAAGCACTGAGAAGGTTCCACTGAGACTATAGTTAGATAACAAAAATGAAATAATTTGAAGATTAGAAAATTACTGCTAGTTTAAAAGTAGTCATGAAAACCTGTTTGAGAGACTGCACAAATGCTTTTTAAAGCCTCCATGAAATCTACTGCTAAATATCAGGTTCAATCCATGGAACTGTAATTTTTAATCTCACAATAAGACACAAAGCTCTCTCAATAATTCTAGCTTATGTTTTCATAGACACTGTGAACAGTCTTTGAAAGCTTTTCTGTGGCCTGTAACAGCTTTTGTTTCTTAGGACACTCGGTATCATAAGTATAGATATGGTCATTAAATGTTAATAATGATACCTAGTATTTATATAACACCTTTCATCCAAGAACCTCAAAGAACTGAGCAAACATTAACTCACTAATTCCCATAAGAGCCATGAAGCAAGAGTTATTATATCCGTTTTACTGAGGAAGGAACTGAGGCACAGAGAGCTAAAGTAAATTAACTTAAGGTCATATGAGATGTTAAAACTGTAGCTGAGGATGTGCCCGGCTCTCATGCTGTCTATTCATGGTGGTCTGAAACATTATCTACTTCTGAGATTTCTCTGCCCTTCCCATTTTCTCCTCTGAGTTGTGTTAAGTAAACAATTATGAAAAGGGAAAACTTTCAGTGCTTAAATGCAAATTCCCAGCAGCACAATGTCATATAATTTTGGAGACATGTTTATTGAGCAAAAGAATAGAGGTGTGTGGCAGAAGATGACAGAGTTTATATAAGATGTATTACCATTTTCCCAGTACAAGAACCCTCAAGTCATTCTGTAAAAGAAGTTGCTCCTTGGGACTTCCCTAGAGGTCCACTGATTAAGAATCCACCTTCCGAAACACGGGTATAGGGTTTGAAATCCCTGGCTGGGGAACTAAGATCCCAGGACTAATCCTGTGTGTGCCCCAACTAGAGAGGAGCCTGCATTGCAGTGAAAGATCCCACACACTGCAAGAGAAGCCTGCATGCCTCAACCAAGATCTGACACAGTCAGAAATAAAATAAAGTAGATAAATAAATATTTCTTAAAAAAAAAATTCCTTAAAAATTGACTAGGAAAGTTCTACCCTCTCAACTGGCATTTCTACTAGGCCCACCCTTAGAAGAGTATTCTGACATTCTTGCAGCTTGGCAAGCCCCAGGGACCTCCATTAGTTCACTTGCCCCTGCCCCCATTTTTATTAGGTTCTGAATTTCTCTTTATATTGAACTGACACCTGACCTTGAGGGCTTAGCACTGGCCTCCCTGGCTTCATACAGAATAAGCCCAATCCCTTGCCAACGTGACAGACTGTCGGAGCTCCGAACCCAGATCTTTTGTCTCCCTCAACTTTTTTCCTTGCAGCAACCAGAGTTCCAACAACTGTAACTCATATGTGGTCGTTTCTAGGTACATGCCATCATGTGTGTCCCTATCTGACACACTCCCGTTGATCAAGGTCTCTCTTCAAATGTGGTACCCAGAACGGAAAGTCATATTCCAGATGTGGTTTCAGACTGGAGAACAGCTGCTTCCACTAACCATATCATAGTTCTTCCTTTATTTCAAAACTGTGGTTTAATCTTCCTACAGTCTTTTCTTCTCCAGGCAAAAAACAAAACAAGAAAAAGCAAAAATAATCCAATATTGTCATTTCTTAAAGATTCATTTGTCATTATTTGAATAATTTATATGCCTATTTCCTCACTTTTTCTAATGTATTTCTAAATTTCATAGAAGTGAACATTATGATCAAATAACACTTTTAAGCTGATTAAAAATGGTGAGCCTCAACTTAAGTAAATCTCAAGTTGTTTCCTAACCAGCTGTCAGACCATAACCTTAGTAGATGTGCCTGAAATTTGGGTGTACATTTACTATCTTTCATGAAAATTGTGAGCTAAACGCAGCAGTGAGGTTTGTTGTTTGTTTTTAGTATACAAATTCCGTGTGTGTGTTTCTGATTACAAAAACAATGAAGTTTAGCACAGCAGTTGATAATCCAAGTCCTAGAATCAGATACACAAGGGTTTGAATTCTGACCCCACCACTTATGAGACCTTGGATAAATTTATTTAAACTCTTTAAACTTTCATTTCTTCATGTGTGAAGTGAGGATTATAATAGGATCTCTCTTACGAGGTTACTGTGAAGATACTATGTAATGATGATCATAAAAGATCTAGCAGAGAACCTGATGTAGAGAAAGCACTCAACAAGTATAAACATTCGTACCGTGGAAACATCTGGAACATACAGAAAAGAGGACAAAAGAAAAGTCACTTGTAATCTCCAGCTTGTTTTAGCGATAACTACTATTGCTATTTAGAATATATTCTTTAACATTTCTCTGTACTTTAACGACTCTTGAAAATGGGGAGTTCTTGCAGAACAAACAAGACTATGAAAACGAGCAGGGACATTTCTAATGTCTCAAGATAAGCAGTAAACCAATAATATATCACATTATGATAACTTAAAACTTTAAGAAATACACAAATACATAGATTTAGTCATTATGCTTAGAAGTTGCCTAAAATAATGCATAATGGATAAGATAGTCTGTCTTTTATAAAAATCATCACAAGTGGACATTATTGATACAATTGGCGTGATTATGGAAAGCCTCCCAGAACATCACACATAAACACCAGTGCCTGGCCAGGAGTATGTATATGTCAAGACCAGATTTCAACTTGTGGTTCTCAGAACCCATGATTTTACACAACAAATGAGAAATTTATCAAGTTTTGGTGACAATACAAAAGTAGAAGTTTGAAACTAGTAATATCCACCAGATTTAAATTCCAGTAATAGTTGATTTACTTTCCAAATTTACTTACAAGATTTGTTGCTGTGTTATTATTTAGTCGCCAAATTGTGTCCGGCTCTGGCAACCCCATGGATTGTAGCCCATCAGGCCCCTCTGTCCATGGGATTTCCCAGGCAAGAATACTGGAGTGGGTTGTCATTTCCTCCTCCAGGGGATCTTTCCAACCCAGGGATTGAACCTGCATCTCCTGCATTGGCAGGCAGATTCTTTACCACTAAGCACTTACAAGGTTTAGCTTATTGATAAATATATTTAAACTTGCACTAAATTGGTTTATTCTTTTCCCCTAATTCCTTCTATAATGTGGCCTCTACTCTGGGAAAAAGGATCTATGGTTTTCAGAGAAAGTGTACTTCTGGCTTCTCTGCTGGAACCTGATGTATGAGAGCATTATTAGACAGGGGACCACACTTGTTCACCAGAATGGAGCCTCTAGTGTCTTTTCACATCCCCTTTAGACAGCCTCCTGCAGCTGCTAATAACATCCGGCCATTCCCCTGCAAGACTGGATTCCAGCCAAAGTGGAGAGACTCCCAGCACCAAGACCCTGAGGCATCCCTTACCATCCCTTTGTCAGCCCCCTGAGCCATACCGTTCCCACGTAATAAAACTACTAAGCAGGGCACTGAGGCCAGGCGGGTGGCACTGACTCAGACCAGGCCCTTGCCCTCTTCGGCTCGCGGGCCACAGGTTGGGCCGACATCTCAGAGGCGGAACACCCGTCAGACAGTCCTGGGAGCCGTGAAGGCCTCCCGAGGCTTGACTGGGTGCCAGGCCAGAAGAAAGTGGGGACGGTGGGGCATAGGGTGGGGATGTAGCTTGAGACACCGCCGTGTTTTTATGGCTCAACCATATCAGCGCAGAGGCAGATGGCTGTGGAGGCTGTTCGAAGAGCGCCCTGTGACAGACCAAGAGGGTGCGGGCTCTGAGTCATGCCGACAGGTGTGTTATTACNGGGGATGTAGCTTGAGACACCGCCGTGTTTTTATGGCTCAACCATATCAGCGCAGAGGCAGATGGCTGTGGAGGCTGTTCGAAGAGCGCCCTGTGACAGACCAAGAGGGTGCGGGCTCTGAGTCATGCCGACAGGTGTGTTATTACCAAAGTGATGCAGGGGATCTGGAATGTGACTTAAAAGGCAGTAATGAAACATTATCCATAAACACGTTAACTGCTTCAAGTAATACGGCACTAAAAAGTGAGAGCAATCCCATTCTTATGAAATCTCTGCTCACTGGCCATGAATGAGCAAATACAAGCGATGCGCAAACAGAGGTAAGTGAAAGGGGCAGGGTGCACGTCCTTCTGAAGGAAGGCAAACAATCCTTACCCTCCACACCTCTCTCCTGCTCCATGTAATTTCACCCATGTAATTCCCATGACTACTATAAACAGCCTTTCCACATTTGATATCCTCTTGGTTCTTAATAAAATCTTACCCTTTCTTGTCATCCCGACTTGGGAAGTAAAGCCTTCCTCTTACTTGAACTATTATTGGACTTTATACTACAGGGCAGAGAAGGGCATGGCAACCCACTCCAGTACTCCTGTGTGCAGAACCCCATGGACACAGGAGCCTGGCAGGTAACAGTGTGAGGGGTTGCAAAGAGTCGGACACGACTGAAGCTGCCCTGCACACATACTAAATACAGGGCAAGCGGTCTGTCGCTATCCCCTCTTTGTTCCTGTCTTTCAGGATCATAAAGCATGTGTTTACAACCCACTTTTCAGGTGGAGAAAGCTTCTCCAGCCTGGGGCCCTGGACAGTAACCAGTAGCAGTTATTTCCAGCTTTACGTTTGCTGAGTGTCCTCCCATGGGAGGGGCAGTGACTGGCTTCGAGCCCAGCTTCCACTAGCAACTGAGGTGGATGGTGCCCCGAACCAGGTTTTTCTGAACTCTACAAACCTGCTTCCAGCTGCTAACCCAGAAATTTCACCCAAGAGCCCCTCAGACACTCCAGGGAATAGTTTATCATCACCAGAATCACCCCAGCAAAGACCTCAGGGAGGTTGCCCTGACCAACCAGACCTGTAAATAGGATGGTTACCTATTTCAGTTTTTCACATCGTGGCGTGTTTCCATCTTCTGTTTCTCTGCACATGGGATTAGGATAGTTCACAACTTGAAACATGCTTCATCTTGTTTCTCCTTTTAATGGTATTATCATCCTCAATAATAAAATGAAAACAGTAAGCAGCGGCTGCTGCTGCTGCTAAGTCACTTCAGTCGTGTCCGACTCTGTGTGACCCCATAGACGGCAGCCCACCAGGCTCCCCCGTTCCTGGGATTTTCCAGGCAAGAATACTGGAGTGGGTTGCCATTTCCTTCTCCAATGCATGAAAGAGAAAAGTGAAAGTGAAGTCGCTCAGTCTGTCCGACTGTTAGCAACCCCATGGACTGCAGCCCACCAGGCTACTCCATCCATTGGATTTTCCAGGCAAGGGTACAGGGGTGGGGTGCCATTGCCTTCCCCGCCAATTTTGGCTAATGTCTGATTAAGAGAATAGTTGCCCTTAAATATAACTCATTGCTTAGCTAAAGCCTTTTTTCCTGACTAGGACATATATTGAGGC
>SJYX01018503.1:219225-229815 GCA_006410675.1 Oreotragus oreotragus
AGCAGCAGCAGCAGCAGCAAGATATAACAGGCAGGGCTTCCCTGGGAGCTCAGTGATAAAGAATCCACCTGCCAGGGCAGGACACGTGAGTATAACTTTGAAATAAATGTAAGTTACTGAGGTAATGTCAGTGTTAATCAAGGGTTTAATTATTATATAATTTAAATACTTCAGCTTACCTTTTCTAAAGGGTTCACCTATATTTCTGTTTTGTGTTTTAATTCAAGATTCTGAGATTTTATTAGCTAAATCATTTCCGCTGCCAGAGACTAGTCATGTCTCTACAGGTGAGAAAACGAATGTCCAGTGAATGTTAACTATCATATTGCCTGCTTTACACTTCTGTGACTTCTTGAGTTTGGAGCAGAAACTCAAATTTATTAACTTTGGATTTTAGATGAAACATTTAGCTGGAAATTAAGCTCAAGCTGTAGAGGAATGCTGCAAACAGTCCTTGCCCCTATAGAGTGGGTATCTCTTGTTCGTAGCCTTACACAGATCATGAGACCTTTGTGCACCTCAGCCTCTACGCTTGGAGGACGGAACCATCCATTTCAAATGTCCATGCCTCTATGGTTCCCAGCAAGGCCGTAGGCTAAGTTCCGCACTTGCTTTTGTGTTTAACAGTTGCCCCGNATGAGACCTTTGTGCACCTCAGCCTCTACGCTTGGAGGACGGAACCATCCATTTCAAATGTCCATGCCTCTATGGTTCCCAGCAAGGCCGTAGGCTAAGTTCCGCACTTGCTTTTGTGTTTAACAGTTGCCCCGGGCTTTCTAGAGCCCTCTTCTTCTCTCAGTGATCGCAACTGCCACCACTCTTGCTCAGGTAACTGCTGCTCTCTCCTCAGCACTCCTGCGGCCACTATTCCTGTAATTCTGGTGTGGCAGCCACTCAGAGCTCTTCACCCACCTGACCGCAGGGATGAGCCGGCGGCGGACACGTGGCCCAGCCAGGGCCAACTCCAGGCTGTCTCAGATTTTCCAAATGGTAGCTGGCAGGGATATTTCTCTTTCCCCTTTGGAACTCTAGTCACAAGGTTGGAGCCCTGGAGCTACCTGTCTTCAAGTCCCCTAGCAAGCCAAAGGGCTGGTGAGCAAGAAGCCAGGCCTGAGGTGGAAGCCAAGATGAGAGAAAAGCAGGAGGAGACGGATTCCTGATGGCGCTCCTGGCACCTGATCCAGATCACCCTGAGGCCAGCTCCCTGGCCCCCTTCCCGTGATCTGGTCATGGCACTTCATCCCAAGCACATCTTTGCTTAAGCTGTAGAAGAATGGGGTCTCTGTCGCTAATAATCAGAAGGGCTCTAAGCAGCACAATTCTCCATCTTCCCCCAACTGCCCATATTCTATATTCCAATTCAGTTAAATTGGGTGAAAGTAGTTTTTATGGTTCTACCTGCTTAACAATTCACCATGTCCTCAGAGCTTTTACTTTCAAGGTGGTGCAGCCAAGGGACAGACTTACCTCTGTGCTGTAAAACACCGGGATTTCAGCTTTAAAGCACTGAGTTTTAAGAAATGGATACCTTTAATCACAAACCAGAGAAATCTCTTTCCATACGAAAAAATCTGAGACCTTCTTCAATATCTGGACTTTCCAAAAGAGAAAATCAAGCAGGAAGAAAACATCAAATACTAAATCACTGGATAAAACTTCTCCACAATTCAGGGCTGGGAGCTGTCCTCGGTCATGTAGGATTTGACACTGGAACAAGTGGTAATGATGTGGCTTTTCCTGGCGGCTATGCTGGGGATCAGGAAGACGGGGGAGAGCAGCAGGCCTGGCAGTGTGTGTGTGAGCTCAGTCACTCAGTTGTGTCCAGGTATTTGTGACTTCCTGGACTGTAGCCCACCAGGCTCCTCTGTCCATGGAATTCCCCAGGCAATACTGGAGTGGGTTGCCATTACCTTCTCCAGGGGATCTTCCTGACCCAGGGATCGAACCTAAGTCTCCTGCATTGCAGGCAGATTCTTTACTGCTTGAGTCATTGGGGAAGCCCCCAGCCCTGTCAGACACCTCTGCAAACTCGAACTGGGTGTCATGGAGATTTTCTAATCGACCCTGGAAAGACTGCTGAGCAGGGCATGCCATCTGAAGGCGTAGAGTCAGTCCAGAACAGCCACGGCTCCCTACTGCAGGGAAACTGGGATGCACGTGTGAAGGGTGCCATTCAACACCTCCAGCAAGTATAGAGAATATAGAGGGGCATTTAGTCTAACAGCAGGGGAAGAAAACCACATATAAAAACCCCGCAATCTACGGCCAAAAGTGTAGCTGGGAAGAGAGGTCTTTCTGCCTCACTAGTAAGAATAACTCTAGAAAACCCAAAGGAAACCGCCAAGCCTGTTTGGTGCATGGCAGAACTTGTGAAAGACACAAAAGCCAGTGAGTGGCTGAGGGTTCAGACCAACTCTGCAGGCCGGGGGGAGACAGTTCCTGAGGGAGCAAACCAACTAGAGCTACTCTCCACCACAGATATTCAAAGATCAACAAGCTTGTTTTCCTTTTTAAGTACAACTTATTTGCTTTAAATACAAGTCAGCCTGATTCCACACTGCAAGACGTCATGTATAAATCCCAAGACTTCAGTTCCCCTCTTCCTTCTCATTCCATTTCTACAGTCAGTGCAGCAGGCAGTCTTGTGGTTGGGATTTGGATCTCACAGATATTCAAAGATCAACAAGCTTGTTTTCCTTTTTAAGTACAACTTATTTGCTTTAAATACAAGTCAGCCTGATTCCACACTGCAAGACGTCATGTATAAATCCCAAGACTTCAGTTCCCCTCTTCCTTCTCATTCCATTTCTACAGTCAGTGCAGCAGGCAGTCTTGTGGTTGGGATTTGGATCACACACATACACTTACCACTGCAACGTGTGCTAAGTCACTTCAGTCACGTGCAACTCTTTTCAGCCCTGTGGACTATAGCACACCAGGCTCCTCTGTCCATGGCATTCTCCAGGCAAGAACACTGGAAAGGGTTGCCGAGACCTCCTCCAGGGGATCTTCTCGACCCGGGGACTGAACTCACGTCTCTTACATCTTCTGCTTTGGCAGGTGGGTTCTTATCCACTAGCACCGCCTGGGAAGCCCATGCAGAACATTGCAACATATGGATAATATTTTAGGCATTAAAGTTTAACAGTGCCACAAAGGATTGTACAAACTTACTCCAAGCTTCCATGTATATTATTGTATATTATTTGTGCCTTATCCTCTTCTCCATTTCTTTCAGTTCAGTTCAGTCACTCAGTCATGTCCGACTCTTTGTGACCCCATGAATCGCAGCACACCAGGCCTCCCTGTCCATCACCAACTCCCGGAGTTCATTCAGACTCATGTCCATGAGTCCGTGATGCCATCCAGCCATCTCATCCCCTTCTCCTCCTACCCTCAATCCCTCCCAGCATCAGAGTCTTTTCCAATGAGTCAAATCTTCACATGAGGTGGCCAAAGTACTGGAGTTTCAGCTTTAGCATCATTCCTTCCAAAGAAATCCCAGGGTTGATCTCCTTCAGAATGGATTGGTTGGATCTCCTTGCAGTCCAAGGGACTCTCAAGAGTCTTCTCCAACACCACAGTTCAAAAGCATCAATTCTTTGGCGCTCAGCTTTCTTCACAGTCCAATGCACATCCATACATGACCACAGGAAAAACCATAGCCTTGACTAGACAGACCTTTGTTGGCAAAGTAATGTCTCTGCTTTTCAATATGCTATCTAGGTTGGTAGTTTCAAAAGTTACACTTTGATTCCAGGAGATACCATTGACGTCATCTGGCCTTATTTCCATGTCATTTGAAGACCAGGACACCAGGGCTTAAAGAGATGATGTGACTTGCTCAGAGTCACACAAGTTATTAACGGCAGAGAGAACTAGAAGGTCTGTCCACAGGTCTCCGGAACACCAGGTCCTGACCCAAGCCACGGCTCCAGGGGCCCCTCTACAGGAGTCGGGAACCATGACAGGAGAGTTCACAAGAGGAGGTGAAGTGGACCAGCATACCAATTCACACTGACCAGACTGGGAAGCTGGAGTGAGCAGTCAGAATCGTAACAAGAAGAAAACAAATAATGGGACTTCACTGGTGGGTCAGTGGTAAAGAATCCACCAGCAAATGCAGGAGACACAGGTTCCGTCCCTGATCTGGGAAGATCCCACGCGCTACGGAGTAACTAAGTCCGTGAGCCACAACTACTGAGCCTGAACTCTAGCACCTGGAAACCACCACTACTGAGGCTCACCCCGCAGCTACCGAAGCCTGTGCACCCTTAGAGCCTGCATCCAGAGGAAGAGGGGCCACTGCAGCAAGAAGCCTGACCACTGCGGCTAGAGAGCGGCCCCCACTCGCTACATCTGGACCAAAGCCTGAACGGCAGCAAAGACTCGGCACAGCCAAAACGAAATGAAATTATAAAAAGAAAACAAACCACAGCAGCAAAACCAAATAATGTTGACTCGAGAGAGAATGACAAAAACTCATCCATCTCAAACTAGATGTTGAAAGTGTAATAACTATAATTGCCTTTAAGGCTTTGATCGTAGCTGTGTGCTGTGCTAAGTCATTCAGTTGTGCCCAACTCTTTGCAACACTGTGGACTGTAGCCTGCCAGGTTCCTCTGACCACGGGATTCTCCAGGCAACAATACTGGAGTGGGTTTCCATGTCCTCTTCCAGGGGATCTTCCCAACCCAGGGATCGAACCTGAGGCTGCTGCATTGCAGGCAGATTCTTTACCGCTGAGCCACTAGGGAAGCCTGACACTTTCATAATACTTCATCTGTAAGTTCTCAAAATTTTGTAAAGTTAATATGATTTTTACATTACTAGTATGACTTCCACTTTACAGGTGGGGAAACTGAGGCACTAGGTGGAATAAGAAACTTGCCCAAAGTTATACAAAGAAGCAAGAGTGGAACATAGCCTATGACCTACACATGAACCATGGAATCATGGAGGTTTGAAGTGTAAGAGTCTGAACTAAAAGTTCTAATGATCTGCCCAAGGTCACAAAGCTAGTTAGTAAGTGAGCTGCAATAAACCCGAGGCCCTGTGGATCCCTGCGAATCCCCTGTGGATCCCATGTGATCCTTGTTCACATGCCTGAGTACAATCCTGCTCGGGCAGATGGGAAGTGAGCCCCAGAATGGACTTCCCAGTGGTGCTTTCTAGCTGCGGGGTCATGCCTCTTTCCTTGTTCCTCTCAAGGGATGATCAGTTCTAGGAGACAGCCTGTCCTGTCTGGTGATGAAGGCTCTGTGTGGGACCAGCGTGAGAACAACCCACTGAACAGCCCTCATTTCAACGGGTGAGTGGCGCTCCCCAGACACTGCAGGTTGTATCCCTTGCCAGAGCTGTCAGTCATCAACCTGAAGGTCAAGTAGTGGCCAAAATGGCCTGGCAGCATTTGGTGGCCGCTGATTGGACTCGTCAGTTGCATTAGATTAATAGTTTCTTCTTCAACTTGAAAATATTTAGAATTCTTCCCCTTATAGGACACCCTTAAGCAAAAAAGCACCCTCTTATTTTTCCTTTAAATATTCTTTTGACAGCCCCAAGAGATGGCAACTCTGCTACAGTTCAAAAATCTGCTCCACATCAAAGCCACCCTTTCTTTTCACCAGACTCACAAAGCTTTCCATTCCCAGNGGAGTAACTAAGTCCGTGAGCCACAACTACTGAGCCTGAACTCTAGCACCTGGAAACCACCACTACTGAGGCTCACCCCGAAGCTACCGAAGCCTGTGCACCCTTAGAGCCTGCATCCAGAGGAAGAGGGGCCACTGCAGCAAGAAGCCTGACCACTGCGGCTAGAGAGCGGCCCCCACTCGCTACATCTGGACCAAAGCCTGAACGGCAGCAAAGACTCGGCACAGCCAAAACGAAATGAAATTATAAAAAGAAAACAAACCACAGCAGCAAAACCAAATAATGTTGACTCGAGAGAGAATGACAAAAACTCATCCATCTCAAACTAGATGTTGAAAGTGTAATAACTATAATTGCCTTTAAGGCTTTGATCGTAGCTGTGTGCTGTGCTAAGTCATTCAGTTGTGCCCAACTCTTTGCAACACTGTGGACTGTAGCCTGCCAGGTTCCTCTGACCACGGGATTCTCCAGGCAACAATACTGGAGTGGGTTTCCATGTCCTCTTCCAGGGGATCTTCCCAACCCAGGGATCGAACCTGAGGCTGCTGCATTGCAGGCAGATTCTTTACCGCTGAGCCACTAGGGAAGCCTGACACTTTCATAATACTTCATCTGTTAAGTTCTCAAAATTTTGTAAAGTTAGTATGATTTTTACATTACTAGTATGACTTCCACTTTACAGGTGGGGAAACTGAGGCACTAGGTGGAATAAGAAACTTGCCCAAAGTTATACAAAGAAGCAAGAGTGGAACATAGCCTATGACCTACACATGAACCATGGAATCATGGAGGTTTGAAGTGTAAGAGTCTGAACTAAAAGTTCTAATGATCTGCCCAAGGTCACAAAGCTAGTTAGTAAGTGAGCTGCAATAAACCCGAGGCCCTGTGGATCCCTGCGAATCCCCTGTGGATCCCATGTGATCCTTGTTCACATGCCTGAGTACAATCCTGCTCGGGCAGATGGGAAGTGAGCCCCAGAATGGACTTCCCAGTGGTGCTTTCTAGCTGCGGGGTCATGCCTCTTTCCTTGTTCCTCTCAAGGGATGATCAGTTCTAGGAGACAGCCTGTCCTGTCTGGTGATGAAGGCTCTGTGTGGGACCAGCGTGAGAACAACCCACTGAACAGCCCTCATTTCAACGGGTGAGTGGCGCTCCCCAGACACTGCAGGTTGTATCCCTTGCCAGAGCTGTCAGTCATCAACCTGAAGGTCAAGTAGTGGCCAAAATGGCCTGGCAGCATTTGGTGGCCGCTGATTGGACTCGTCAGTTGCATTAGATTAATAGTTTCTTCTTCAACTTGAAAATATTTAGAATTCTTCCCCTTATAGGACACCCTTAAGCAAAAAAGCACCCTCTTATTTTTCCTTTAAATTTTCTTTTGACAGCCCCAAGAGATGGCAACTCTGCTACAGTTCAAAAATCTGCTCCACATCAAAGCCACCCTTTCTTTTCACCAGACTCACAAAGCTTTCCATTCCCAGCCCTCCTGAATATTTCGAACGCCACCACTGTTTACATTTTTGTCCAGCCTACACGTCTTTTCCTGCTTAAGAACCATACACCCTATCACGTTAGTCATGTGGCTAACACGCCCTGCTTCCTTCCTTTTCCTCCAGCTCTTCTGGCCTCTGACTCCGTTACACCCATCCTGGCTTGTATTTCAGTAGGGAATGTTTAAAACATATCGGCTCTTGCCAATGCCCTCTGACACGGTTCGCCTGCTCAGGACTGAAAATACTCCAGGCATTCAATAGCCAGCCTGAGAACCGCCAGTGTTCCCTTCATACCTAATATTTCAATAACTGTTCTCTGATGGTGACCATTCTGGAATCTGTTTCATCTGAAGCCTGCTTTCACTGCTCTTGTTCCTAGGGGACAAGAGTCAGAAAGTAAGGTAGTGATAACTGGGTTTGGAAAGAAGGTAAAAACCTAAGAGTTTATAATCCATGTTTTGCCTCAAAGTGAAAATGGAAACCCTGGTCTACCCAATGACTCTGGGTGGGAAAAAAAAAAAAAAGCAACAGCCATATTTGGGTTAGAAAAACCATTAACAATCTCCTTCAGCATATTAAGAAGCAGAGACATTACTTTGCCAACAAAGTTCGTCCAGTCAAGGCTATGATTTTCCAGTGGTCATGTATGGATGTGAGAGTTGGACTATAAAGAAAGCTGAGCACCGAAGAATTGATGCTTTTGAACTGTGAGGTTGGAGAAGACTTGAGAGTCCCTTGGACTGCAAGGAGATCCAACCAGTCCATCCTAAAGGAAATCAGTCCTGGGTGTTCATTGGAAGGAATGATGTTGGAGCTGAAACTCCAATATTTTGGCCACTTGATGCAAAGAACTGACTCACTGGAAAAGACCCTGATGCTAGGAAAGATTGAAGGGAGGAGGAGAAGAGGACGACAGAGGATGTGATGGTTGGATGGCATCACCGACTCGATGGACATGGGTTTGGGTAGACTCCGGGGTTGGTGATGGACAGGGAAGCCTGGCGTGCTGTGGTTCATGGGGTCACAAAGAGTCGGACATGACTGAGCAACTGAATTGAACTGAACTGAAATCTCCTCTGATCCTACTAAAATGTAGGGGAGTAAATTTTCAAGAGAATTCTGCATTCTTCCACAGGAAAAACCTTTAAAAGATCAAGTCATGCCATCTTCTTAGGTTGTGGCTGGACTCATTGGCTCTGTCATTCAACAAAATATTGTTTTTGACTATCTATCATGGCTGAGAAACCATGCTAAATTCTTAAGATAAAGTAGTAAGTAAAGCACATATGGTACCTGTCCATGGAGCTTATAATCTAGTAGGAGATTATGCGGTGGATGCCCACCTCACCCACTGGGTCTAGTCATTCAGCTGACACTTTTGCAAATTAAATATCCGTGGATTACTGTGTATTATACAAGGATACAGGCTGCTCTGTTGAGACATTTATCAACAAACTCTGCTAAATCTCAAGCTGCAAAACTTCCTATCTTTGGGGTCAACTGCCTCACCAGCAGGGGGCACCACTGTGCACTTGAACAGAAGTAGCCACAGTCACGTGGGTGCTCTCTAGCAGTGGGATGGACCATAGGAGGCTTCTAGGAAGCTTAAGAACTATGGAGCACTCCAAGGGGGCCCAGCACTCTGTGCTCTGTACATCGCTTCAGTCGTGTCCGACTCTGTGCGACCCCAGAGACTCTGCGACCCCTGGCAGCCCACCAGGCTCCCCCTTCCCTGGGATTCTCCAGGCAAGAACACTGGAGTGGGTTGCCATTTCCTTCTCCAATGCATGAAAGTGAAAAGTCAAAGTGAAGTCGCTCAGTCGTGTCCGACTCTTGGCGATCCCATGGACTGCAGCCCACCAGGCTCCTCCATCCATGGGATTTTCCAGGCAAGAGTACTGGAGTGGGGTGCCATCGCCTTCTCCGGCTCTGTACATAATCTCATTTAAAACGTACAATGACCTATTTTGTTTATGCTTTCTGGAGAAACTGAAATTCACTGAGGGAAAATTATTTGTTCAAGGTCANCCAGGCTCCTCCATCCATGGGATTTTCCAGGCAAGAGTACTGGAGTGGGGTGCCATCGCCTTCTCCGGCTCTGTACATAATCTCATTTAAAACGTACAATGACCTATTTTGTTTATGCTTTCTGGAGAAACTGAAATTCACTGAGGGAAAATTATTTGTTCAAGGTCAAGACCTACTGTCAGGCCTCAGCTTAGATCCACTGACTTCAAAGTTCTTTTCTCCCCCATGACACACTATCTCTCAAACCACAGAAATTAAGATCTACAATTCAATATCGTAAAACTAAAAATCTGCCAAACTCATCATTTGTGCAATAGAGGAGATGTATTTTTATTAAAAAGCTATTTGATTTTTAGATCCCTAAAGCTAGGGACCTCCTATTCTTATCTAGAGGTCTTTAACTACAGACCCTTCAGGAAAAAAAAATATGTATATATATATATATATACACATATATGTCTATATCAGTTTCAAAAGTTTCATTTCACATCTGGATCTACTATTGCATTTTTGCCCCAGTCTACCCAGACCACAACAAAAACATCAACACAAAAACATGAGTAAAAGGGAAATGCTGTAGGAGCATTCACATGGGAATTGTTATTTAAAAATCATGTCCCTGAGCTCCACTTGTCCTGCCTCTCTGATCTAATTTATCCCCAATTCTCAAGACAATGTAATAGTTTGTCATACCCCGAAGGGGAACCAAAAACCCAAAAACTGTACTTCAAAGCACAGAAACTCCTTACAAACTTAAAGGAAATGATCAAGCAATTTAATATGAAAATGAGTCAAACTTATTTAAAAACAAACATAATTGGAGGCCTGTTGAATGAAGCAAAAGAAATAATTAAGTCTTAAAAAAAAAAAAACAGAGTTGTTTTGGGAGGAAATCTGGCTTTTCTAAGAAATGCTATGCCTGTTGAATGTGGTCAGGTGGTTGCAACATGCACTTGAACACGTAGAATTCATGACTCCCTTCTCCAAATTGTGAATGCAGGATGGACTGGAAACCTGTAGAAAACCTGTTTATTAACTGTGTTGTTTGGCTATCTGTAACATCAGTATGATTATTACAATTTGATTTTAAGCTATTGGTTTTCTCTCTTTTTTTTTCTTTTTATTTTTTTATTGGAGGATAATTGCTTTACAGAATTTTGTTATTTTCTGCCAAACTTCAACATGAGTCAGCCATAGGTATACATATATCCCCTCCCTCTTGAGCCTCCCTCCCATCTCCCTCCCCATCCCACCCCTCTAGGTTGATACAGAGGCCCTCTTTGAGTTTCCTGAGCCATACAGCAAATTCCTGTTGGCTATCTATTTTACATTTGGTAATGTAAGTTTCCATGTTACTCTTTCCATACATCTCACCCTCTCCTCTCCTCTCCCCATATGTCCATAAGTCTACTCTCTA
>SJYX01018503.1:235260-246729 GCA_006410675.1 Oreotragus oreotragus
TTGTAATCCTTTGTATTTCTGCATTGTCTGTTGTAACCTCTCCTTTTTCATTTCTAATTTTGTTGTTTTGATTCTTCTCTCTTTTATTCTTGATGAGTCTGGCTAAAGGTTTGTCAATTGTTTATCTTCTCAAAGAATCAGCTTTTAGTTTTATTAATCTTCACTATTGCTTCTTTCATTTCTTTTTCACTTATTTCTGCTCAGATCTTTATGATTTCTTTCCTTCTTCTGATTTTGGGAGTTTTTTTGTTCTTCTTTTTCCAGTTCTTTTAGGTGTAAAGTTAGGTTGTCTATTTGATGTTTTTCTTGTTTCTTGAGGTAGGATTGTATTGTCTGGGACTGGTGCATGGGGATGATCCTGAGGGATGATGTGGGGTGGGAGGTGGGAGATGGGGTTCATGTTTGGGAGTTCATGTACACCCGTGGTGGACTCATGTCAATGTATGCCAAAACCAATACATTACTGTAAAGTAAAATAAAGTAAAAATAAAAATTAAAAAAAAAAAGAACTGCTTTTGCTGCATCCCATAGGTTTTGAGTTGTCGTGTTTTCATTGCCATTTGTTTCTAGAAATTTTTTTATTTCCCTTTGATTTCTTTAGTAATCTGTTGGTTATTTAGAAACGTGTTGTTTCTATGTGTTTGTGTTTCTTACAGTTTTTTTCTTATAACTGATATCTAGTCTCATAATGTTGTGGTCGGAGAAGTTGCCTGATACGATTTCAATTTTCTTAAATTTACTGAGGTTTGATTTGTGCCCCAAGATATGGTCTACATTTTATTTCCCTTTGATTTCTTTAGTAATCTGTTGGTTATTTAGAAACGTGTTGTTTCTATGTGTTTGTGTTTCTTACAGTTTTTTTCTTATAACTGATATCTAGTCTCATAATGTTGTGGTCGGAGAAGTTGCCTGATACGATTTCAATTTTCTTAAATTTACTGAGGTTTGATTTGTGCCCCAAGATATGGTTTACCCTGGAGAATATTCCATGTGCACTTGAGAAGAAGGTGTATTCTTCTGCATTTGGATGGAATGTCCTGAAGATATCAATGAGATCCCTCCCATCTAATGTATGATTTAAGACTTGTGCTTCCTTATTAACTTTCTGTTTTGATGATCTGTCCATTGGTGTGGGTGGGGTGTTAAACTCTCCTACTATTATCACATTACTGTCAGGTTCTCCTTTTATGTCTGTCAGGGTTCATCTTATGTATTGAGGTGCTCCTATGTTGGGTGCATAGTTATTTACAATTGTTATGTCTTCCTCTTGGATTGATCCCTTGATCATTATCTAGTGTCCTTCCTTATCTCTTGTATTCTTCATTTTAACGTCTATTATGTGTGATATGAGAATTGCTACTGCAGACTGCACCTTTCTTTTGCTTCCCATTTGCATGGGATATATTTTTCCATCCTCTCACTTTCAGTCTATATGTGTCTTTAGGTCTGAAGTGGATTTCTTGTAGACAGAATATATATGGGTCTTGTTTTTGTGTCCATTCAGCCAGTCTGTGTCTTTTGGTTGGAGCATTTAATCCATTTACATTTAAAGTAATTATTGATGTGTATGTTCCTATTGAGTTTCTTAATTGCTTGGGGTTGATTTTGTAGATCTTTTTTTTTTTTTCTCTTGTGTTTCTTGACTATATAAGTCCATTTAACATTTGTTGTAAAGCTGGTTTGGTGGTACTGAATTCTCTTAAATTTTGCTTGTCAGAAAAGCCTTTTATTTCTCCATCAATTTTGAATAAGATCCTTGCCAGGTACAGTATTCTTGGTTATAGATTTTTCCCTTTCAGTACTTTAAATATATCCTGCTATTCCCTTCTGCTGAAAGATCAGCTGTTAAGTATATGGGGTTCCCCTTGTATGTTACTTGTTGCTTCTCCCTTTCTGCTTTTAATATTCTTTCTTTGTGTTTAGTCTTTGTTAGTTTGATTAGTATGTGTCTTGGTGTGTTTCTCCTTGGGTTTATATCCTGTATGGGACTCTTTGTGCCTCTTGGACTTAACTGACTAGTTCCTTTTCCATGCTGGGGAAATTTTCAACTATAATCTCTTCAAAAATTTTCTCATACCCTTTCTTTTTCTCTCCGTCTTCTGGGACCCCTATAATTTGAATGTTGATGCATTTGATATTGTCCCAGAGGTCTCTGAGACTATCCTCAGTTCTTTTCATTCTTTTTACTTTATTCTGCTCTTCAGAAGTTATTTCCACCATTTTATCTTTCAACTCATTGATTCGTTCTTCTGCTTCAGATAGTCTGCTATTGATTCCTTCTACAGTATTTTTAACTTCAGTATTCTGTTGTTTGTCTCTGTATGTTTATTCTTTAATTCTTCTAGGTCTTTGTTAATTGATTTCTGCATTTTCTCCGTTTTCAAGGTTTTTGATCATCTTTACTATTATTATTCTGAATTCTTTTCCAGGTAGTTTGCCTATTTCCTCTTCATTTATTTGGACTTCTGTGTTTCTAGTTTGTTCCCTCATTTGTGTAGTATTTCTCTGCCTTTCCAATATTTTTTTTAACTTATTGTGTTTGAGGTCTCCTTTTCCCAGGCTTCAAGGTTGAGTTCTTTCTTCCTTTTGGTTTCTGCCCTCCTAAGTTTGGTCCAGTGGTTTGTGTAAGCTTCATATNTTCCTCTTCATTTATTTGGACTTCTGTGTTTCTAGTTTGTTCCCTCATTTGTGTAGTATTTCTCTGCCTTTCCAATATTTTTTTTAACTTATTGTGTTTGAGGTCTCCTTTTCCCAGGCTTCAAGGTTGAGTTCTTTCTTCCTTTTGGTTTCTGCCCTCCTAAGTTTGGTCCAGTGGTTTGTGTAAGCTTCATATAGGGTGAGATTTGTGCTGAATTTTTGTTTGTTTGATTTTCCTCTGATGGGAAACGCTGAGTGAGGTGGTAATCCTGTCTGCTGATGATTGGGTTTGTGCTTTTGTTTTGTTCGTTGTTTAGATAAGGTGTCCTGTACAGGGTGCTATTGGTGGTTGGGTGATGCTGGGTCTTGTATTCCAGTAGTTTCCTTTGTGTGAGTTTTCAGTATTTGATATCCCCTAGGAGAAGGCAATGGCAACCCACTCCAGTACTCTTGCCTGTAAAATCCCATGGACTGAGGGGCCCAGTGGGCTGTAGTCCATGGGGTCGCTAAGAGTCCGACACGACTGAGCGACTTTACTTTCACTTTTCACTTTCATACATTGGAGAAGGAAATGGCAACCCACTTCAGTGTTCTTGCCTGGAGAATCCCAGGGACGGGGGAGCCTGGAAGGCTGTAGTCCATGGGGTCACTAAGAGTTGGACATGACTGAGCGACTTCACTTTCCCTTTTCAGTTTCATGCATTGGAGAAGNAGCGACTTTACTTTCACTTTTCACTTTCATACATTGGAGAAGGAAATGGCAACCCACTTCAGTGTTCTTGCCTGGAGAATCCCAGGGACGGGGGAGCCTGGAAGGCTGTAGTCCATGGGGTCACTAAGAGTTGGACATGACTGAGCAACTTCACTTTCCCTTTTCAGTTTCATGCATTGGAGAAGGAAATGGCAACCCACTCCAGTGTTCTTGCCTGGAGAATCCCAGGGACGGGGGAGGCTGGTGGGCTGCTGTCTATGGGGTCGCACAGAGTTGGACACGACTGAAGCGACTTAGCAGCAGCAGCAGCAGCAGCAGAGTTGGTTCTCTGGTAGTCTAGGGTCTTGGGGTCAGTGCTCCCACTCCAAAGGCTCAGGGCTTGATCTCGAGTTTTGCGGGGCTCTCTATAGTCTTTTCCACTGGTCAGGTACTCCTGTCCACTCTCAGCTGGTGATCTGCATGCACTTCTGTGTCTAAAGGTGTATTCCTGATGTATCCGTGGAGACAGATGTACTCTGTGTCCACCTACTCCTCTGTCATCTTGTTCTCAACAGATTTCATTTTTAAGGCTATGAGTCTTATGTAAAAGAGATGCTTCATCAGTTTGACCGTATGAAAAATTTTTTTGAAAATCTACTTGGTGACTAGATTGCATCAAGAAGGTGGAGGAGTAAGATGTGGAGCTTACCTTCTCCCACAAAATACATCAAAAATACATTGACATGTGGACTGGCTCTCACAGAACATCTGCTAAACCCTAGCAGAAGACTTCAGACTTCCAGAGGCATGATAAAATCTCTACATAACTATGGGGTTGGCTGAGGTCCTTGTTGGGATGCAGTGCAGCTCATTTCCCACAGGTGCTGATCCACAGAGTACTCCCTTGGGGAAACAACTTACACCTTATAACTGGACAGGAAAGTCTTTTGGAGAGCGAGAAGGCTAAAGGAAATGAAGGCCAGTGGCATGACTGTGGCAGAGGCCTGCAGTTACTCTTGAGGAGACCGTCTCAGCCCCAAACCACCGTGACCACCTAACAAGACTGCCTTTCCTGCAGAGTCTCTATTGGTTCTCTTATGATGACAGAATTTATAGCACAAATAGAATTCTCCTGCCATGATATGGTCTGGCACTGTGTGGTAACCACCGTGACCAGGAGACACCAATGAAAAGGACGTGTGTGTTTACATCAGTGTCCATATATCTCATATAAAATGGGTCGCTAATGAGTACGTAACCCAAACAAGCGTAGTGACACAAGGTCGATTTTTGGAAGGAGCCAAAGAGAAGTGTGGGAAAGAACTGTGTATTATATACAGCCTGAGCTGGGAGCTGAACTGCTGGAGAAATGCAAAGCCTGTGTTGGAAAGATGAGCCGGCTAGAAAAAGGGAGCAATAAGGACAGGGTAGAGACCAAAATTGAGAGTAGGAGCAGTTAATGCGAAGTGCAGGAAAAAATTTTGTCCACCATACTAATAGCTTTGCATTATTATTGATTTATAAGTGTGGCTCAGATGGTAAAGCGTCTGTCTACAATGCAGGAAACCCGGGTTCGATCCCTGGGTTGGGAAGATCCCCTGGAGAAGGAAATGGCAATCCACTCCAGGACTATTGCCTGGAAAATCCCATGGACAGAAGAGCCTAGTAGGCTACAGTCCATGGGGTCGCAAAGAGTCGGACACGACTGAGCGACTTCACTTCACTTCACTTCACTGAGCATGAGTACGACATATTCCTTTGTAAGCTAAGGACCCCCCACCAATGGCTTGTTAATCTAACATCAGTAAGAGAGTCTCCAGCAAGAGTCATAACCCAGAGCACTTCCCTGCACGGGAAGGAACAGGAGAACATCGGGCATATTTCATGGAAATACTGAGAACCTCGGGAAGTGTATACAGACCCCTGGAGCTGGGAAAAGACACCCTAGCTAGAGTAGGAATAAAAGAGTGCCAATTAAGCAGAGTTACTATCCCAATTAAGCAACTGTCATGGCCATTAAGAAACTCAAATGAATCTGCTCTGTGATGTTCAAGCTTGCCTGGTGATGGCCTGATTAAGTGCATTCACTGATCAGGATACTGTAGTGATTATTAATATTTCTCAGCTCTTCCATGCCTCTCTGAGTGCTCTGGGAATGACCATTGGATCCTTGAATGAATGAAGATGATTCTGGAAATGAAAAGGACATCACAGTCAAAAGGAAACATTCAAATAGCCAGAACAGGTCTTGTTGAAACTGCTGATGCAGCTAGCTGCCTAGGCTTTTCTTGGGATTCTGGGCCATTCCCTCTCTCTGGCCGTCTCATGTCTTGTGATCTAAACAGCTCTCAGGAGTTCTTTGGTCAAACAGGCTGGCCCTGCTTCCTCCTTTTGCTTGGCTGGCAACTCTCACATAGACTTCAATGGCAAAAAGCTGTCATCAGCTCATAAAAGGATCAAACACCTTAAGATGTTGTATACAAGTCCCAGTGATGTTTTCAAATACACTTCCTTTCCTAGTTCCTCAGAGATAACCTTTTGGCATGCAGTGAAGTAATTTGGAAGGCAGATAGCCAGTCTGGTTTGAGGGAAGTTTTTCCACCCACTAGTTGTCACCATACATAGCTTGGTTGGAGAGACACCTCATCAGTGGAACCTTGTAATATTCCTGTTAGCCACCTTCCTTTTCCTAGGGAACAGAGGTCAAGGGAAGGTCTTTCAAAAAAGGCCAGTTGTCAAGGCTGGGGATTACTTTCAAGTCTGCCATCACAGTTCTTATTCTTAACTATTTCTCCCCAAACAGAAGCAAAAGAAAACACAGCTTTTGATGATAGTTATTCTTTTCATGCCAGCCTAGTTCCTAGCAGAAGAGTTTTCCAACTCTGAGGCTAAATATTGGTTGAGTGTTTAAAGAGGACTTAGGAGGCAAGGAATGGGGAGAATGGGGGCTTTCTTGCTCTCTGGGACAGGAGGTAGAGGATGGATGAGCTGGCTTGGGAAAGAGGAGACTGCCCCACTATTCGGAGAATCACAGTCTCTGATCAGACTGTGGAAAACTTCTAAGGCTTCTTTTGAGACCCTGAAGCTTTTCTCCATGGGGTTCCTCCTGTGAACCATGAGACAGAACATAACTTGAGCGACTATATTCTCAGTTCTCCCAAGAATGGCAGAGAACTTGTGTTATTCTGGAAGGTGCAAGAGAAGTTAGTTCAGTATGGGCAAGTGGTATCTCTTCCAGCAATTAGGGCTTAATTCCCTCTCGGAACTGGCTGATGAATATTGTAAGAGAAACACCACACCTAAAGGCCTGGAGTCAGAGAAGCTAGATAAAACGGCTTTTTCAAGAATCATAGATGATTAATGTACTTTAAAAATAAATGCACGTGCTTAAAATTTATCTTTCACACAGTCGCAAAGTTTAGGGAAATTTTCTTCAGATGAATCCAAGAAAAACTCCAGAAGTCTCTCAAAGCTCTAGATGGGAGGGTCACAACGAAAGGAAACAAAAATTGCTCCACTTTGGATTCAAATAACCAAAAACGAGCTCATTTCCCAAAGAAATAAATGTGCATCAAATGTGTTAATTTCTCCTTCTTTCTCACAACAAACATTTTGCAGTTCACTATCTGGATGATGGTGTTAGGGATCTAATAAATGTCTTAGCTGTAAGTCAGACACTGTGTCAAGGCATCCACAGTTAACACAGGGAGGACAGGCATACAAGATGGCCCTGGGAATGAGAGACAGATGGATGCAAGAGCTATCCAGAAAATAGAATCCTTATGAGTTGATAATCAGCTGGATTGGTAGATTGGAGAAAGGTGCTAATTTGTGGGAGTAGTTCTTCTAGGCCTTAAATGGGAAATATATGAGGTGGAATTGAGTTGTGGTTGTGACTGTTGTGGTTGTTACTGTTATGTGGGTGAGGGAGAGATGGTGATGACGAGCTTAGCATTGGAAGAATTTGAGGTCTGGGTAAGGGATCCAAGTGAAGGCACAGTGAACAGCTGGACACAGGGCTGGGTCTTCGAAAGGAATATCATCAGAAGATGCACATCTGAGAGTTCTTAGAAGTTGTGGAATATGTATAGCTCATTCATGGGGGATGTCTTCGCTGAGGAAAGGTTTATTGGAAAAGACTCTGATGCTGGGAGGGACTGGGGGCAGGAGGAGAAGGGGATGACCGAGGATGAGATGGCTGGATGGCATCACGGACTCGATGGACGTGAGTCTGAGTGAACTCCGGGAGATGGTGACGGACAGGGAGGCCTGGCATGCTGCGATTCATGGGGTCGCAAAGAGTCGGACACGACTGAGCAACTGAACCGAACCGAACTGAACTGAGAAGCAGAGCTACATTTGTGGTAGCAGCATTTGTCCTGCACATTCAAAAGGTAACATAAATGTAGCCATCAGAGGGATTCTTGGCCTTGACTCTGACCCAAGGAAACCTTTGCAGGCTTGCTGCTTTAGTTACCAAATCCAACAGCTTTGGCACTTTGCTTGGACACAACTCCTTTTTCTCCCTTCAAATACTATAATTCTCTAGTTTTCCCCAAGTTCTTGACTTCCCTGAGAGAGACCAAAAAGCCATCTGTGTTCCAATATGTTCTCTTTGCAGATCCACTTGATTTGGGGGCCCATTGCAGGAGGAGATTAAGTAGGAAGACCAGTTGATAGATTTTAAATATAAATTAGCATCCATATAGCCAAAAACTTGTAACTCCTCAGTTAAAAATATCTGCATCAATTCTTTTGAAAAAAAGAGACAAGAATGATGATAGGAAATTTTAAACCATTACACAGAAAAGTATGCACAGCAAATACTGAAACACTGCGTTTATTGAAAATAATCAAGAAAATAATGTGATATGAAAAGCAAAATCTAGCACAGAGAAAAAGAAGAGGTTATAATATAGTTGCTTTCACCAAAGTAAATGAGTGAGAAAATTGTTCATAATAATATTCAAAATTATATGTAATAATTTGTTCAGAAAAATCAATGAGCCATGCAGACTAAAATAGCAGTTATTTATAAATGAGGGAAAATACTTAACTCCAATATCTTCATAAATGTATTACACCTCAGAAAGGGTTCCTAACTACTGAAGGCCCCAAATATTGCACTGCCCTGGGTGAAAGGGAAGAAGTTTTGTGCAGTTGTACATAGTTTGGCAGTTAAGAAGTTGGGCCATAGAGTCAGACTGGCTGGATTCAGATCCCTGCCCCACAGCCTGACTGTGGGCAGATTACATTTCCAAGTCTCCATTTTCTCATCTATAAAATAGGTATAACATTAGAACTTTTGGTTAGTGCCAGTATAAGAAATAAATGAGATAACACGGAGTCTGGGATGCAGTTCAATAAATATTATGAGGCCATGATGATGATCTTGACTGAGAAGGATTTTGTTGCTTGTTTTTTTTTTTTAATTAATTTTTACTGTAGGATAATTGATTTACAGCAAAGTGAATCAGTTATGTTGTTCAGTTGCTCAGTCGTGTCCGACTCTTTGCCACCCCGTGGACTGCAGCATGCCAGGCTTCCCTGTCCACCACCATCTCCCAGAGCTTTCTCATACTCATGTCCATTGAGTCAGTGATGCTATCCAACCAACTTTCCCTCTGTCGTCCCCCTCTTCTCCTGCCTTCAACCTTTCCCAGCATGAGGGTCTTTTCTAATGAGTAAGCTCTTCAAATCAGGTGACCAAAGAATATCCACTCTTTCAGATTCCTTTCCCATTTGGTCATTACAGAATACTGAGCAGAGTTCCCTGTGCTATAAAGCAGGTTCTTACTAGTTACCTATTTTATACATAGTAGTGTGTATGTTCAGAGAAGGCAATGGCACCCCACTCCAGTACTCTTGCCTGGAAAATCCCATGGATGGAGGAGCCTGGTAGGCTGCAATCCATGGGGTCACAAAGAGTTGGACACGACTGAGCGACTTCACTTTCAGTTTTCATTTTCATGCATTGGAGAAGGAAATGGCAACCCATTCAGGGTTCTTGCCTGGAGAATCCCAGGGACAGGGAAGCCTGGTGGGCTGCCATCTCTGGGGTTGCACAGAGTTAGACATGACTGAAGCAGCTTAGCAGCAGCAGCAGCAGTGTGTATGTCTGGTGAAGGAAACAGCAACCCACTCCAGTATTCTTGACTGGAGAATCCTGTGAACAGAGGAGCCTGGTGGGCTGCTGTCCATAGGGCTGCACAGAGTCAGACACGACTGAAGCGACTTAGCATGCATGCATGCATTGGAGAAGGAAATGGCAACCCACTGCAGTGTTCTTGCCTGGAGAATCCCAAGGATGAAGGAGCCTGAAGAGCTGCCGGCTATGGGGTCGCACGGAGTCAGACACGATTGAAACGACTTAGCAGCAGCAGCAGTGTGTATATGTTAATCTCACCCTCCCAATTAATCCCTCCCACTTTTCCCCTTTGGTAACTCTAAGTTTGTTTTCTACATCTATGACTCTGTTTTGTAAATAAGTTCGTTGTATCATTTTTTAGATTCCACATATAAGCGATATCATTTGATATTTGTTTTTCTCCATCTGACTTACTTCACTCAGCATGATAGTCTCTAGGTCCATCCATGCCTGCAAACGGTGTTAGCTTGTTCTTTTTATGGCTGAGTAATATTCTACGGTATAGATATACCATATGTTCTTTACCCATTCATCTGTTGGTGGACATTTACGTTGTTTCCATGTCCTGGCTATTGTCAACAACGCTGCAGTGAACACTTAGGCACCTGTATCTTTTCAAATTATGGTTTTCTCTGGATATATGCCCAGGAGTGGGATTGCCTGGTCATATGGTAGCTCTGTTTTTAGTTTGTTAAGGAACCTCCACACTGCTTTCCACTGTGGCTATACCAATTTACATTCCCACCAACAGTATGAGAGGATTCCCTTTGACTGAGAAGGATTCTGAATTGAGATGTGACTCAAAACCACATATTATAAAAACAGGACATTGAGGAACATTACTTAAATACACTATTTCTACAATATGATACAGATGGAGAGTCAGAGCTGCTGCAGAGGGCACAATTCCTGGGGCTCTGTTCATGAGAGGCTAACACACAGAGCCTTGATTTACGCTGTCTCTACTCAGAAAGTAACCCGCAGGGATGAGAACTTCCCTTTTCTTCCCTCCTTAAATTAAAAAAAGTTGCCTTTTACCATTGTATCTCAGAACGCCTAAGCCCGTATGTAACTCTCATTTCTGCCACTTTACTAAGCCACAGATCCCAAATAAATGCCTCCAGGGGCCAGGCAGTTAAAGAAACACCAGGTGAACTGAGCTGGTGAGCATCAAAGCAGAGAAGACATACTTACTGAAAGGTATTCACAGTCGAATGATTTTGAAACACTGCCGAGCCCAAATAAAACATCCGGAGGGCTCCGCATGCTAACTAGCTATGTGGCCTTGCTTGAGTCACTTCATCCAAGTTTTCTTAATTTAGCAAAATGAAAGATGGGACCAGTCTTTCACTGAGACTCAGGGGTGATGATCACAGAGGCTCAGGGGTGATGATCACAGAGGCTCAGGGGTTCAGCTCTTGTTCAGGCTTCTCGGTCTGTCCCCAGAAACCATCAGCTCCTGAGTCAGAGGAAAGATGCTGGCCTGAGAGAGAACAGACTGTCCTCCAAGAGCGGCCCATCTCCCCTTCCCCATTGCTCCGTTACATGGTCTCCTATTTATTCGAGCATCGATTTTAAAATGGTTCAAGTAATATCCGTTTGTTGTAAAATACAGCATTTGAGAAATACAGAGAAGCATAAAGGAGAAAACGTCATGCTTCTAAGGGTACACACATACATGCTTGGTTTTCCTCTGGTACACACTCAAATACAAGTTACAAGAAATGGGGGCCGATCTGTAAATGTTTGTTTATACTATATCTTATGTGGTTAATCGGGGAAGGCAATGGCACCCCACCCCAGTACTCTTGCCTGGAAAATCCAATGGATGGAGTAGCCTGGTGGGCTGCAGTCCATGGGGTCGCTAACAGTTGGACAGACTGAGCGACTTCACTTTCACTTTTCTCTTTCATGCATTGGAGAAGGAAATGGCAACCCACTCCAGTGTTCTTGCCTGGAGAATCCCAGGGACGGGGTAGCCTGGTGGGCTGCC
>SJYX01018503.1:248170-269464 GCA_006410675.1 Oreotragus oreotragus
TCCCTTGGACTGCAAGGAGATCCAACCAGTCCATTCTGAAGATCAGCCCTGGGTATTCTTTGGAAGGAATGATGCTAAAGCTGAAACTCTAGTACTTTGGCCACCTCATGTGAAGAGTTGACTCATTGGAAAAGACTCTGATGCTGGGAGGGATTGGGGGCAGGAGGAGAAGGGGACGACCGAGGATGAGATGGCTGGATGGCATTACCAACTCGATGGACGTGAATCTGAGTGAACTCCGGGAGATGGTGATGGACAGGGAGGCCTGGTGTGCTGCGGTTCATGGGGTCGCAAAGAGTCAGACATGACTGAGTGACTGAACTGAACTGAGTATTCCACTTGTGTGTATGTGTGTGCATGCCACTGTGAACACTGAAGTACATGTATCTTTTAGAATTAGAGTTTTCTTCAGACATAGGCCCAGGAGTGCGATTGCTGGGCTATATGGTGGTTCTGTTTTCTGGTTTTTGAGGAAACCTCCATACTGTCTTCCATAGTAGCTGCACCAGTTTGCCTTCCCATCAGTAGAGGAGGATTCCCTTTTCTCCACACCCTCTCCAGCATTTATTATCTGTAGACATTTTGGTGATGCCTCTCCTGACCATGTGAGGTGATACCTCGTGGTAGTTTCGATTTACATTTCTCTAATAATTGGTGGTGTTGGGCATCTTTTCATGTGTCTCTTGGCCATCTGTGTGTCTTCTCATACTTTTCTTGTTTGTTGCAGAACAGTCTGCAGGCTTTAACCTGGATTTTGAAGTTTCTGGCATTTATGGTTACGTCATGCTGGATGGCGTGCTTCCGTCCCTCCATGCTGTGACCTGCACGTTCTGGATGAAATCTTCTGATGACATTAATTATGGGACGCCAATCTCCTATGCCCTGGAGAATGGCAGTGACAATACCTTCCTCCTAACTGATTATAATGGGTAAGCAGAGACGTCAGGAAGCCCACGTTAGGACCTACCCAGGTTAGAACTGACATGGATGCATGGGGATGGAGCAGTAGGAGGGTCAAGTGTTCCAACAGGACAGCAAGGTGACGGTAGTCAAACAGAGCATCTGGACAGGTCCTATACAAAGGCAGCATTTCAGTGGTAGTACCTTATACATGGATTGTGTTTTGCTATTTGCTAAATATTACCCTCTGAGCCACCAGGGAAGCCCAGATATTTTCTTATGTATTATTTCATTTGAGCTTCACAAGGACTTGAGGAACTGATGCCCCTTAACAGGTAAGATGAATGAGAAGCTAAATGCTTTCCCTCCCAAATCTCACACCATGGAGTGGCAGAACTGTCCAACTGACTGTTCAGACCAGTGCTCCTTTATTTGCATATCAGAGTGACCAAAGGTCAAAGGATTTCCGTGGCATTGTTGGTCCTTGGAAGACCCTTGTGTTGAATAAGAATCCATTTGAAATCTCCAGGGTGCAAGATGACATTTTTTTATGTGTTTTTGGATCAGTTAGTTCCAGTTTGGGGCCCCATCCCTCTGGGCTGATAGGAAAGTCAGCTTCAGCTGTTTCTTTGATTTCTTTCACTGCTAGTGACTTCTTTCATTTCTAGTGACTGCTTCTCCTGTCTTAGATACTCATGGATCATCTAAAACCCACCGAGTTTTGCTAAAGAGGCACAGGCTCAGGCAGGACTTTGATCACTGGTTATTTGTCCACCCTGCCAGTCACCGAGCTGTCCACTACCTCTGCCTCTGTGGTCCTTTCCGAACCTCTGCTGTTTGCCACGTGTGGAGTCCTTGGCAAGGCTGATAGTTTATGCCTTTTGATTAAGAAAGATTCTGTGGTATACCACATAGCCTTTTCCTCCCAGGTTCACCCAAACGTGTGGCCTTTTGCTCTGAACAGGTTGCAGGCCTCAAGGACAACACAGTAAGCTCTCCTTCTTTGCCTCAGTCCATGAGATTCTCACTGTTCTGGTGAAAACCTTCCCATCCTCAAACCCTGTCCTTCTTAGTGGACTTGAACATTTAGAAACAAAATGTAAGACATTTCAAAATCCTCCCCCGAGTCAGATTGTATAGAAAGAGAAAATCTGTTGCCTGCTTGAGTTTTGGGAGGAAAAACAGTGGGGAAACAATCCCTGTTTTAGAAATATCTTTTCATAAACATCTTTGAATGGGGGTTTAGAAGATGCTGATACAGTTACTCAATGACTTCCTCTTTATCAGTTTCCCCTAATCTTTTCTTTTTCTCCATTTGCTTTTGAAGATACTCCACTTTCCGCTGCTGCTTAACTTGGACATTTCTCTAAGTGACATGGTTGTTGGAACCCTTTTGTAGCTGGTCACCTCTGTTTAGTTCCAATTATTCTTTCCCTTGCATCAACATACTTCATCTGCCAAGTGACTGTTCTGGCAACAGAGAGATAGGACTGACTTCCTAGGACATCTCTGAAGTCTCTTCCAAGTTGTAGGAATATACATCGTAGAGAAAAGAAACCAGACTGACATTTGCAAAACTCTCATTCCTTCCATTCTTGACTCATTCTCTCTAGAATAGACAGTTCGTGAATTATCTCAAATTGGGCCAGTTCGNGTAGGAATATACATCGTAGAGAAAAGAAACCAGACTGACATTTGCAAAACTCTCATTCCTTCCATTCTTGACTCATTCTCTCTAGAATAGACAGTTCGTGAATTATCTCAAATTGGGCCAGTTTGTTTCAGCCTGTCCTAAGGCATTTTCCCTACCCCTCAGTGTTTAAGAAACACAAACCAGTTTTCAGTAAGCTACAGTACAGTAAAAGGTAATTAGTAATCAAATCTGCTTCTATGAAACATGGTTCAAATGGAGAAAAAGAGGTAATGGTTGTACCCAGAGTGCTTTACCCACAAAAAAGGAAGAAAGATAGGAACATGCCCCACATAAGGGATTACAACGTATGACTGATGATTGTTTCCCTTGAATCTTTGTGCAGCTGGGTTCTTTATGTAAATGGCAAGGAAAAAATAACAGACTGTCCCTCTGTGAATGACGGTAATTGGCATCACATTGCCATCACTTGGACGAGTATTGGTGGAGCCTGGAAAGTTTACATCGATGGGAAGTTATCTGATGGTGGCATGGGCCTCTCTATTGGATCACCCATCCCTGGTACGTCTTCGCAAACAGAATATACTTCCATTCGATGCTAGAGGTGGTGGTGCTTTGATGAACAGCAAGTTTGCTAAGTTCTCTCTCCCATTTACCACCTCCTGATTATCCAGACTGTGAATTATTAGAAGCTTTTCCTAGGTGAGCTGTGTGACACTGTATAAGAAATGCCTTTGGGATCTAAAATAAGACTACCAAGATGCATGCTGAACTCACTGTGCGTGATTACTAAATTGTCTTCCAAGAAGGAGATTAATTGCTGGTGTTTTGTTTGTTGGTTTTGTCTGGTTTTTTTTTTTTTTTTTAGGTTTGGTTTGTGATCAGTATACACACTAAACAAGTAGATTCAGAATACAAGCTGGAGCACTGCTAATAGTTATCTATCTTTTATGCCCTTTTTCTCATAGAACTCAAACTCTCTTCTAAAAATACTTTTAAACAAATATTTAGAGAGTTGAGCTTTGAAGGAATGCAAAAGTATTAAGTGTTCAGGGTTCTCAGCATTGTACCTGGCAGTAAGCCTGCTCTATCTAGGTTCTTCTGTGACGTATGTCATGTGAGGAGGAACAGCTGGAGGCTCCCTGTAGTAAATAAGGAAACATTAAAAGTGTTTCTGCAGGAAGTGGTGTTATCCTGTGAAGTGAAGTGCTGGGTTCTTTCCGTGTTTAAAGTGTTTTTAACTCTCTCTTCTCTGGGTGGTGAGATTACAGGTGGCTTTTATATTTCTTCTTGGTCCTTTTCTGATATTTTTATAATGAGCATTTCATTCATTTATGGTTAAAAAAAGTTTCTGTCTTAAAAGAATTGGAACTATAATAGTAGCTACCCACAGGGATGGTTCTCTGACCACAGCAATAAGAATGAATTATAGTCCATAACTATTGCAGAACTCCATTTGACAGACCCTAGTGAATGACTGACTGTGGTTTGGGTGACCAGATTTATTGAAGACTGTGTTAGGCGAGATAGAAATTCTTGGGAAAGGACCATTATTAGAGCAAGAATTAGGGGTAGAGGAACATTCTGTGTTTGGTTTTAGACATATTGAGTATGAATTTTAATCCCACGAATGTATGCAGCTAAAAACATAATTTGATACCATTTTATATCAAAATGACAGAATTGTCTTTTAGTGATAGGTTATGTTTGTCAAGAATTCAGCATAGTGAATGCCCTTATAGAGTCCTGGGGTGGGGGGTGTGAAAATTGATCCAGACTTTCTGGGAAGCTATTTATAAATATTCATCAACAGCCTTAGAGAAACTCTTTGCGTGGAACCAACAATTCTCTACCACGAATTAATCAAAAAGAAAGAATCAGTGATCTGAACAAATTTCTATGTATCTATATATTTAGTTCAGCATTACCTTGGTACCAAGCCTGGAAACAACTCCAGTATCCATTAAGAAATAGTTGTTAACTTAGTTTATTAAGAAAATTATGGATTGTTGCACATTTACGTGATAAAACTCATGACATGAAAATATGTTCAAAAAAAGCAAGCTTCTATCCAACATCATGTGTAGTAGGATCCTATGCTGTGTGTTTTAAAATCTCTTTCATACACACATACTAAAAAATAATTTAAAAAACATATAATCTAGAAAGCAATACACAGAACTGTTAAATGATTTTTTCCTGAGTAGGAGGAATTCCTTATACTTAATTTTTTAAAATGTTCTTCCATGTGTATGTATTCATTTTTAATTATGAATTTTATAAGAGAAAGATATCGATTGGAAAATCGTGAATGAGGGCTCCACAGACACGGGTTGGCAGGAGATCCCGTGGGAGAATAAGTGGAGGAAGATGAGAGGAGGCCAGGGTAGGATCCTGGGTGCATCGGAATCCAAGAGGCAGGTGGGGAAGGGAGACTGAGGATGCGAAGACAGGCTCAAGCAGGACCAGGGGAGGATGCTGTCATGGAAACCATCTGCAAGCGGGAGGGCTCCTGGCAGGAAGCAAGTGACACACACAAGAAGGGTAACTGAAGAGTTTCCTGAAAGGACTGTTTCAAAGATGTGGGCTTCTCAGGTAGTGGTAAAGAACCCGCCTGCCGATGCAGGTAGACGTGAGAGGCACGGTTTCAATCCCTAGCTTGGGAAGATCCCTTGGAGTCAGAAGCGGCAACCCACTCCAGTATTCTTGCCTGGCCAGTCCTATGGACAGAGGAGCCTGGCAGGCTGTGGTCCACAGGGTCACAAAGAGAACACAATTGAAATGACTTAGCATGCTGTCCTGGGCAAGGTTAAGAGAACCAAAATGTGGTAGTAAAATACCCCATGACTAGTAGTGATGGAAAGTCACAAGAGATGTATGTGAAGTGACAGAGAGTGGGAGTTGTCACCAGAATGTGGGTGAACCTGTAGTGATGGGGAGGAATCACCCAGCAGGGGCAGTGATGCAAGAGAGAGGAAAGCAGCCCCTTCCATCTGTTGCCTGGGGGGAAGGTATCAAGAAGTTAAACTTGTCTCTCATCCCACTTTCTTACCTCGGGCTGGTCTCTCCATTGGCCAGACAAACAGAGGCCAGAGGACTGAAGAAAACAGGTGGTGTAGTCCATGGGTGTCAACCTTGTGGCTACAAAGCAGAGTGGAGAAAGGGGAAGGGTAGCTCTCGAGGGGTACAGACCTTCTAGAGTGCCAGGAAGGGCAGTTTAGTGGAATGAAATGCTTCCAAGAAACAAGTGATACAGAGACCAGAGGTGAATATTGAAGAGTTTCCATTGGATTGGGTCATTAAGCAGCCACTGGAATGAATGTTCCTTGGAATTGGTAATAGAACTTTAAGCATTATAGGCTGAAGACTAAGACAATGAAGAGCGGCTACTGGTAATGTCATGGAGGGTAATTTCCGAGAGCATAAGAGGCAAAGTAGGACTTAGCTATTTTGTTGACATAAAATATTATATGCATATATATGTATGTATGTAGTTTGATAGTTAAATATTTCTAAATCCAATCTTGTGTTCCAAATCCTCTTCGATTTTTCAGTTGCTATATAAAATGTCGAACTCAATCTTACTGATAAATCATGTAGTGAATGTAGATAATTTAGCTTCTCAATAATTTCCCCTGAAACATTTGTATAGACTGTGCCTTCATTAAGTTAGCATTTTAGAAATAACAGCCAGGCCTCTCTTCTTGCTTTTTTCTTTCCTTTTCTAGGTGGTGGTGCATTGGTTATTGGGCAAGAACAAGATGAAAAAGGAGAGGGATTCAACCCAGCTGAGTCTTTTGTGGGCTCCATAAGCCAGCTCAACCTCTGGGACTATGTCCTGTCTCCACAGCAGGTCAATTCCATTTTCAGTGTATGACAGTAATGACATGCAAAGGTACAAACCTAGTACAAATGTGCACAGCCTAACGCTACCATATCTATGCCACCACTGAGTTTACAGAATTTACCAGCAGTATCATTTGATGCTATGATAGTAGACTAAGCTAGGCAGAGGTTATTTACAGTGTCTTGGTGATATTTTAATTGGACATGACTGTTTAATAAAATCTTGTGATTTCAGAACTAGAAAGAATCATAGAGAAGAATATTTCCAGTCCCTCTGACTCAAGAAGCAGAAATTTAGGTCTGGCACAAGATCACACATACAGAGTAACAGATGGGCTAGTGGTTAAAACCAGCCTACAGTCTAATGGCCTGGGTTCAAGTTCCAGTTTCACCATGAACTCACTCTGATGATTTTGAACATGTTACCCCATCTCTCTATGCTTCAGTTTTCAAACCTATTAAAGATAAACAAATAGAACTGCATAGTGGAGTTTTGGCAGAATGGAACAAAATCCTGCATATAAGATTGGGGTATTGTTTGGCACATGGTAAGGGCTTGACAGGCTTCCCCGGTAGCTCAGTGGTAAAGAACCCATCTGCCAGTGCAGGAGCCGTGGGTTCGATCCCTGAGTCAGAAAGATCCCCAGGAGAAGGAAAAGGCAACCCCCTCGAGTATTCTTGCCTGGGAAATCCCATGGACAGAGGAGCCTGGCAGGCTGCAGTCCATGGGGTTGCGAAGAGTTGGATACAACTTCGTGACTAAACAATAGCAAAACTGCTTGATAGATATTTACTCTTACTGTGATTGTGGCAGAACTTGCCTGAACCTCAGCTTTCTCACCTCCAGATCAGAGATAGGAGGCCGGAGAGGAAGGGCCCCTCAACACCTTAACAAACTGCAAAGTTTAAGACAAGAAATTCTATATGTAGAATTTCAGAATTTCCAGTGACTATGAAATATTTGGTAAAAGGAAAATGGTGGGGGTGTAGGGGAGAGAGAGAAAAGGAAGAGAACTTTGCCCCTGAAATCACACCCTACATCCAAAACTCTGCTTCCCACCCCCCACCCCCCCGCAACACCTCACAAGTCTGTGAATGTTTTCAGCAGGACCAGATTAAGACATAATAACTCTGTCTTCCAGAAACAAGTGAGGTTTGTCTAAAAGATGGATTTGTAAACTTTCAGGTGAATGCGCTGGCCACCTCATGCCCAGAGGAACTCAGTAAAGGAAACGTGCTAGCCTGGCCTGATTTCCTGTCGGGAATTGTGGGGAGAGTGAAGATCAATCCGAAGAGCATATTCTGTTCAGGTTGTAGCTTTCTTCTTCTTTAGATTCTGCTGTCTCTTGATTACTCCGAGATTTTCTAGCAAAAGGAGACGTCTGATTCGCTACTGGTCAGACAGTGTGTGCTAATGTCAGTGTGCTGCTTACCCAATAGTTCATGTTTAGCCTACCTTATCTAAAGGGTCTGTTATTTTATATATATATATATATACTTAAATACCTTCTGTATAACATGGTACAAAATAATTATGCAGGAAACTTGAACAAAGGTAAAATAAGGAAAACAGGATGAGCAGAGGGATATGGTTAATTTTTTTTAAATGCCCATCGAAGTCCTGTCCCCCAGTTTGAGATGGGGTACTCTCTTGGCTCTGTAATTCCTAGCCATCATCCACGTGCAGGTAGCACAGAGGGAAAAGAAATAGATGTAATAATATACATACTGAGTGGTCAAACTCTGAATGGTCCCAACTGCCTCCTAAAATTCAATATATAATATTTAAAGAAGTTTCTGAAGATATCCTAGAATGCATGGCTTTTGTTAACTCATAAGAACATTTTATTAATTCTGAAATACTATTTGTAATTCAAAAATACCATTTTCCTTAAAAATATTCAGCAGACTTCTGCTGAAAGAGGAAAAGTTGGTTGTTGATGCCAAGTTTTTTTTTCTAGAAATTTTGCATGCCAGAGATCTGGTTACACGTTATCTTGTTTTAGTATCAATAGAGTGGCTCTTAAATGCCGGTACAGTATATGATTTGAAACCCTTAACCTGGTGATGTTGCCTGTGTGTTTCTGACAAGCTCTGAACGAGTATTCTTTGCCCTCAGATTGCCCATCTTTAGAAGGATCAGTACCTCATCTGCGAACTGCATCAAGAGACGTAAAGCCAGGCTCCAAAATCAGTCTGTTCTGTGATCCAGGCTTCCAGATGGTCGGGAACTCAGTGCAGTATTGCCTGAATCAAGGACAGTGGACACAACCATTGCCTCGCTGTGAACGTGAGCAGAGCCTTGGTTGAAGGCATTTCAGTAGCTCTTGAAAATTAGTGGAACCCTAAGAACACTTTTTGAGGAATGCTAGATAAAAGTGAAGTACTTCTTAACAGCCAATATAGCAGATACTCATTACTTTCTCTGTGTAATGAAGCGTGCTGGGCGCCATGAGGGAGGTGGGAGATGAGGATACAGAGAGCCCACCACCCGTGAAGGCACCCAAGTGGCCCAAGGAAATGAATGGAGGAAAGACAGGTGTGAAGCCTGGAGCCCAGAGGGCTCCCTCCTCTGGGTGGGAAAACAGGACTATATCTTTTTACGCTGGATGCACCCATTCATTTATTCAACAATTTTGAAAGTACCTAGTATGTGCTAGACACTGAACTAACTTCTGGAGGTACAGCAGTTGGGGAAAGTCTCTCTTTTTGTGGAGTTTCCATTGTAGTAGGAAAGTCAAGAGGTAACAAGTAGCATTATTATTTACAGTAAATAAGAATAGCAAATGCCAGCAGTAAAGGCTTTGAAGAAAACTAAAGCAGCTGGTGGTTTAGTTGCTCGGTTGTGTCTAACTCTTGGGACCCATGGACTGTAGCCCTCCAGGCTCCTCTGTCCGTGGAGTTTCCCAGGCGAGAATACTGGAGTGGGTTGCCATTTCCTTCTCCAGGGGATCTTCCCAACCCAGGGATCAAACCTGTGTCTCCTGCATTGGAGGCAGGTTCTTTAGCGACTTAGCCACCAGGGGAAAAGCAGGATAGGGAGATGTAAAGTGAGAGGGTTGGGTGGAAGCAGGACTGCTGTTGTAGACAGGGCGATTGGGGAAGTTGCTCCTTAACATCTCTTTCCACCTGGTGCGTATTTATCTGTTTCATGTATCTCATCTCGGACTAGACGCTACACTTTGTAAGGCAGGGATTTTGTCTGTTTGCTTCAACCTAAACACCCAGACAATGTCTAGCAGGGAATGGGGTCAGCATAATTTTTTTTTTTTTTTTTTTTTTTAGTATTTATTTATTTGGCTGTGTTGGGTCTTAATTGTGACACTTTAGATCTTTACTTGCGGCATGTGGGATCTAGTTCCCTGACCAGGAATGGAACTCAGGAGGCCCCCTGCTTTGGGACCGCGAAGTCTTAGCTACTGGACGACCAAGGAAGTCCCTCCATAAGTATTTTTTTTAATGAATGAATTGCATGCCCATTGTGAGCCAGACACTGTGCTTGATGCTCTGGGCACAAGCGTGGCTGCAGCCTGCCACCACCCCTATAGTATTTTCAGTGTAATGTTTGTGTGCATTGAAGAGTTCATGCTTAACTCAACTACAGGTTTAATATGAATAAGATGTTCGTTGAGTGTTTTGCTCCTAAAGTAGTTGTCGCGTTCCAGGCATTAGCTGTGGGGCGCCACCCCCTTTGGAACATGGCTTCTATTCAGCCGAGGACTTCCATGCTGGCAGCACAGTGACCTACCAGTGCAACAGCGGCTACTATTTGCTGGGCGATTCAAGGATGTTCTGTACGGATAATGGGAGCTGGAATGGCATTTCACCGTCATGTCTTGGTGAGATGAATCTTGGCAATTACTGCATGCCTTTATTCTGACTCTGTGGGAGATAATTGTCCCAAATTCCTGAGGCTCTTGTGGCATGCCTTTGTTAATTTCATCTCGTCCTAGTCAGCTCTGGGCAAGCCATAGTGACAAAGCAGCTGTCCATGGACATGCCAAACATGTTTTAAATTTTTACCAGGCCCAAGATAAGAATATCTTTTTTCTTTTTTTCTTCTACTTATCTACCTATAAACTGTGGAAATAGCTTTTATTGTAGATCTGCGATGTGATTATGACTATTCATCTAAACTTCATGAAAAATATATATAGTGTGATGCATTAAGTGATACATAATGATTTAAAAGTAAAAAAAAAAAAAAAAAAAAGTTTGCTCCATAAGACAAATCCATCAGCCTTATGGCCTGTAAACCATCTCTGTTTTAGATGTTGATGAATGTGCAGTTGGGTCCGACTGTAGTGAGCACGCCTCCTGCCTGAATACAAATGGATCCTACGTCTGCTCATGTATCCCACCCTACACAGGGGATGGTAAAAACTGCGCAGGTAACTAGGCTGTGTGTAATCGGGAAGTCTATTTCAGTTGTTTAATTCAAGTATATAGTTTAAATGTATGTCATATAAAAATAAGACAGTATTATTTTCAACTTCAAAGGGGGTATGGAGAAGAAAAATCATCTTTGAAAAGATACTTTAAACAGAGAAAGACAAATACATGATATCGCTTACATGTGAAATCTAAAAAAATAATACACATTAACTTCTGTACAAAACAGAAGCAGGCTCACAAACATAGGAAACAAACTTATCAACGGGAAAGTGGAAGGAGGGATAAATTAGGAATTTGGGATTAGCATATATACACTATAAATGCTATATGTAAAATAGATAATCAAAGGACCTACTGTATAAACAGAGAGATATATTCAACATCCTGTAATCATGTGTAATAGAAAAGAATCTGAAAAAGAATAGATATATATGTATAAGTGAATCATGTTGCTGTACGTCGGAAGCTAACACAACATTATATATCAACTTATACTTCAGTAAAAAGTGTTTAAAGATACACAAGCAACAGTTGGAGGTGCTTTAAACTAGCACTGTGCTTTACCTAACTTCACAAATTTTCGCATCCAAGTACTAACCAGGCCTGATCCTGCTTAGCTTCTGACATCAGATGAGATCGGGCGTGGTCAGGGTGGTATGGCCATAGATCCCAATTTCTGAAAAACAAAACTGAGAGCCAGCTTTACCACCTGACTGTGGAAGAAATGTCTCCATAATAGAAGAATAATAGAGTGGATCTAGAAATATAAGTGGTGGCCTCTGCTGCCTTCAGTCAGAGCAAAAAGTTTACTTCATCACCTCTTCACTTTCAGAATCTTTCCTTGCCCTCAGCCACACAGAATTATATCATTGGGGAAAAAAAATAGGCATCCAGCCTTACCACTTGCTTTACCTGTATTTTGTGATAAGGTCGATAACAGTCAACCCATCAACATCTTTCTATACTAATTGTGAGAAAGCAGCTACTAGAAAAATTAGAACTTAATGAGGAATTCTCAGAATCAGTCTTATAATTGCATCTACTTTTTTGGAGGTTTCCATGTAAAGTCCAAAAGACCTTCAGAAAGATTGAATCAGTATATCTCCCTTTTTTGAGAATTTCAGTATTCATATGGTTCCAATGTTGCACTCTAGCCCTAAATCTCCCTTTCTATAATTCCCCTTCTAGAAGGGGTGACTGACCCTGGGTTTGCACATAGCAGACTTATGATCTGGGAGCTGTTTGAAAGGGGAGGCAGGGAACTTCCCTTCAGTGTGCTTTGTGGGCTGCCTTTATATCATCTTGAGAGAAAGTCAGTTGCACTTAAAAAGTGGTCTTTTCATTGGAAAAGACCCTGATGCTGGGAAGGATTGAAGGCAGGAGGAGAAGGGGACAACAGAGGATGAGATGGTTGGATGGCATCACCGACTCAATGGACATGAGTTTGAGCAAGCTCCAGGAGATGCTGAAGGACAGGGAGGCCTGGCGTGCTGCAGTGCATGGGATCACAAAGAGTTGGACACGACTGAGCGGCTGAACGACAACAAATGAGGTTGGGAGGAGGGGCTGAAGCCCTTCTGAGCCCTGCCCTGGCACCACCGCTAATTCCTCCCTAAACAGTTTCCTTTGGGGACAGAGACATTTTGTTTCTTTTTCTTATTCATTGCTGTTTCAAAATACTGTTTTACAAAAGCTTATTAAATCATCTGGTGTGTCCTTGGAATTCATGCCTTTCCCTTCAGAAGTTTTTTCTCCCCCCTTCCAAGATTTAATTGGTACCTTAACTGCAGTGGAATTCTTTTGCTATGAGACCTCATGTGGTTATGTGAAAGACCGTGTTGACCCACAAAAACTGTTTTCTCTCTTTCAAGAACCTATAAAATGCAAGGCTCCAGGAAATCCAGAAAATGGCCACTCTTCCGGGGAGACTTATACCGTGGGTGCCGAGGTCACGTTTTCATGTGAAGAAGGATACCAGCTGGTGGGGGAGGCCAGGATCTCATGTTTAGAGTCTGGAGAATGGAGTCATCTGATACCATATTGTGAAGGTATGTTGAGTAAATCCCCCATGTTTACGGTGTACAGCAGTGCTAGAAAGTCAGGGTGGAGAAATGCCAAGTGTGGTCCCAATATTTTTTATATTTAAAGCCCAATATTGGACTGATATTTATTTTTGTAAAGATTTTTTTAATGTGGACTATTTTTAAAGTCTTTATTGAATTTGTTCCAGTTTTGTTTCTATTGTTCATGTTCTGGTTTTTTGGCCACAAGGCATGTACATCTTAGCTCCTTGACAGGGATCAAACCCACACCCCCTGCACTGGAAGGCAGAATCTGAACCACCAGACTACCAGGGAAGTTCCTAGGCTCATATTTAAACGTGACCAAAATCCTGGAGCTGCCCTTGAACTCAAAGAGATTTTTACACATACTGGCTAAGAAAAGTAATGCTTGTTGGTTTTCCTCCTTTAAGCTGTTTCCTGTGGTGCACCAGCTCTCCCAGAAAATGGTGGCGTTGATGGATCTGCATTTACCTATGGCAATAAAGTAATATATAAGTGAGTGTCTAAGATTAACACTGTATTGTAGATATTCTCGATAACATGCTGGCAGTGAAAGAATACTGTTAAAAAAAAAAAAAAAAAAAGACAGAGTAATCCCAGAGGATGTTTTCAGATTAACATGGAATTAATTGAATTCTATATTTGGGCTTGGATCCAAAGCTCCAGTTTATAACCAAAAATATTCACCAGCTTGTTGGGCCTTCTTTCATAGCATCTTAAGGACTTGTTTTAGATAGGACCATTATCAAACCAGGGATTTGCTGTTTGCCAGGAACAGACTCACAGACGTGGAGAACAGGTGTGTGGTTATTCAAGGGGGAGGGGAGGAGAAGAGGGAAGGATTGAGAATTTGGGATTAGCTAGATGCAAACTATTGTATATAGAATGGATAAACAAGTTCTTCCTGTATAGCATAGGGAACTATATTCAATATCCTATGATAAACTATAATGGAAAAGAATGTATGGAAGTCAAAAGTGAAAGTGAAGTCGCTTCAGTTGTATCTGACTCTTTGTGACACCATAGCCTATAGCCTGCCAGGCTCCTCTGTCCATGGGATTTTCTGGGCAAGGATAATAGAGTGGATTGTCATTTCCTTCTCCAGGGGATCTTCCCACCCAGGGATTGAACGTGGGTCTCCTGCACTGCAGGCAGACTCTTTACCATCTGAGCCACATATATATGAATATATATATGTATGTATATGTATAACAGAATGTGTACATACATATAACTGAATTAATGTGCTATGCAGCAGAAATTGACACAACATTGTAAATCAACTATACTTCAATTAAATTTTAAAGAGTGAACTTTCTGTTGGCAGATGCTAACTCATGACATAAACTGGAGGCAAGTCAAATGCTTAAAATCCATTCTTCTATTTATTATCCCGCAGGGTCCTTGTGGGCAAGATGCATAGTATTCAATACTGAAAAAAATTTTTTTCAAAGCATTATTTCAGTAGGAAAAAATATTCTAACAATATGTATAAATTCGTAGTCTTTTGGGAGGTTTTGGCACAGATGAAATTATGCAAAGTGAATTCTATTCTGTCATTTTCTTTTATCTTCTTTAGGTGTAATAAAGGATATACTCTGGAGGGTGAGAAAGAATCATCGTGTCTTGCTAGTGGTTCTTGGAGTCATTCTTCTCCTGTGTGTGAACTGGTCAAGTGTTCAAGCCCTGAAGATGTAAATCATGGGAACTACATTTTGAGTGGGCTTACCTATCTTTCTACTGCATCGTATTCATGTGATAATGGATACAGGTACAGTCCTAGACAGCAGCCCAGCTTCCTATAGTACCCTGTTACTCATTATTTACTCAGTGGGTTTCATGTCCATGTGATTGGCTGGCTTTAAATACAAGTTTCCAAGTGTAAAAGATATTCTTAAATGTGTTTGCTTCTTAAAGCTCAGCCTATAGTAAATGCTCAGGGAAATACTCCATCTAACTTTGAGAGCTCCAATTCAATACTAAAAACATTTAGATACCAAACATGAAAGCAAAAAATGTTTATGAAGCATAACATAACACCTAATAAAATGCTTTGATGATTTTTTTTTAGTAAACAAAACATTGCATAGAATATTGTTAAATCATGTCAAGATAAGAGCCTGGGTCTTTAATACTGTTAAGAGGTTAATATTAATGTTGTGTGTGTGTATGTGTGTGTGTTCAAAAAGAAGTGAAAGAGTCAGGCTGTGATCAAAAACTTGGCTAACAGATCAAGTGAATGGAAAATGGAGTGAGTTGTACAATCAAAATCTGGTTGGCAAGTGAGAGTGGGTAAACCATGCCGAAGAGCTCCTAGATTTTTGAATTCAAAGGCAGACCAGAGGTCAGAGTGATGAACAGCACTGTTCAGATGCCCAGGCTCGTGGCAATGACAGTGCCCTTTGATTTGAATTACTCTGACTTCCTGGGTCTCCCTTATCACTGAACCCTAACCAGCCTAATACTGCTTCTCATCCAAGTACTCTGCTAATCCAAGGTTTGGAGTGCTTGACAACATCACCAAGGAGCACATTAAACCATGTTATTTTATACCCCAGTTGTTGCTGTGTTGTTTTAGCCGACTCATAGTTTTAAATCAATCTGTAGCCAAACTCAGATTTTTGTTTTTATATAAACCAATAAAATAGAAAATTCGTGTGTTAAAATTCCTAAGTGGGCCCTGTTCTCTCCTAAGTCCTTCCTAGTTCATCTCTAGAGCAGTTAAGTCAGTAGCCAGGGAAAGAAGTGGCACCTTTCTTTCCTGCAGTTTGCAGGGCCCTTCCGTCATTGAATGCTCGGCCTCAGGCAGCTGGGATAGAGCGCCACCTACCTGCCATCTCGTCTCCTGTGGAGAGCCGCCGGCCATCAAAGATGCTGTCACCACCGGGAATAACTTCACCTTTGGGAACACTGTCACTTACGCTTGCAGAGAAGGGTGAGTAAACCCGAGGAAAGAAAGGATTATTGGGAGGGGGTGGTCCCAACTGCAGATGGACTCCATTGAACACTAAATTAAATTTCCTGGCAGCCAAAGCCAGAGAGAGCTTGATATTCTTTTCTTGTAAGAACGGGAACATATTCTCCTGTAAAAATAGTGTTTTCCCGGAATTAAAGTAATTTACCAAATTGGGCCTTGAAGAATGGACATTGGGCAGTGCAGTGGAAAATATCCTGATATTTTAGTTATAGAGGCAAAAAGCACATTTAAATACGCATTTGCATCTTGTCCCCTGCAAAACCAAAGGTAAGACTTTAGGTCACACACAGCACAAAGATGGCCACGTCTGCATGAATTAAAGTTCAGATTTTTACATTTTTACTGTTCTCGTTTCATTTAGAGATGTAAGCAAATAGGAAGCAGTTTACAAAGTGCTTTCCTACTCTTCGCCTCATTGTATCCCCACAAAAACCAGGTAGGACACAGAGAAAGGAAAGGTTCCCTCTGGGACAGTGATCTGCCTAAGGTCTCAGGCAAGGAGTAAAGAACTGAAGGATGATTAAATCCCAGATCATCTGGCATTTAATTGCTCATTTTTTTCCTGTGCTTCCTCAATGGATGTTTTAGCAGTGATAGTTGATAGCGTTCACACTCCAGATTTACAGTTGCTTTTCATACAGTTGTAATGAGTGACAGCAGAGGGCTTGCCATTTTCTGAATGTGTCTCTCAGTTCTGTCATTTGCTTACTGTGTAGCCTTGCTTCTTGTACAAGTTCATTAAAGGTTCATACTCCTTATGGCCATTGTGAGGAATAACATTATTTGAGGCATGGACTAGCCAGACAATATCTCAACATACCCTGCCATTATTATGATGATAGAAGAGAGGACACAGTTTCTAGGACATGAATGTTGAAGTTCATTTCACTTAGATAAAAAGACCATCCCACTAATACAGGCCGCCAGAAGGTGGCGACAACATTTTCTTGCAAAAAGCTGCTGCTGCTGCTGCTGCTGCTAAGTCGCTTCAGTCGTGTCTGACTCTGTGCGACCCCATAGACGGCAGCCCACCAGGCTCCCCTGTCCCTGGAATTCTCCAGGCAAGAACACTGGAGTGGGTTGCCATTTCCTTCTCCAATGCATGAAAGTGAAAAGTGAAAGTGAAGTCGCTCAGTCGTGTCCAACTCTCTGCGACCATGGACTGCAGCCTACCAGGCTCCTCCGTCCATGGGATTTTCCAGGCAAGAGTACTGGAGTGGGGTGCCATTGCAAAAAGCTCTTGAGCATCAAATATTCAAATAGTTGACAGAAATCCCAGATCTTAACATTTTAACATCACTTAACACTTGTGATCTTAATACTTAACACTTAACAACTGAAAAAAGAAATCTTGAATATTAAAATGTCAGTGTAGGAATTAGCTTTTCAGAACTTATTTTATTAAAGTGTAGTTGATTTACAATGTTGTGTTAACTTGTAGAAGTTAACTTTTGATGGCCTCATCTCTCCCCTGTGGATTGACTCATTTAAAAACTGCTTCCTAATGAACTGCATAGTACTATATAAGATTAGTCATTTAAATGTTTGTGAAATCTTTTCAAATATGAATGTTTAAGATAATAACTAGATATTGACTACTGCTGGGTTTTTTTCTGATTACAAAAGTAGCCTATTACCACTATATAAAACTAGAAAATAAAAATATATTTTTTAAATTGCCCAAAGATAAATGCTGGTAATATTTTACTATATCTCCTGCTAGAACTTTGCCTTCACATATAGTTTTAAAGTTCATCTCTTATAAAAAGTCCCATATTTTCTTTTTTCTGTATAAATCATTCATTTGTATTATAAGAAGAGTTTTGTATTCACCTAATGTTAAGTCTATATATTATGAAAAAAGGATTTATTAAAAGATGAACTAAAGATAGCATTGAAAATGACGGTAAATCCCAGCCTTCGTAGAGGGTTTTGCATTCTTCGGAGGACTTTCCTGGGAATTATCTCAGGTGTTCCCTTCCACAAACAGGGGGTTTTGGCCGAAGAAATATTATTCCCATTTTATAGTTAAAACAGAAGGTGTTGGGGCCATATTGTCATACAGACTCCTTCAGCTCTAAGCAAATAGACACTCTGTGGGAGCTTTCTTCTCATTGGAAAGATGGAAACCAAGTCTGTCCACCTAAATGATACAGCTGTTAAAGGTCATGAGACCATTTTATTAAAGTGCTTTATATATGCAAGAAGTGCTACGGCTTTATCAGTATTTTCTGTGTCGTTGTTGGGCATCCCTGGTGGCTCAGTGGTAGAGAATCTGCCTGCAGTGCAGGAGATGCAGGTTTACACCCTGAATCTGGAAGACCCCTGGAGAGGGAAATGGCAACCCACTCCAGTATTCTTCCCTGGAAAATCCCATGGCCAGAGGAGCCTGGTGAGTTACAGTCCATGGGGTTGCAAGAGTCGGACACAGCTGAGCACGCATGCACCTATCATCATTATCATTATGTAAAGAGGTGACATTTTAATAATATAAGGGAAACTATCTTAACCAAATTAGTAGAAAGTAGACGCAGTCACAAATCACTACCACCCATGTTTTATATAATAGCTATTAAGAGGTAGCTTCATGTTTTTGAAAGTAAAACTTGATGCGAGGAAGAACAGCTTTGCCACTTTAATATATTTATTTACTCATCTTTAGAGTGTCATGAGGGTGGCTAGACTGGAGAGCTTCTGTCTTATTCCTTTTTTCTGGGCAAATGTCTAATGAAACATTTAAATATATAAAAGAGCACAGAGCCAAATTAAATAATCTCTATTAAAATTACCTGTGTATCCATCGCTGACATAAAAGAGCATGTTAAGTTTTTGCCATAGTTATTGAAGATTTCTTTCTATAAAAAGACATATAATACAAAGATAACTGGAAGCCATTCTCACCACCTACTCTTTCCAAAGTAAATGTGTATCTTTTCTGTATTATATATATATGTCCTCATAAATATTCTGTTGATTTATGTGTTTTAATTTTTGTGTATGTTGCTTCATATTCTGAGTATCATTTTGAGGCTTGATTTTCATTTAATATCATATCTTTTATATTTATCTCTATTGATACATTGGAAAAATCCCTGACGCTGGGAAAGAGTGACAGCTATTAGAGAAGGGGGCGGTAGAGAATGAGATGGTTAGATAGTATCACCTACTCAATGGACATGAATTTGGGCACAGTCTGGGAGATAGTGAGGGACGAGCAAGCCTGGAATGTTGCATAGTCCGTGGGGTTGAAAAGAGACATGACTTAGAGGTTGAGCCTAATGTATAACTCTTGATACATGTAAATCAACAGAATTCATTTTAATTGCAGAATTCACTTTAATTTCCTTGTAAGAATGAGCAATCTCTAAATTACCCACTTCCCTACTGGTAGAGGGTTAATTGATTTCCACTTTATTTGCTCACACAACGGTGCTGATGTAAACTTCCTTGTACAGGTCTCCTGGTCCATAAAAGGAAGTATACCTCTGGCCTACATACTAAGAGTTGGAATTATTGGGTCATGGAAATTGCTTTTTCCATCCCCCTCCTTCCTTTTGGGTTTAATGCTTGTGCTTCCTGAAGTACGTCCTTTATGTTCTTCTTTTGGCATGTACCTCAGACAATCTGTCTGAAAATAATAGTATTTTACCCTTGCTCTTGAATTATAATTTAGCCGGGTATACATGTGTGCACGCCAAATTGCTTCAATCATGTCTAAACCTTTGCAACCTACGGACTGTAGCTCACCAGGCTCCTCTGTCCTTGGGAGTCTCCAGGCAAGAACACTGGAATGGGTGGCCATTTCCTTCTCCAGGGGATCTTCCCTACCCAGGGATCGAACCTGCATCTCTCTTACATCTCTTGCATCAGCAGGCATGTTCTTTACCACTCGTGCCACCTGGGAAGCCCCCAGCTGTGTATACAAGTCTACATTAATAGTTTTCTTCCATAAACATTTTTGAAGATGTTATTCCATTGTCCCATAACTTCGAGTGTTTCTGTTGAAGATTCCATCAGTCTAATTTAGTGATCCTTAATCAGGGGCAGTATTGCCCTTCAGGAGCATTAGACAAGGTTTGGAGATGTTTTTGATGTCCCACTTGAGGGAAAGATGCTATTAACAGTGAGCAGATATACTCTGCTGCTGCTAAGTCGCTTCAGTCGTGTCCGACTCTGTGTGACCCCATAGACGGCAGCCCACCAGGCTCCCCCATCCCTGGGATTCTCCAGGCAAGAACACTGGAGTGGGTTGCCATTTCCTTCTGCAATGCATGAAAGTGAAAAGTGAAAGTAAAGTCGCTCAGTCGTGTCCGACTCTTTGCAGCCCCATGGACTGCAGCCTACCAGGCTCCTCCGTCCATGGGATTTTCCAGGCAAGAGTACTGGAGTGGGGTGCCACCGCCTTCTCCGAGATATACTCTGGGATGCTGCTAAAACATACTACAATGCACAAGACAGACCCCCACAAAAAAGATTTGTCTGGTCCAAAATGTCAGTAGTGCTGAGGTTGAGAAAATGGTTGAACTGTTCCTTTGAACACAGTGTGTTTTCCCTTTGATTTTTTGTGTGTGTGTCTTTTTGTTTTGGTGGTTCTCTGTGTTATGACTAAAGCTGCATTGATTGTCGTTCATCTTGTTCAGGGATCACTGTACGTCTTACATCTGAACATTTGCATCTTTCACCAGTTTTAAACTCTTTTTGACTTCAGACATTCTCTCTCCTTCATGTTCACTTTTCTCTGTTTCTAGATACATATTAGTTTTATTAGATATATACTAGCGCCTTTATTTCTCTTTTACATGTTCATTTTTCTGTCACATTTTCCATCTCCTTAAACACTTGGGTTGCATTTGGGTAATTTCCTAATTAATATCTTCCAGTTCACTAGTTTTTCTTTCTGCGGTCTATAATCTGCTTTTGAGCTGTGTCCATTTGTTAAAAGTTTTATTTTCTGTATTTTTATTTTTAAACTTACTCTTTATTTTTCAAGTGTCTTTTTACATAGTCTCTACTTTTTAAATAGAATTTTGAGGCTTTTGTCTTTAATTATTTGAACATATTTATTTCATATTATTTTTTAAATTCTAGACCACTTTTTCTATTATCTCAATTTATTGGTGCCCTCATCTGGCTGTTTGTCTACTGACCCATTCATGATGAAAAATATGCATGTGCTTTATAATTTTATATTGTATCCTTATAGTATTGGAGCTTATCTATGACAGTTCTTTAATGATCTGAGTATATGGACTATTTTTTCTACTACATACCCCAGGAATATCACCAACCAAAACCCAGTTTTACATTTATTTATCAGTTTGAAGGCTTTCCATACAAAACGATTGGTATAAAGTCTCAGTCATGTCCGACTCTTTGTGACCCCAGGAACTATATAGTCCATGGAATTCTCTAGGCCAGAATGCTGGAGTGGTAGCCTTTCCCTTCTCCTGGAGATCTTCCCA
>SJYX01018505.1:11285-22337 GCA_006410675.1 Oreotragus oreotragus
TTTTTTTTTCTAGAGTCCACATATGTGCATTAATGTATGATGTGTGTTTTTCTCTTTCTGACCGCTCTGTGTCAGATCCCAGGTCTATACACATCTCTGCCAATCACCCAGCTTCGTCCCTTTATACGGCCGAATCACATTCCGTTGTCTGTGCGCACCGCACCTTCTCCGCCCATCGCATCCGCGGGCGTCTAGGCTGCTTCCATGTTCTGTTGTTAATAGTGCTGCAGTGGGATGTTAACAAAAACAACTTGATCTGTGGAAGTCGCCTGTGTAACACAGGACAGCGCGTGGAATACACTGAGTGTGTTTAGTCACTCGGCCGTGCCCAACTCTGTGTGACCCCATGGACTGCAGCCCGCCAGGCTCCTCTGTCCATGGAATTCTCCAGGCAAGAATATTGGAGTGAGTTGCCATTCCCTTCTCCAGGGGATCTTCCCAGCCCAGGGACTGAACCCAGATCTCCTGCATTGGCAGGCAGTCTCCTCATCACCTGAGCCACTACAAGGGAAGCTACTATATTGGAATACAGTGGGTTCTCAATAAATATTCTTTAACTTAATGAATCAATAAAAATGAAAGTACGCTATTGTCCAGAAAGGAAAGTTCTCTAATTTTTTCAGGCTCTTGAAGAGAGATAGTGAACAATAATTGAAATACCTTGTGTTTAAGTGGGATCTAATTATAACTTGGTGAACTTGAAATGATTCTAAAATCTATCTGGAGTAGCACATGAATAAACAGGAAGCCTCCTTAAAGAGAATACCAAAGTCACAGACTCAAGCTATGAAGTATGCTGTGTTGTGTAATAATATTCAGATATGTAGAAAGCAAATAGAAAGGATAAGACTCACAAGACGTGTGAGGCACAGACAAGCCCTCAGCGGGATGTGTCAGACTTGGCTGATGTGGGTAGATCACCCGTCTGTGAACACAGAAAGGGACGGAAGGACCAAGCTTGGACTGAATATTTATGACCCCTCCTTACTTCTGCACCTGCCTACCCCACTCTCGTCCCAGCCCTGTGCGTAGGCCTGACGGTCCGCAATATACTAAGTGTCTGTGAACCCCGCGAGGCCCTTGGGACTCATGAGGTCTAATTCCTGTACCCACCAGGGATACTCATGCTGCCCACAGGGTCCTCGACTGCAGAGTGCAAGTGAGTCCCATGGCCGCCCTGCAGACTGAGTGGAGAGCTGCAGCCGTCAGCCGTCTCTCGGGGAGGGGGCGCTGCATGCTCCTAACCACACCTTTACAGGGCTCCGGCGGCGTCCGTGGGTCCACTGGCCCTCTGTCCTAAGAGCGTTACCACCCCATCTCTCGCTTCTCACTCTGTGTTTTAAATTTATTTACTAACCCGTGTAGTCTGAGTTAGTTTGATCTGTAAGCCTTTCTGTTCCTTGGCCTTTGGGATAATTTGTTGGTAGTACCCTTAGATGCCAATATTGCATCAAAGTAAGTTCCTGAGCAAACCTCGTTGAAATGTTAAAGTACACGCTGCCTGGCCCAGAGGTTAGTAGCACAGGCTTTGGAACTGTGTCGCAGGGACCGAAACCTGGGCCAGCCACTAACTGCGGCATCACCTTGGGCACGTTACCTCAGCTCACTCTGCATCAGTTCCTTTTTTTTTTTTAATGTGATGCACATCTTTTGGGATCTTTGTTCCTTAACCAGGGATCAAACCCTCACCTTTGGCAGTGATAGCGAGCAGCCCTAACCACTGGGCTGCCCGGGAATTTCCTGCCAGAGCCCCTAAATCTGTGAAATGGGAATAAAAAGAGCACTAGCTGATAAAGCTGATAAATGAGTTCACAGGCAGTACGTTTAGAACTGCGTCTGGCCCCATGTAAGTTCTTTTTGCGAGTTGAATCTGATCAGACAGACCCAGTGGAATAAATGGAATAAAATACAGAACCAAAAGCAGATAAAGGTATATGAGAATTTAGTATATGATAAAGGTCTTTGCAAACTGATGAGGGAAGAATTACACTTGGGAGAAATCTGTTAGCCATTTGGAAAAAAATGAAAGGTTCCTCTACCTTTCAGTCTTATATTAGCATAAATTTTTGATGAACCAGAGATTTAGCTGAAGAAGTATTAGAAGAGAACGTAGGAACCGTGGAGTAATCTACAGAATCACTGCCACAGAAGATGCCCGGCTCCTAGATGGCAGCACCGGAATAAGAGCCAAAGTCAGCATCGTGAGTCGGTATCAACGTTCAACATGTCCATGCAAGCAACAGCGGGTGCCGTGCAGGAACACGCACAGAATGGTGCACGGCCTTCAGAGCCCGGGGGGCCGATTCTTGCGCCTCCTAAGACACCCAAGCCCACAGGTGCTCAGGTCCCTCACCATCAGCCCCCAGTATCCCCAGATGTGGAACTCACAGTCAGCCTGTGAAGTGATGGGCATGAATGCGCACCAAGGCACAGAAGGAACACAGCTGGGCAAACAGCTGCGTCCACTCTGTAGCAGCCTGCACGGGGCTCACAGCTGCTTATTCAAATCCCAAAAGACGATGGGGTAAAGTGCGGCACTCAACATGCCAGCACATTTGGAAAACTCAGCAGTGGCCACAGGACTGGAAAAGGTCAGTTTTCATTCCAATCCCAAAGAAAGGCAATGCCAAAGAATATTGCAACTCCCGTACAATTGTGCTCATTTCACTTGCTAGCAAGGTAATGGTCAAAATCCTTCCAGTCAGGCTTCAACAGTATGTGAACTAAGAAATTCCAGATATACAAGTGGATTTAGAAAAGGCAGAAAAACCAGAGATCAAATTGCCAACATCCACTGGATCATAGAAAAAGCAAGAGAATTTCAGAAAAACATCTACTTCTGCTTCATTGACTACATTAAATCCTTTGACTGTGTGAATCACAAAAACTGGAAAATTCTTACAGAGATGGGAATACCAGACCACTTTATCTGCCTCCTAAGATACCTGTATGCAAGTCAAGAAGCAACAGTTAGAATTGGACATGGAACAACAGACTGGTTCCAAACTGTAAAAGGAGTACATCAAGGCCATGTACTGTCAACCTATTTATTTAATATATATGCAGAGTACATCATGTGAAATGCTGGGCTAGATGAAGCACAAGCTGAAATCAACCTCAGATACACAGATGACATCACCCTTATTGCAGAAAGCCAAGAGGAACTAAAGAGCCTCTTGATAAGAGTGTAAGAGGAGAGTGAAAATGTTAGCTTAAAATGCAGCATTCAAAAAACTAAGATTGTGGCATCCAGTTCCATCACTTCATTGCAAATAGATGGGCAAATAGTGACAGACATTATTTTCTTGGGCTCAAAAATCACTGCACATGGGTGACTGTGGCCATGAAAATAAGACACTTGCTCCTTCAAAGAAAATCTATGACCAACCTAGACAGCATATTAAAAAGCAGAGGCATTACTTTGCCAATGAAGGTCCATCTAGTCAAAGCTATGGTTCTTCCAGTAGNCCGGCCTCGCCCCGCCCCCGGCCCCCTCCCGGCCCCGCTCTGCGTCCGCCTTGCCGGTCCTGCTGGTTTGCGGCCAGACGAGCTCCGCGCTTGAGGTTCGCCGGCGCGGCCTGGGGCTTGGCGGTTTCAGGGTCGGTCTGACAAGAGCCCGACTTAACCCCGGGGATGTCGCCGGGCCTGAGGAGCGCTCTGGCTGGACCCCAAGTCCAGGAAAAGACCCCCTGCTCTCAGAGCCTCGCGCACGGATGTGCGGCGACCGTGCCGAGGGGATGGCCGCTACCGCGTGGGGTCCTAGGGGGGCGGTGCAGACGGAGGAGAAGGTGCAGGAGAGGGGAGACAGGAGCGGGGGGGCGGGGTGCAGGAAGGGGCAGGGTCCTGGCGCTGCGGGCGGGTCTCGGAGGGAGATGGGTGGGTGCAGGTGTGCCGAGGGGATGGCCGCTACCGCGTGGGGTCCTAGGGGGGCGGTGCAGACGGAGGAGAAGGTGCAGGAGAGGGGAGACAGGAGCGGGGGGGCGGGGTGCAGGAAGGGGCAGGGTCCTGGCGCTGCGGGCGGGTCTCGGAGGGAGATGGGTGGGTGCAGGCCGCCCAGAGTCCGCAGCGGCTTGGGCACCGCTTGGGTCCTGAGAGAGGCGGCCGTGGGCCACTGGAGCTCCGGGGGAGGCCCAGGGCGGGGTCCTGGCTGTCTTGGGGTCCCTCTCTGTATGCGCTCCCCTGGGATGGCCTGTTGGGGGAGCAGGTCTAGGGCGGGGGTCGTCTGCACTGTGAGTCTGGGGCCTGTCACTTGGAGCTGGGTCCCCCCTCCCCATGACCTCCCTGACACCCCCCAGGTCCCCGGGGCCACCCCTCATTGCTAGGTGGGCCTTCCCTGAAGAAAGTCATGGGCCACGGGCCGCCGTGTGGGGGTGGTGGGCGGAGACGACCCAGGCCCAGAGGCCCGGCCGCCGGTGTTCTCTGCTGGACACTGATCCCTGAGGGTCCCTCAGCCGGAAAATGTCTCTGGCCGATTACCCGAGATGACTTGGTTTATAAAGCTTCCTTGAGGGAGGCCTGGTCTTCTCTAAAGAGTCAGGGGTGTCTGAAGGCCGCGTGGTTCAGCAGGAGGCCGTCTGCGCAGCCCACCTCCCTCCTGGCTGTGGAGGAGGGAGAGCTGTGCAGGCCTGCCCAGCCCCGCGCCCCCCGCCCCGAGGCCCGGGCCCTCCCGGCAGCCACTCCTTCCCGGCCCGGGGCCCTGACCCCTGGCCCTCCCGTCTGTCTAGCATGCAGGCCTTCTTGTTCCTGGTGAGGCTGGTGGGCCTCCTGAGCCTGGCTTCCAGGTTCCTGGTTACATCCGCGGTGCAAGGCCTCCCAGAGAGGTGGGTCTGAGGGCGGGGCCCTGGAGGAGAGACCCTCGCGGCGGCCCGCCTCTGGGGGAGTCACACGCCTCCTGTGTCCCTGCAGCGTGGTCCAGGCTCTCCTGAGGCCCGCGGCGTCAGTGAGCAGCTTGCGGGTCTGCAGGTGAGGGGCTCCAACTTCACACTGGGGAGCACGCCTTTCCTCATCCTGTCGGGCACCATCCACTACCTCCGCTTCCCCCTGGACTATTGGAAGGACAGCCTCCTGAAGCTGAAGGCCTGCGGCTTCAACACCGTCACCGCGTGAGTGCAGTCTGCGCAGCCCTTGCATCGGCCTCTGCTGGGCCACTCGGGCTCCCCGGGCCCCACGTGAGTGGAGCCCGCTCCTGCGGCCGTCGGTCTCAGCAGGCTTGCTCCGGCCTGCACACTGCGGCCCCCTGGCCCAGGCAGCTGCAGCCCAGCGTCCCCTCGGTCCCGGAGATCTAGGCAGCGGGCCCCAGACTCCTTGGAGAGCTGCCCTGTGGGCAGAGTCGGCCCAGTGATGAGTGCCAGGGAAAGTCCTGTCTCACCGAGAGTCAGGCCTGGAGGATCCCGTGGTTGTCCTCATTCCGCTCACTGAAGTGAAGAAAGAACAAACAGTGGATTTCTTTCCCACCTTCTAAGCTTAGAAAGTGCCCACCCTTTACTGTTTGGGTAGTTCTATTTGTGTCATTTTCAGTGACTTAATTTTTAAAGTGTAAGTTTAGGAGAAAAAAAAAACACCTGTATTTTAAATATTTGGATTTTAATTTGGCAAATGATGGGGAATGAGGTTTTGCTGCATTTCCCCCAAATTGTCATAAAGCCTTTCGCACATCACATCATTTTCCTTCTTTATCTCCTCATTGCGCGGTTGCTTTCGTATAGCAGTGATTCAGACGCTGGGACTTCATGAACTCGTACAGTCTGTACAAACAGGGACTCACTATTCTGTACACCTGAAAATAATGCACTACTGAAGTCAGTGAGACTTCCATTAAAAATATCAGGAAGCAGTATAACCCTCAAAACTTTTGTGGTTGAAATAAGACTGCCAAGTTTTGTCTGTTTTAGTATCCTTGTTTAGAAATATAAAAATTATCGCCATTGTTTCATAAACTATAAGATGCTCTGAGTCACTCAAAGCAGAACGTTATCTCAGAATAAAGCAGCGGCACAGTGCCTGCATTTTGTAGGAAAGATTGCACTGTCTTTACATGTATATATATATTTTTAAATTGAAGCATGGTTGATTTACAAAAGTTTTTGTGGAAAGTGTTAGTTGCTCAGTCATGTCTGACTCTTGCGACCCCGTGGACTGTAACCTGCCAGGCTGCTCTGTCCATGGGATTCTCCAGGCAAGAATACTGGAGTGGGTTGCCATTCCCTTTTCCAGGCGATCTTCCCCACCCAGGGATTCAACCCAGGTCTCCCATATTGCGGGTAGATTCTTCACTATCTGAACCACCAAAGTTGTGCTAATTGCTACTCTACAGCAAACAGGCTCAGTTATACACACATACATTTTAAAATCATTTTCATTATGGTTTATCCTAGGAGATTGGGTAAAGTTCCTTGGACTATAGTGAAAGTCGCTCAGTCGTGTCCGACCCTTTGTGACCCCATGGACCGTCCGTGGAACTCTCCAGGCCAGAATCCTGGAGCAGGCAGCCTCCCCCAGGGGATCTTCCCAACCCAGGGATCAAACCCAGCTCTCCCACATCGCAGGCAGGTTCTTTACCGGCTGAGCCACCAGGGAAGCCCAAGAGCACTGGAGTGGGTCGCCTGTCCCTTCTCCAGGGGATCCTCCCGACTCAGGAATCGAGCCGGGGTCTGCTGCACTGCAGGCAGGTTCTTTAGCAGCTGAGCCACCAGGCAAGCCCTGTGCTGTAGAGTAGGACCCTTTTGTCTCTGCTAAGTGTGACAGTTTACATCTGCTAACCCTAGCTCCCAGTTCCTCCCTCCTTCCCCCCTTTAAAATCAGAGTACGTGTGCTCTACGATGCTGTGTCGGTTTCTGCTGTGCAACAGCGTGACCAGCTGTATGCATGCACTGGTCCCTCCCGCTTGAGCCTCCTCCCAACCCCCAGCCCAGCCCTCTCAGTCGTCACAGAGCCCCAAGCTGAGCTCGCTGTGCCACACAGCGGCTTCCCACCAGCTGCCTGTCCAGCACACAGTCACGTGTACGCTGGGGCTTCCCTTGTGTCTCGGATGGCAGAGCACGCAGCTGCAGTGCGGGAGACCCGGGTTCCGTCCCTGGGTCGGGAAGATCTGGAGGAGGCAGTGGCACCCACTCCAGTGCTCCTGCCTGGAGAATCCCATGGACAGAGGAGCCTGGTGGGCTGCAGTCCATGGGGTCGCACAGAGTGGGACACAACTGAGCGACTTCCCTTTCAATTTTCACTCTTCACTCTCATGCACTGGAGAAGGAAATGGCAACCCACTCCAGTGTTCTTGCCTGGAGAACCCCGGGGACGGGGGAGCCTGGTAGGAGGCCGTCTATGGGGTCGCACAGAGTCGGGCACGACTGAAGCGACTTGGCGGCGGCAGCAGCTGGGCGCAGCAAGGAGCCTGCGGGCGAGAAGCCAGCGTTCGCTCCCAAGGGCCACGTCTCGCAGCTGTCAGGCTGCGCTTCTTTCTTTCCATCTTGAACAGGTCTCCAGTCGTGGGATAATGCCGCTGTAGATTCACAAGCGCTCCGCCCCAGTGTCCGCTTTGAGGACACGCTTTGAGGCAGGCTTGGGTCCAGCCCGTTTTCGGTGGCGCCCTGTGACCCACTCCTCGTACCATCGAAGCACTTTTGGTTTCTGATATCCTTTCATACAGGCTTCTCAATGTGTTTATCCTGCTCTGTGTTCGCGGAGCTTCCTGGGTCTGTGGGTTGACAACGGCCCTTCGCTCGGGGAGTTGTTGGAACGTTACTTCTTGGACTGTTTCTTCTCTCCTTTCTCCCTTGGATCTCCTCTGGCGCTTCGCTCACATGCGTGCTGTCCCGCAGGACCCGGACACTGTCCTCCTCCCTTCCTTGTTCTTTCCTCTTGGCAGTTCGGTTTGGAGGGGGTTCCTGCGCTGCCGCAAGCTCACGCCTTCCCGTGGCTCCGTGACAGCTGAGCCCATCCGGGCGCTAGCCCCGGTGTGCTGGCGCCTCCCTCTTATTCTGGGTTCCCGTCTCTGCTCGTGTTGCCCAGCTTGCCCGCTGTCCACTTCCTCCTTTCGCACCTGAGGCAGAGCTGCTTTAAATTCCCGGTCTAGTAATCCCACGGTGTCCCCCGTGTCGAAGCCTGGTTCTCATCTGCTTTGCCTCCTTAGCAGTGCCCTTTATTTCTGCCTGTCGAAAGCCGGGCAAGCTGGCACAGGCGAGAGGGCCTGGCACAGCAGGCTTGTGTGTGAGCTGTTAACGTCTGTCTGGCGTGTGGGGCTGCTGCTGTGACTGGTTTCAGAAGAACTTCTCCTCTTGCGTCCTTGCTGCTGACTCCCCGCCGTCTTTGGCTTTCCCTGGAGGTTCCCACTAAGCAGGGCCTGAGGCCTAGAGTGCCTCTGGCTGTAACCGCTTCTGTCTATGGGGGCCTGTAGACAGGCACGCTGCGAGGGGAGGGCGGAGGCCGAGTGCCGTTGGCCTCGGTGGGTCTCTGCCCCGAGCTGACCGCGTAAGGCCGGCTCTGCGTGCTTCTCTTCCTCCCCGTGGTCGTCTGGGGAATGTCCCCTGCAGCTCTGGCGATGGTATTCTCAGCTGAGGGCGGGCATTTGTCAAGGACAGAAGAGCCTGGACATGCTTTAATTTAAAATGCCCACTCTCCCCTAACCCCGTGGGAAGCGAGAGGGGTTTGTCTTAGACCTTCACAGCAAGAACCCTAGGGCTTCTGCAGGTTTTGACTCTCAAGCTCATTGATACAAACCCTCCGGCGAGCCGGCACTTACAGGTTGAGTGTTGCTGGCTTCAGCCCTGGCCAACTGCTCTGAATGAATGCCATCAACTGTGTTAGGAGCCGTCTCAGAGAAGCAGGGCCAGTGGGTGGGTGTGTGTGTGTGTGTGTGTGTGTGTGTGTGTGAGATAAGGGGCTAGCTCATACAGTGATGAGAAATCTCAGGATCTGCGGTTGGCGAGCTGGAGCCGCAGAGCTAGAATGGTGAGATTCCAGCCCGAGAGATGGCAGGTGTTGGGGGAGGGGTGGTGAGACCTGAATCCAAGCTCAGCAGTCAGGTGCTGTCGGGGTGGGGGGCGCACAGGGTGTGGAATGTTTGGTCCAAGTTACCTAGCACACCCTCACTGGTAATGTTCAGCTCAGTCGTGTCTGACTCTTTGAGACCCCATGAACGGCAGCACGCCCGGCCTCCCTGTCCATCACCAACTCCCAGAGTTCACCCAGACTCATGTCCATCAGGTCAGTGATGCCATCCAGCCATCTCGTCCTTTGTTGTCCCCCTCTCCTCCTGCCTCCTCCTGGAAGAACTTTCCACAGTTTGTTGTGATCCCTACAGTCAAAGGCTTTGGCGGAATCAATAAAGCAGTAGGTGTTTTTCTGGAACTCTCTGGCTTTTCTGATGCTCCAGCAGATGTTGGCAATTTGGTCTCTGGTTCCTCTGCCGTTTCTAGATCCAGCATGAGCATCTGGAGGTTCACGGCTCACCTATTGTTGAAGCCTGGCTCCGTCGCTGTCTTGCAGTCACTTTCATAGTTGCGTTTTCCTGAAGTTTGGCATGTGTCCAGTGTCTGCGAGCCTAGTTACACGGACATGCTCCTGCACCCAGGCCTCAGAAGCTTTCCCATCGCCTGCCGTCAGGACCACCCAGCAGAGGCGTGGCAGAGCTTGTGTTTCCAACACGCGCGTCACCTTGGCCTCTCTTGAACTTTGTGCGCCTGGAATCATGCAGCCTTTCCTCTTGTGTCCCATCTTCTGCTCAAGATCACGTTTGGGAGGCTCCTCCACGGTCTGCCGTGTTTTAGCTTGTTCACGCCCATCGCTGCATGTGATTCCATCAAGCACGCACCGACACGTGTTCTGGTCTAACGTGTAGTTTGAGCCCAGTTTCCCTTATTGATTTTCTGTCTGGATGATGGGCCCACTGTTAAAAGTGGGATACTGAGTTGTTTTCTTAAGGATCTTGGATTTGTTCCCTAAGTTCTTATATAAAGTTCTTTACTAAATTCTGACTCGTCCTCTTTTCTAACAATAACACACTGGGGCCACAGAATCTCGCCCTTATGTATTTGCATCTCACCCTCCTTTGGGCATGCTGTGTCACGAGCCTTATTGTTTTAAACTATGAAATTCGTGATACATTCTTTTCCTGGTTTGAACATCTAATTATATTTGAGATAAATTTAAGGTGACAAAACTATCTTTTTTATTTACCCATATATTTACCTTTTTTTTGATACTCTTCATTCCCTTGTACAGATGACTGCTCCTACCGGGTGTCATTTCTTTCTGCTGAGAGAGACTTCCCGAAGTCAGCTGATCATGAATTGTCTTAGACTTCACTCCTTTGAAGGGTATTTCTCTTTCCTCTTAAATTTTGGGGGTTATTTCACTGGGTTTAGCGGTTTAGACTGATTTCTTGTTGTCTGGCGTTCCGTTCTCAGCACCTTAAATGTGTGTCTCTGTTGCCTTTTGACTCACACGCTACTGATGGCAAGGCTTTCTGTAGTTCTTACATTCTAAAAGAATTATTTGTGTAATTTCTTGTTTTCCTCTCTCTGCTTGCTTTTAAGACCTTTTCTTTGTCATTGCTTTTCAGCTATCTGCTTCTGATGCTTCATGGTGTAGATTTCCACCCCCCACCCCCCCCGCCAGATGTGTATAAGAGACAGCCTCGGTGGGTCTCTGCCCCGAGCTGACCGCGTAAGGCCGGCTCTGCGTGCTTCTCTTCCTCCCCGTGGTCGTCTGGGGAATGTCCCCTGCAGCTCTGGCGATGGTATTCTCAGCTGAGGGCGGGCATTTGTCAAGGACAGAAGAGCCTGGACATGCTTTAATTTAAAATGCCCACTCTCCCCTAACCCCGTGGGAAGCGAGAGGGGTTTGTCTTAGACCTTCACAGCAAGAACCCTAGGGCTTCTGCAGGTTTTGACTCTCAAGCTCATTGATACAAACCCTCCGGCGAGCCGGCACTTACAGGTTGAGTGTTGCTGGCTTCAGCCCTGGCCAACTGCTCTGAATGAATGCCATCAACTGTGTTAGGAGCCGTCTCAGAGAAGCAGGGCCAGTGGGTGGGTGTGTGTGTGTGTGTGTGTGTGT
>SJYX01018507.1:0-20036 GCA_006410675.1 Oreotragus oreotragus
GCCTCCCTGTCCATCACCAACTCCCAGTGTTTACCCAAGCTCATGTCCATCGAGTCAGTGATGCCATCCAGCCATCTCATCCTCTGACACCCTCTTCTTCTTCCCTCAATCTTTTCCAGCATCAGGGACTTTTTTCCAATGAGTCAGCTGTTCACATTAGATGTCCAAAATACTGGAATTTCAGCTTCAGCATCAGTCCTTCCGTGAGTATTCAGGATTGACTTCACTTAGGACTGACTGGTTTGATCTCCTTGCTGGCCAAGGGACTTTCAGAAGTCTTCTCCAGCACCACAGTTCAGAGGCATCAATTCTTCGGAGCTCTGCCTTCTTTACAGTCCAGCTCTCACAATGGTACCTGACCACTCGGAAGATGATAGCCTTGACTATACGAACCTTTGTCAGCAGAGCAACGTCTCTGTTTTTCAACACACTGTCTAGGCTTTTCAAGGCTTTCCTGCCAACAAGCAATCATCTTCTAATTTCATGGCTGTAGTCAACATCCACAGTGACTTTGGGCCCAAGAAGAGGAAATCAGAGACTGCTTCTACCTTCCCCCCTCTATTTGTCATGAAGTAATGGGGCCAGTGCCATGATCTTAGTTGGTTATTTGTTTGTTTTCTGGTTTTAAGCTGGCTCTTTCACTCTTCAAGTTCATCTTCACCAAGAGGCTCTTTAGTTCCATTTTGCTTTCTGCCATTAGTGGTATCATCCACATATCTGAGGTTGCTGATGTTTCTCCTGCCTATCTTGATTCTAGCTTGGAATCCAGCCCAGCACCTCTCATGATGGGCTCAGCATATAGATTAAACAAATGGGGCGACAGCAGACAGCCCTCTCATACTCCTTTCTCAATCCTGAACCAATCAGCTATTCCATACAGAGTTCTAATTGTTGGTTCTTAATCTGAGGTTGCTGATGTTTCTCCTGCCTATCTTGATTCTAGCTTGGAATCCAGCCCAGCACCTCTCATGATGGGCTCAGCATATAGATTAAACAAATGGGGCGACAGCAGACAGCCCTCTCATACTCCTTTCTCAATCCTGAACCAATCAGCTATTCCATACAGAGTTCTAATTGTTGGTTCTTGACCCACATACAGGTCAATATGGAGACACATATACATAAATGTGTGTTTATCAGTGGAGGAATGTTCATGATTTCTTATGGAAAATTCCAAATTGTAGGATAATATACACTATTATTTCTTTTAAAAATACCTATTACATTTTGATCAGAAATATAAATACTAGTATACTAAAATGATTATATCAGAGAAAAAGAGGTATTAGTAGCATTTTTAAAAAGTTTTAACTAAAATGTTTACTTGTAGGTCAACAATTATTCTATTAATATAAATATAACTTGATTGCTAGTATCAAGGTAATAAAGTCTTAGAAGCACCTCCAGAATGGTGCAGTAAGTATATCTGAAAATCCACTCCTTCCTAAAAGGTACAAAAACACTGGAAAATCAAGTGTTCATAACTCTAGAAATTAACTAATGGCTTGCAGAATTGCTAGAAGTATTTATTCAAGAAAATTAAATATTGGTAGGAACAGTGAACTTTATGGTGTTTTAATTTACTCTACTCTCATTCCCCTCTCTTTAGCTACATGGTTGCTTTGAAAATAAGCAGGAGTAAAAACTGTGAAAACATCAATATAGGAGACACAGGAAGGGAGTAAAGGGGCTTGGTGCCGCCCTCAAAAGCTCCAAACTCATAACACTGTCATTATTTGACCTCTGGCTTTTCTTCATGGACAAGTTCCATTTATAAGGTTTTGATCTTTACAGTCCCTAACTCAGAGTTCATATACTATAACAATCAAAAATAATTATTTCAATGACAATTTTATGAGATAGTGATATCTCATAAAAGTGGAGCAAACAAAAGGCTAGCCAAAAAACTTAAATATGGGGAAACTCAAAATGGAGGACTTTGAAAACCTCCATGTTCTTGAGGATTTAGACATGCAAATAGCTGCCTAAAGAAATTATTGTGGGTGGTGACTGCACCCATGAAATTAAAAGATGCTTCCTCCTTGGAAGAAAATCTATGACAAACCTGGATAGCATATTAAAAAGCAGAGACATCACTTTGCCAACCAAAGTCCATATATTCAAGCTATGATTCCTCCAGTAGTCATGCACAGATCTGAGAGCTNCTCAAAATGGAGGACTTTGAAAACCTCCAACATGTTCTTGAGGATTTAGACATGCAAATAGCTGCCTAAAGAAATTATTGTGGGTGGTGACTGCACCCATGAAATTAAAAGATGCTTCCTCCTTGGAAGAAAAGCTATGACAAACCTGGATAGCATATTAAAAAGCAGAGACATCACTTTGCCAACCAAAGTCCATATATTCAAGCTATGATTCCTCCAGTAGTCATGCACAGATCTGAGAGCTGGAACATAAAGAAGGTTGAGAGCCAAAGAACTGATGCCTTCAAATTGTGATGCTGGAGAAGACCCTTGAGAGTCCCTTGGACAGCAAGGAGATCCAACCAGTCCGTTCTAAAGGAGATCAACCCTGAATATTCACTGGAAGGACTGATGCTGAAGTTCCAATACCTTGGTCACCTGATTGGAAGAGCCAACCCACTGGAAAAGACCTTGATGCTGGGAAAGACTAAGGGCAAAAAGAGAAGGGGGCACGAGAGGATGAGATAGTTGGGTGGCATCATTCAGAGGACGCGAGTTTGAATGAAGGACAGGGAAACCTGGTATACTGCAGTCCACGGAGTCACAGAGTCAGATACGACTTAGCAACTGAACAACATGACCATAAAGATCTGAGAAAGCCCTAACCTCTCACCCCAACTGACTTTTTTGATTCTTTTGCACATATAAGAAGTGAAGGCTAAAACAGATTTGCAAACGGTCATATCTTCAAGGCACACCCCGACACAAACACAGAAATTTGTGACTTAGAGTGGGAGATGTATTGATTCAAGGTGGATAAGGAAATCAATAATTCAATAACTATATAACCAATAAATAAACCCAGAATTCAGGGGCCACATGAGATAAAAAGTACAGACTATAAAGAATTAGTCTACAAAAGCCACTAAAAAAACATCAACAAGAAAAAGTAGCAACAACAAAGGCTAAAGGAAATAGGATTCGATTTACAGGATTGNAAATCAATAATTCAATAACTATATAACCAATAAATAAACCCAGAATTCAGGGGCCACATGAGATAAAAAATACAGACTATAAAGAATTAGTCTACAAAAGCCACTGAAAAAACATCAACAAGAAAAAGTAGCAACGACAAAGGCTAAAGGAAATAGGATTCGATTTACAGGATTGATAAAACATTTGAAATGTGGGATTTTCGTTTTCTTTTTTTTAAGATACAACTAAAACCAGAAAGTATGGCCAAAACATAAGGGGTGGTTCAATAGAAGCTGTGCCTGGGGAGGATCAGCTACTGGACTCACTGAGTGAGGTATCATAGATATGCGTAAAGAGCTAAAGAAAACCATGTCTAAAAAAAATAAAGCCAAGTATGAGCATGAGTTTCTCAATCTGAGATTATTCATAAGAAATTATAATAGAGATTATAAAAAGGAACCATATATAAATTTTAGAGTTAAAAATAACTGAAATGACAAATTCACTACGGGAGGAAAATAGCATATCTGAATTTTAAGAAAAATGAGCCGAAAAAAGAAAAAAGACCTGATGAACTTGAAGATAAATCCACAGATTATTTTTCAGTCTGAGGGACAGAAAGAAAAAAAAATAAAGATGAACAGAACATCAGAGACTCATGGAACACTATGAAGCACACTAATATATGTATAATGAAAGTCCTAGCAAAAAGAATATTTAAAGATATAACTGAAACTTTTAAAATTTGATGAAAAACATCAAATTACATTTTCAGGAGCTCAAATTCCTCCAAGAAGGATATACAAAGAAATTCATACCTTAGTGTATCATCACTATATGTATCTGTCAGCAAACAGGTTAATTGATGAATTTAAAAGTATTGAAACCATACAAGGTATGCTACCTGATTACAATGGAAAGAAACAAAAAACCATTAGCTGACAAACATTTAGGAAATTCATAAATATGTGGAAATAAACTAAATAACCAAAGGATTAGAGGAAAAATCACAGGGGAAAATAGAAAATATTTTGAGATAAATTAAAAACAAAACAACATACCAACTACTCTGAGATGTGACTAAAGTAGCGCTTAGTGAGAAATTTATCAGTGCTAAATGCCTATATTAAAAAGGAAGATAGATCTGAAGTCAATAATCTAAACTTCCACCTTAAGAAACTAGAGAAATAAAAGCAGTTTAAATAAGCAGAATCAAGTAAGTAATAAATAGCAGACTCTAAATGAGATTAGATTGCAAACTTAAATCCAAAAGTTGGTTCTTTAAAAAGGTCAATTAAATTGACAAATTTTTAACTAGGCTAATCAAAGGGGGAAAAAAATGGCAAGAGAAGATATAAATCACCAGTTCAGGAATAAAAGGAGAAATCACGACAGACCTTTGAGAAATAAAACAGATAAGAAATTCTATGAACAACTTTTGCCAACAAATAGGTAACCTCAATGATATAAACTTCTGTTGCTGCTGCTGCTAAGTCGCTTCAGTCGTGTCCGACTCTGTGCGACCCCAGAGACGGCAGCCCACCAGGCTCCCCCGTCCCTGGGATTCTCCAGGCAAGAACACTGGAGTGGGTTGCCATTCCCTTCTCCAGATATAAACTTCTACAAACACACACTATAGAAAATGACTCAGGAAGAAACAGAGTATCTGAATAGATAGATAACAAGTGAATAAAACACTCATTTTAGCCATTTTAAAGCTGTCCACAAAGTAAATCAAATGTCTGAAAAAGAGTCAATACCAGCCCTTCAAAAAATCCTCCCCCCCCAAAAAAAAGAGGAAGAGGACCACATGGAAGAAGTGAAAGAGGTGAGGGAACACGTTCCAACTCATATTGTGATGCCAGTATTATCCAAATACCAAAGCAAAAACAGCCCATAAAACAAAATCTACGGACCAATATTCTTTGTGAATATCAACAGAAAAAACCTCAACAAAATACCTGGACACCAAATCTAGCCATACATAACTAAGATTATATTGTGTGAACAAGCTATAATCATCCCAGAAATGTAAGGATGGTCTAACATCCAAAATCAATCAATTAAGTGTGTTTGGTGATACAGTGCTGAACATAACTCTCTTCCAAAATCAATTAATGTAAAGCATATGACTAAAGGTCAGAAACCCCTGATTATCTCATTGGTGTTCAGAAAAGCATTTGGGATAAATCCTTTCCTGACAGAAGCTCTTAAACTAGGAACATAGGAGAACGTCTACAGCCTGATCAAGAGCATCTATGAAAAACCCACATCATCATATTTAATGGTGAAAGATAGAAAATTGGGCTTCTCTGGTGGCACAGAGGTTAAAGCGTCTGCCTGTAATGTGGGAGACCTGGGTTCAATCCCTGGGTTGGGAAGATCCCCTGGAGAAGGAAATGGCAACCCACTCCAACATTCTTGCTTGGAGAATCCCATGGACGGAGGAGATTGGTGGCTACAGTCCACGGGTCGCAAAGAGTCAGACACGACTGAGCGACTTCACTTCTTCACTTCAAGATCAGAAATATGAAGACAAGATGTCTGCCCTTGCCTCTTCATTGTAGTGTAGATGCTATCTTGGGCAATTAGGGGGAAAAAAAAATAAGGTATACAGTTTGGAAACAAAGAAGTAAAACTCTCTATTTGAAGATGACATGATTATATATATATATAATCTTTGAAAATCCACAAAATCCATATAGAATTAGTAAATCAGCTGAGCAAGTCTCCAGGATATAGAGAATTAGCTTTCTTTCTATACAGCAGCAATGAAGGATCTGAAAATGAAATAAAGCACTACCATTAAGGACTCCCATTTTTCAGTTCAATATGCAAAGAGCTTAGAAAAGAGCTTTTCAGTACTTACAATTGAATAGCAACAACTCTCCTTCAGTCCATCAGAGAATAGAAGTCACAGAGCAAATTGCCACCATGAAAACTGGAGAGACCCTGAATACAGAGAATCACAGCACCCTAGGAGGAGGAGTCACTGTTGGAGGGAGTAACTTAAGAACAAAGAAAGGAGAATTGACTCGCTGCTAGAGATGGAACTGAAGCTAGACTGAGAAATAAAAACCCCTAATGGCCCAGACCTGGGTGCTTCCCTCACATTTTCATGAATTTTACCTTCACAAACTCACCATATTCTTAAGGTGAAGATGGGAGAAATATCCACTTGTGCAGTATTTTGAAATATATCTAGGTATACTTAACAAAAGTGTGTCCTCAAGGAAAATTATTTCACTGGAGCTTAGGTAACTTGATTTTTACTAAAGCCTAACCAAACTCTGGGAATTGAAGTACTAACTCCGTTCTGGAGTCCACTCTGAAAGTCCACTCTGGACTTTCTGTCTCATCTGAGAGAAGTGAAGCGAAGTCGCTCAGTCGTGTCCGACTCTTTGCGACCCCATGGATGGTAGCCTACCAGGCTCCTCCCTCCATGGGATTCTCCAGGCAAGAGTACTGGAGTGGGTTGCCATTTCCTTCTCCATCTGAGAGAAGAATTATGCTAATAAATATTTGTGAAGGTCACAGCTCAGGTACATAGGTTCTCTACAAGGATGAGACCTAGTAACAGGATGTTAGAATGCTTCCCATTCCTCATACCTTATCACAACATCAATAAGACTCCTGAATATAATAAGGAATTAGAGCTGAAAGAACTCAAGACTCAGACTCTTTTTAAAGAAGGATACTCTAAGGAAGGAGCTTCCCTGGTGGCACAGTGGTAAAGAATCTGCTTGCCAATGCAGGAGACATGGGTTTGATCCCTGGTTTGGGAAGATCACCTGGAGAAGGAAATGACAACCCGCTCCAGTATTCTTGCCTATGAAATCCTATGGCCGGAGAAGCCCGGCAGGCTGTAGTCCATGGGATCACAACAAGAGTCAGACCCAACGCAGCAACTGGAAAACAACAACTCTAGGTTGACACAGAGCCCCCGTGTGAGTTTCATGAGACATACAGCAAATTCCCATAGGCTATCTATTTCACATATGGTAATGTAAGTATCCACGTTACTCTCTCCATACATCTCACTTCTCCCCCACTCTTCCCATGTCCATAGGTCTGTTCATGTCTGTTTCTCCATTGCTGCCCTGCAAATACATTTTTTTGGTACCATCTTTCTAGATTCCATATATATGTGTTAGTATACAATATTTATCTTTACCTTTCTGACTTACTTCACTCTGTATAATAGGCTCTAGGTTGGATGGGGATGGGGAAGGAGATGGGAGAGAGGTTCAAGAGGGAGGGGATATACATATATCTCTGGCTGATTCATGTTGAGGTTTGACACAAAACAACAAAATTATGTAAAGCAATTATCCTTCAATTAAAATAATTAATTAATTAAAACAACAACAACTCTAGGGAAACCCAAAACCACAGGGAAGACCAAGTAAGGAAACAGAAGGAAACTTTTGTCTCCAACATCACAGAGCAAAGAGCAAACAAAGCATAACTCCCAGCCAGATGAGCATAAAATCTCATAGTAAAAACCAATTTCCTCAGTTTTTACTTAGTACCTCATGCCTGACTTTCAAAGAAAAATGTTAATACATGCTAAAAAGCAAAAACGTTTTAGGGGGAGAGGGTTCTGTGGGTACTGAGAGATGAATGTACTTGATGGGCACCAGGGAGGAAATCCAATACTCTCCCTTCATTTTCCCAACAATCAGCCACAGAATTTAGTGAACTAATGTGTTGGTCCAGTCGGTCTCCAGCACAGAGCCCACTGGGTCCTGTTCCTACATTCACACTCCCATGTCTGCATACAAGTCTCACTGCTGTGGAAAGTAAGTCCTCTCTAAGGGATTTACCAGAATGCCCCAATGGCACAGGTCAGTAGGTCTCTGTGAAACAGACTCCTTTCCTTGGTGAATGAGAAAGAAATCCTGGTCCTGACAGGGTTATATTTGTGGTAGAAAGAAGCAAACTGTCCCAAACATGGGAGGAAGGGTTGGAGACAGCTGAAGGTTCTGGAGTGTATGGAAGGGTATGTGGAGGGGAGGAATGTCAAGGGAAATGCTACAAAGGAAGTTGAGCGTTCCTCAGGTAGACAAGGAAGACAAGGAGCTTCCAGCAAAGGAAACACTCGAACACTTTCTCCATTCTTACCTGATCACCTGCAGATGGTCAGGTCCCCATTTACCTTGTCCACTCCCTCCTTAGTCCCTACAGGATGAGGACAGTCAGTGCTAGGTAAATACTTATTATGAGAAAGAAGAGAAGGAAAACACAAGGAAACACCCTTCAGCTGGGAGACAGGCTAGTCTGGTAGAGCTGAGGTGGAAAAACCAAGGGAAGAGGTGAAATTAGAAATTCAGGGGAGGTAGAGGCAAGAGTAGGCCTGGTGTGCTGCAGTCCATGGGGTCGCAGAGAGTCGGACACAACTGAGCTACTGAACTGAACTCAACTGAACCGAGAGGCAAGAGTGGTGTGGCATAGTGAGGAGCTAGGCTTCATTCTGAAGGGGTGATGGGGACTCTTAAGAGTATTTTAAGAAGGAGAGAACACATGGTTGGTGTTATGTATTAGAAAAATTGCCCTGGAAGTGGTAGCCCAGATGGATATGGAGCAGAAAATGTAGTTGGATGGTTGGACAGGATATGTGCTTGAAGACCAGTTTAGAAAACTTGGGAAAGCTGGAAAAGTATGGCACATTGAGCAGGGTGGTCAGGCCAGGCAGGCAGGGGTGGAGGGAGGGCAGGGCAGAAAGAAGGCATGTCATGTTGCTTAAAGATGTGTTATGCTTCTTCAAGAATCAAGACTGCATGTTGAAAATATTTTTTTCATCCATCCTAATTGGCATTTCTCCAGCTACATTTTTTTCAGGTTAGAAATTTGTGGTAAATTAAAGGAAAACACCAACTTAGTGTGTGCAAAAAGATCCCAACAGTGTAATAGAATTGTGTTAGATCGGCCCTGGTGAAATTGCAGAGGTCTAGCCTACACTCTGCTCTGCACCTTCCCTCTCAGGCACTGCCCACAGAAAGGTGTCCCCTCTCTTCTGACCATGGTGTAGGCTCAATCCACTATAGATTTTAATGGCAGGGCTCTGGGTGAGCATCTCTTCCCACTCAGACTTGGAGTGAGAGTAGCCCTACCTTTACATACTCTAAATTCTCTTTTTGTTGTTGTTTTTCTGAGCTTCAAAATTTAACATAGGAACTTGCTTGTGAGCTTCGTTACTCTTGCTCAAATTGGATTTCTGTTCATGAAGTTCCTTTTTATATCAACAGATTCCTCAGGAGGCCAAAAACAAACCTGGCCTTGACTACCTAGCAATATTATGTTGACTATATGATGGTAAACTGGTGATCAATTTTCCTCCCAAATTTTTATTATGAAAAACTTAAACATAAAGAAAAATTGAAAGACTACTACAGTGAATATTCACATATCCACCAACAATTCCACACTTTGTCATATGAACTTCTCTACCTAACTTGGCTGCACTTTTTTGGGACCTATTAGAAAGAACATTACAGTACTTTACCTCTTCAGCATGCATCTCTTGGGGGAAAAATAATTCTCTATGACTACAACAGCATCAGTTCAGTTCAGTTCAGTCACTCAGTTGTGTCCAGCTCTTTGCAACCCCATGGACTGTAGCACGCCAGGCTTCCTTGACTATCGCCAACTTCCAGAGCTTGCTCAAACTCATGTCCACCGAGTTGGTGATGCCATCCAGCCATCTCATCCTCTGTCGTCCCCTTCTCCTCCTGCCTTCAATCTTTCCCAGCATCAGCGTCTTTTCTAAGAAGTCAGTTCTTCACATCAGGTGGGCAAAGGATTGGAGCTTCAGCTTCAACATCAGTCCTTCCAATGAATATTCAGGACTGAATTCTTTTAGAATGGACTTGTTGGATCTCCTTGCAGTCCAAGGAACTTTCAAGAGTCTTCTCCAACACCACAGTTCAAAAGCATCAATTCTTCAGTGCTCAGCCTTCTTTATAATCCATCTCTCACATCCATACATGACTACTGGAAAAACCATAGCTTTGACTAGACAGACCTTTGTTAACAAAGAAATGACTCTGCTTTTTAATATGCTTTATAGGTTGGTTATAACTTTTCTTCCAAGGAGCAAGCGTCTTTCAATTTCATAGCTGCAGTCACCATCTGCAGTGATTTAGGAGATTCCGCCCCCCTCCCCACCACACACACACACAAAAGATCTTTACTGTTTTCAATGTTTCCCCATCTATTTGCCATGAAATGATGGGACCAGATGCCATGATCTTAGTTTTTTTTTAATGTTAAGTTTTAAGTCAGCTTTCTCACTCTCCTCTTTCACTTTCATTAAGAGTTTCTCTTCACTTTCTGGCATAAGGGTAGTGTCATTTGCATATCTGAGATTATATATATTTCTCCTGGCAATCTTGATTCCAGCTTGTGCTTCATTCAGCCTGATATTTCGCATGATGTACTCTGCACATAAGTTAAATAAGCAGGATGACAATATACAGCCTTGAAGTACTCCTTTCCCAGTTTGGAACCAAACTGTTGTTCTATGTTCAGTTCTAACTCTTCCTTCTTGACCTGCATACAGATTTATCAGGAGGCAAGTAAGGTGGTCTGGTATTCCTTCAACAACATAATAACACTTAACTTTAATTCTCTAATATCATCTAATATCTTGTACATATTAGCATTTACCAGTTCTCTCTAAAATGTTTTCTAATTAATTTATGTTAATTGGAGGCTAATTACTTTACAATATTGTGGTGGCTTTGCCACACATTGACATGAATCCCGGGCGGCCAGGAGGAGCAACCCCACGTCCGAGGTCAGGGGCAGTGGCTGGGAGGAGCCACCCCACATACGAGGTCAGGGGTGGCAGCCGGGAGGAGCCACCCCATGTCCAAGGAGCGGTGGATGCATGGGCACAGGAGGACCTAGAGGAGCTATCCCACGTTGAAGGTCAGGAAGGGTGGTGGTGAGGAGATACCCTTCATCCAAGGTAAGGAGCAGTGGCTGCGCTTTGCTGGAGCAGCCATGAAGAGATACCCCATGTCCAAGGTAAATACTGAATGTGAAATACAGATGGTTGTAAATGTATTGAATGTTTACTCGTGATCACGTAGCTTGCTGGGAGCTGCAGTCTACTGCCATTGCCCAGAATCACAAGAAAATTACTGTTCCACATGTCACTAGCCCCTAGAAAAGATGAACATTCAGTTGATTGTGATTTATTTTCCCTGAACACAGTTGTAATGATATGCACAGTCTTTATCTGGAATTGAAAACTCACTTGAAGAGCAACTACTATATATCTAACACTAAATACATCCCAAACACATGGGATAATTAACGGGAAGAAAATTGTATTTACAGAAATAAGCCTGTATTTACATATTTACATTGAAGGTTTCTCTTCAGACTACTAAAAAATCCATATATAATTTATATGATTCATATATCCAGTTTAGCAAGGGCAGAGAACATATTTATGCAGTGCACACATCATTCTCACCAAATTCTGGCTGCAAATCTGCCATTTTTAATTGACAATTTTTACCCAAGCATAGAAAATAATTTACAATGTAGCAAAGCTGCCTTCATTATCTAGCTCTTCCAAAAATTAAAACAAATTGGTATCTTTACTATTTCCAGAACTCCAACATTCTCTGGAGATTACCACTGGCAATGCTATTCCAATTTGAAAATAAAGGCTGTATGTTACAGCAGCTTAGCAGATAGCACCTCAGTCACTGCTTGCAATTTCTCTAGATCCAAGGTAATATGCAACATGGGTGATTATAATAATCAATACTAAATAGGTAAGACATGAAAGATGATCTTTTTCTGTGATCATCCAAGCCAGCATTTTATAAAGTGTGTAGAGCAAAACACTAGGACTATAAAGTTGTCTTGGAGCAATTAACAATAGCTTCTAAGGTCAAAGGGGTTTGGAAACTAGCACACATTAGATTTCATCCTTACAAGGTCTTAGCACATGTATGTATGTTGCAAATTCTCAGCCTTCACGTCACCTTGGGAGGAATCCTGTTTAAGTTTGCTTAATCCAGATCTTAGCAAACACATTTATATCAACATTTCTCTCTCTTTTTTTTTTTCTTTATCTTTTCCTATCTCTTTTCCAAAACACACACACAAAGTATCTTTGAATACACTAAGTTATGTCTGATTTAGGACAGGCAAAAGTAAACATTTGGTGATTGAACAAGTAACACTTCCACGATGCTTAAACAAGTGCACTGAAACTGCACGTGCATAATTAAAAGATGAGGCCAAACTGAAGATCTTCTGTAGCATTGTTGTTTGGTCAAGGAATCATGTATGACCTGTAAGTAATTATATCCTCAAAAGCAAATGTGGCTAAAATTCTTTCTGGTGCTCAGGCTAGCAATGCAGACACTGCTTGATGGAATGATTTAATTAATGTTTTCCTCTGCAAGTTTGAATTTAAACTGACAGTAGTTGCCATAACATACCCAGAAGTAACTCAATTTCCAGGGAAAGTACTACACACTTTCTTCCAGGAAGTTCAAAGTTGCTCCAAAGGAAGGAGGGGTTCTGTCTGAAAACTATGCTAATGCCACAAAGCATTACTCATGGGTACTTGAAGACTAGTATGGACTGGGCATGCTCTAACTTAAAGGAGCAAGTGAACACAGAACTAGGGCTCAGCATGGCCGTTAATAACATCCTTATTTCTGGACATTAAAAGAAATAAAAAACTATGTGGAATGAAAAAACCCTCAGCAGAACTGAATAAATACTACAGAAGCATGTGGGAAATCAATTTTTACAGGTGGACAGTATCCAACGGTGGTTCAAGGTGATCCAAGGTGATTATATCAGATCCAATGTGATTCGAGGTGATTGGATCTCTTATACAATAGTCTTATTTTTGTAACCACATTCAAAGACTTTAATAATTTTCCATTTAGGCCAGTCCCATCAGCTTCTGTACTTCATGAAAGATCGTATCATTGTTGCCACATGACCTTGTCTGTTCCCTTCTGTGTAACATCTAACAGGCAGACATTTGCTTATCCTGACAGAGTATTCTAAACTGATTTTCTCCTTCTTTAAACAACTCTCATGTTTCATATGTCTTACATAAAAATCAAAAGCACCATTTATTTGGAAAGCAAAACATGATGTCAGGCTAGCTTTCAAGCTTTGTTAACCAATAGGAGTTTTGCAAGTGTTACTATATATTTATTTGCATATGATAAAACTAGTGAAAATTTGTTCACTGATAACTCAGCTTGTTTTTGTTTTTGTTTTTCAATCACTAGTATTCACTTTTTTGGCATACAGTTATATGAACTTTTTAAAATGCAGAGATCCTTGTAGGCACCCTCACAAAACAATCTCAACACTACCAAGAATCCCCTAATGCTGTACTTTAAAAACCACTGTCAACCTCCTCCCTGCACTGCCAACCCCTAACAATCTTTGATCTGTCCCCTGCACTTTTAGAAAGTCATTAACTGGAATCACAAAATATTTAATCTGGCTATTGTCACCTACAAAAATGTCTCTGGAGATCCATCCAGATTGTACACAGCAATAGTTTGTTTCTCTTTATTGCTAAATACCATTTCATTGTATGCATGCACTATAGTTTACTACCTAATGAAGGACATTTGTTTTTTATTTTTCCAGTTTTGGGAAACTGTGCTGATATTAATATTACTGTGTGGGTTCGTATAAGAACATCAACTTAATTTCTTTAATTTACAGGAAGTGAGCTCGTGAGATCATACGGCAGTTGTATGTTTTACTTCATAACAAACTGCCAAACTGTTTTCCAGAGTGGTTGAACCACTTTGAATCATTTGAATTTGAACAAACAGGCAAAGCTATCATATTGGAGAGGATATGATTTTTTTCACAAGTAGTTTACATAAGATGAAATGATACTTTAACAGCCAAAAGATGAGAAAGTACACATTAAATAAATTGAGTTCTGTGTATCTTAAATTCAACTTACTTATTTGTTCCTTGAAGATAAATACAGTATAAAATAAAAAGGGATAAACACAAAAATGTAGTTATGTGTTGTATAACTACAGTTTAGGGTGAAATCATTGCATTCCTAATTATGACTTCTGTTCTAAGAACAGCTGGTATTACTGAATGTTTTAAATTGTGCAACAGATTCAGCAAGAAAGGATCACTGGGATTTGTTTCTTCCCATTTCCAGGACATAGTGACAAAGAGAACCCAAGACAGCACAGAANTTAATAACATCCTTATTTCTGGACATTAAAAGAAATAAAAAACTATGTGGAATGAAAAAACCCTCAGCAGAACTGAATAAATACTACAGAAGCATGTGGGAAATCAATTTTTACAGGTGGACAGTATCCAACGGTGGTTCAAGGTGATCCAAGGTGATTATATCAGATCCAATGTGATTCGAGGTGATTGGATCTCTTATACAATAGTCTTATTTTTGTAACCACATTCAAAGACTTTAATAATTTTCCATTTAGGCCAGTCCCATCAGCTTCTGTACTTCATGAAAGATCATATCATTGTTGCCACATGACCTTGTCTGTTCCCTTCTGTGTAACATCTAACAGGCAGACATTTGCTTATCCTGACAGAGTATTCTAAAATGATTTTCTCCTTCTTTAAACAACTCTCATGTTTCATATGTCTTACATAAAAATCAAAAGCACCATTTATTTGGAAAGCAAAACATGATGTCAGGCTAGCTTTCAAGCTTTGTTAACCAATAGGAGTTTTGCAAGTGTTACTATATATTTATTTGCATATGATAAAACTAGTGAAAATTTGTTCACTGATAACTCAGCTTGTTTTTGTTTTTGTTTTTCAATCACTAGTATTCACTTTTTTGGCATACAGTTATATGAACTTTTTAAAATGCAGAGATCCTTGTAGGCACCCTCACAAAACAATCTCAACACTACCAAGAATCCCCTAATGCTGTACTTTAAAAACCACTGTCAACCTCCTCCCTGCACTGCCAACCCCTAACAATCTTTGATCTGTCCCCTGCACTTTTAGAAAGTCATTAACTGGAATCACAAAATATTTAATCTGGCTATTGTCACCTACAAAAATGTCTCTGGAGATCCATCCAGATTGTACACAGCAATAGTTTGTTTCTCTTTATTGCTAAATACCATTTCATTGTATGCATGCACTATAGTTTACTACCTAATGAAGGACATTTGTTTTTTATTTTTCCAGTTTTGGGAAACTGTGCTGATATTAATATTACTGTGTGGGTTCGTATAAGAACATCAACTTAATTTCTTTAATTTACAGGAAGTGAGCTCGTGAGATCATACGGCAGTTGTATGTTTTACTTCATAACAAACTGCCAAACTGTTTTCCAGAGTGGTTGAACCACTTTGAATCATTTGAATTTGAACAAACAGGCAAAGCTATCATATTGGAGAGGATATGATTTTTTTCACAAGTAGTTTACATAAGATGAAATGATACTTTAACAGCCAAAAGATGAGAAAGTACACATTAAATAAATTGAGTTCTGTGTATCTTAAATTCAACTTACTTATTTGTTCCTTGAAGATAAATACAGTATAAAATAAAAAGGGATAAACACAAAAATGTAGTTATGTGTTGTATAACTACAGTTTAGGGTGAAATCATTGCATTCCTAATTATGACTTCTGTTCTAAGAACAGCTGGTATTACTGAATGTTTTAAATTGTGCAACAGATTCAGCAAGAAAGGATCACTGGGATTTGTTTCTTCCCATTTCCAGGACATAGTGACAAAGAGAACCCAAGACAGCACAGAAAAAAAAGTGCAAAAATCCAATCAGAAACCCTGAGTGGGCCACAGGTCAACTGCAGCTAGGTATTTCAGTAGGTATGTTCTCCACTGGGTTGCTCAGAGAGAGAGGGGGAAAGGAGAAACAGGTTTACAAGTCATTTGCTTAGAAAGGAAGAAAAATGTGGAAAGAAACTAAATTCTCCATGACTTATTTTGAGTTACTGCATAAAACTTTGCCAGAAGAACAACCTGGTCCAATAGCTCTTATAAACACCTTAGTCTGTTTGAGCTGAGTTTCTGTCACTTGCCATATAAACTATTCTCATATAGAGGTTATATTAAAATTATTTAAGCAAACTGAAAATAAGTCATTTGCTTAGAAAGGAAGAAAAATGTGGAAAGAAACTAAATTCTCCATGACTTATTTTGAGTTACTGCATAAAACTTTGCCAGAAGAACAACCTGGTCCAATAGTTCTTATAAACACCTTAGTCTGTTTGAGCTGAGTTTCTGTCACTTGCCATATAAACTATTCTCATATAGAGGTTATATTAAAATTATTTAAGCAAACTGAAAATAACACAAAATACAGTGAAAAAAATCAGGGCCAACAGGCTAGAAATAAAGTTAAATGTTAATGTGTTTGGGTAGTAGAAACATATGACTGTGTCCTATCTTAAAAATTCCTTATTTCCATATTTTATGAAAGTGTACCTCTTTTCTTGAGTAGACACATAGATAAAGCTATATTATTTCAAAATATATGCGTTTTCATGAAAGAACTGTACAGATTTAAAAACATTTAATTCCACAACGATGGAATGATCAAAGCAAGCCAATCATAACTTATTGAATGCTAATGCCTTTTTGTGAAGAAAAAAAATTAAAACCAAATTATTTAACTGAAAGAATATTGACTTTTATAACTTGTATAGAGACAGAAAATTATTTAGTTTTTCTCAGCCTACACATCAACATCTGAACAATGGGAGGGGGCTTTGTGGTTCTCAGTTCCTATTTTAGGCATGTGGTCAAAGAAAATGCATTTTCCAAACCCAATGAGGCTCAACATTTGAAAACAGATGCTTCTGGAATGTTTAAACTCTACTTTAATCATCCAAAGACACTCTAACTTCCTAGGGCCTGATTTGCCTTAAAATTAGGAGGAAAAATTCAGAATCTCTGGGTTGTTTCTGAAGTTATAATAGGAAAAAAAATGAATTACTTTTTTTAAAAAATAGATTATTTCATCAAATTCTGGGTAGTTTAAAACTGGAAAATAGTCTAAGAAATAATTACTGTGCTTCTTTTTAAACATCAGCAATGTCTTTAGTTTATCTCTATAGTATCCAACTCAGTGTGTTTGGTTCAGTAAATCTCAGGAGAAAGCCCTCCTCTAAGCCATGGTGGCCTTATTTCAGAGATTTATCTTCACTAAATTCCTTCTTTGCACATGTTTTTCCTGTATTTCCATGTACTTTGTCTGAGATACTGTCTATTCTTCCTCTGCCACTACTCAATCCATTCAGCTGTCACTTTATTAGGGTATCTCCCTCTGACTGAACTAGCTCCACCCCTCCAACAAGAATACTGGAGTGGTTTGCCATGCCCTCCTCCAGGGGATCTTCCTGATCCAGGGATCAAATTGGGATTTCTTATATCTCTTGTTTTGGCAGGCAGATTCTTTACCACTAGTGCCACCTGGGAATTTGGTGTATAAAATATTTATAATTGGATTTTTATGTAACTAAGAGGAAAAAATTAATCACTCTGGAGGCTAAAGCAGGGAATGACTGAACTGGTTTTAGAAAAGATGAATTGGAATCTGCCTCAAAAAGCAAACATGAAGATGGAAGTCACTGACAATCAAAACATTGGGCATGATTATGGAGGTTATGAGGATAATATCTCATTTGAAAGTCCTGAGAAACTCTAAATACTATTTTCTCCACGATAGATGTGAGAAATCTGAGGTTGTAGTAGTGTGTATAAGTCTAAAAGACACAGGGTCTGGAAGTGAATTTAGATCTGATTTCCCTACATCATCTTTGCACTAAAGGCATCATTCCCTATGTAATGACAGGTAAGGCTGAAAGAAGATTCACTGAGAAACTGGTGACATGGCAGGATAGGCAGAGGTAGGCTCGAAGTCATATTGGTAAGAGAGGCAAAGAAGACAGGTCAAGACTAAATTTTTTTTTTGCTCTTTAATTTTTTTTTTTTTTTTTTTACTTTGCCATACATTGAAATGAATCCGCCATGGGTGTACATGAGTTGAAGAACTTTCCATGTTCCCAGAGAGAGCAAAGAATCTCATCAAAGCAAGTCAAGCAAAAGACAGGTGTGCTACGAATTGGGCCCAACATGAACTGAACTCACTTTCTCTGGGAAACAGATGGCCCTCCCCTCTCCCCTCTCCCCTCTCTCTCCACCCTCTAGACAACCTGTTTATACCTACACGTGAACAAACATGTCTGCCAGCCCCCCCCTCCCCCCGCCGCCCCGAGTCGGAACACTACACAAATGGACTGCAATTCCTTGCGCTTACAGTTAGTTGGGACTTTTGTTAGAGGAAATACTTCCTTGGTCCTCTCTGCTATGCCAGATGGTGCAGAATCACATGGTACAAAGAGGATTCAAGGGGCAAAGTTCATTTCCCTACTTTGGGGCTCTGAGCTAGAATAGACCTTCCAAAACAGGTCAACTAGATATGCATTACTGTAGAGCTTGAACTTTATCATGAAAGCTATGCTTAACAGTTCCTAAAATACTGCTGAACATCGTTTTGCGATTGATTTATGCAAATTAACCACATTTACCTCTCAGTGAAGTGTTCTTTGAATCCTTGGAAGATGTACCCCGATTAAATATTGACTGCATCTAGCTTAAAATTTGCAAGAAACCATCTAACACAAAAACTGGGAGGTAACATGCTTGTGATCTTTTAATAGAATATATTTGTCAGTATATTTACAATTATCAGAATTAACAATTGCATACACCAAAAGAGAGAGCTAAAGGTATTTCTATATTTAAGAAAGACATAAGCCCAGAAATTATCTGAATATACCTACAGCATATAGACTTAAGTTTGCAGGAAAATATCTTTTTTTTTTTTTTTTTGTTATAATCAAAAGGGAAAAAGGACATAATTAATTGTTCTTTTTTGTTCTAACAATTTTACAGTTCACAGCAAGTCTTGCAAAATAAACTTTGTCACAGAGCCAAAACAAGTTTTCTCTTGACTTGAAACACTCAACTTCATAAAGATATCACTTTCTTTAAAACAAATTCAAATGTGCTTGAATAATCAAGGGAAAAAATAGTCATGTGGTCTCCCTACAATCATTCGTACATTAAACTCTGTAGGTCACAATTAAAATTATTTTTATGCATGATGGGCAGTTTCCCACTAACAATTTTCTAAATTGCCTAATAATTTTATGTACCATAATTACAAGCCTCCTGCTTGTGTATTTTTCCTCCTCTTCTCTTTCATCTGAATGTAAATTAAGGGTAATCACTAGCAAACCTTTATGATAGATGCTTACAATGTAATACCACAACAAAACTCTGTAAAATGAACTGAACAGGAAAATCCTTGAAATACCTTTTTCCTTAACAACAGGACATACAACCATATGAAAGAAAATTTCCCGACTAAGTAATTTTCTGAAAATAAATGGGTGAATATGTGAAGGCCAACTGATTATTTTTCAATTGTTTTCATGTCTAACACTCTGCTCAATATCCCCACCTTAAGATCTACCAATAAATGCAATTCGACATTTGTAAATCCAAACTCCCCATGATCTACAATCGTTTTTCACTCTTATGGTTAATTACAGTGTCAAGTTGGCTGGCCTACAGTGCCTAGTTGTTCGGTCAAATGCTAGTCTGGATGTCACTGTGAAGACCTTTCATAGATGTGATCAACATTTAGGATCAGTTGACTTAAATAAAGGAGCTTATTCTTAAAGATGTGAGTGGGTCTCCATCCAATCAGTGGAAGGTCCTAATAGCATAAAGTGAAGTTTCCCAAAAGAAGGAATCCTACCTCGAGACTGTAACACAGAAATCCTGTCTAAGTTTCTAGGCTGCTGGCTTGTTTTCAGATTTTGGACTTGCCACTCCCTATATCACAGGAGTTAATTA
>SJYX01018508.1:0-150938 GCA_006410675.1 Oreotragus oreotragus
CGCTGTCAACATGAAAGTAGAGAGGAACTCCAAGGGTCATGCCACCATTCCAAAAGACCCCCAAATGTCTCAGTCTACTCCAGATGAACCTGATTTCCCTGCAATGCCTCAAATGTCATCCCGATTATTGACTCACACCATGGTGGCACGTGTGACAGCCCTGTGGCACCTCGAGGGAAAGCCACAGATCTCTGTATCAACTCGACGGGAAAACTGACACTACTGCTACAGCTCAGGAGGAAAGTAGGCGTGCAAGTCTCCACTCGAGATGAAGCCTGACTCCCCTGCGGAGAAACCAGAGGTATCTCACATTCGATGTCAGCACTGGAGAGAAAAACTCAGGTCCCCACCTCAGCTCCAGAAGAGGACTTAGGACCCGGCACCGACTGGAGAGGAATCCTGAGAGGCCCCTTGCAACTCGCATGGAGACTGGTTTTTCCTGAGGCCACATGTCAGGTCCCTGAGGTCCATGTCGTAACTTGAGAGGAACCTGCCACAAGTCGAGAAAAAAAACAAGAGATTCTTCCCTCCAGTCAAGATGAGGGCCTTGTTGGCTGCAGCGTTTTGAAGAAAATCACACCTTCCCTCTTGGACCTCGAAAGGGTCCTTCACACCCTTGCTGCAACTCAAGAAGTTCCCCGACTTACCTGTCTGCACTCGAGAGGAACACCGAGGGTCCTTCCACAACTCAAGAGGAGGCCCGTGGTCCAATTTTCTGATTGAGATGAGGGTTCCTTTCACAGCTTCGTTGGGAGAGGATTTCCGGCATTCCTGTCTAATCTCAGGAGGAGGTGCTCTCAACAGGAATGTCGAGAGGAACTCCAGGGTTCATGCCACTATTGCAAGAGACCCTCAAATGTCTCAGTCCACTCCAGAGGAACCTGATTTCTTGGCACTGTCTCAACTGTCACCCCGAGTATCGATTCACCTCACAGTGGCACGTGTGACATTCCTGTGGCACCCCGATGGAAAGCCACAGATCCCTCTATCACCTCGACAGGAAGACTGACACTGCAGCTACAGCTCGGTAGGAAGGCGGACGTTCATGTTTCCACTCCAGACGAGGCCTGACTCCCCTGTGGAGACTCCAGAGGAACACCAAGAACCGTGTCAGCACTGGAGAGGAAGCCTCAGGTTCCAGCCTCAGCTCGAGATGAGGTCTTATGACCCAGCATCAACTAGAGAGGAATCCCGAGAGGCCCCTCGCAACTCGCATGGAGACTAGCCTTTCTGAGGCCACACGAGCGGGTCTCTGAGGTCATCATCGTAACTCGAGAGGGACCTGCCACAACTCGAGAAAAAAACAGGAGATTCTCCCCTCCAGGCGAGATGAGGCCTTTTTTCACAGCAGCATCTCGAGGTAAATCACCACTTCCCTCTTGGACGTCGAAAGGGTCCTTCACACCCTTGCTGCAACTCAAAAAGTTCCCCCACGTATCTGTCTCCACACGAGAGGAACACCAAGGGTCCCGCCTCAACTCAAGAGGAGCCCCGTTTCCCCCTCCTCAGCTCGAGATGAGGCTTCATTTTCCTGCCTTATCAGGAAAGGTTTCCCGGCGTTCTTGTCACATCTCAAGAGGAGGCACTCTCAACTGGAAAGTCGAGAGGAACTCCAGGGGTCGTGCCACCATTCCAAAAACCCCAAAAATATCTCAGTCCACTCCAGAGGAACCTGATATCCCTGCACTTCCTCGACTATCACCCCGAGTATCAACTCACCCCACGGTGGCATGTATAACAGCCCTGTGGCACCTCAAGGGAAAGCCTCAGATCCCTGTGTCAACTCCACTGAAAGACTGACATTGCTGCTACCGCTCGGAATGAAAGCGGGCATGCATGTCTCCAAGAGAGACAGGGCCTGACTCCCCTGTGGAGACTTCAGAGGAACCCCAAGATCCATGTCAGCACTGGAGAGGAAACTTCAGGTTCCAGCCTCAGCTCCAAATGAGGACTTAGGACCCGGCACTGACTGGAGAGGAATCCTGAGAGGCCTGTAGCAACTCGCATGGAGACTGGCCTTTCCTGAGGCCACAAGATCAGGTCCCGGAATTCCCCATCGTAACCCTACAGGGACCTGCCGCAACTCGAGAAAAACCAGGACATTCTCCCCTCCAGGCGAGGTGAGGCCCTTTTCTGCTGCAGCGTCTCGAGGGAAATCACACCTTCCCTCTTCGACCTCGAAAGCGTCCTTCACACCCTTGCTGCATCTCAAGGTGTTCCCAGACATACCCATCTCCACTCAAGAGGAACACCGTGGGTCCCGCCACAACTCAAGTGGAGTTCCGTTGTCCCCTACTCAGCTGGAGATGAGGGTTCCTTTCCCTGCTTTATCGGGAAAGGATTTGCGGCATTCCCATCGCATCTCAACAAGAAAGTTAAGAGGAACTCCAGGGTTCATGCCACCATTCCAAAAGACCCCCAAATGTCTCAGTCCACTCCAGATGAACCTGATTTCCCTGCACTGCCTCGACCGTCACCCTGATTATCGACTCACACCATGGTGGCACCTGTGATAGCCCTGTGGCACCTGGAGGGAATGCAACAGATCTCTGTGTCAACTCAACAAGAAGCCTGACATTGCTGCTACAGCTCAGGAGGAAAGCGTACGTGGATGTCCCCACTTGAGACCAGGCCTGAGTCTCCTGTAGAGACTTCAGAGGAACCCCAAGATCCGTGTCAACACTGGAGAGGAAACCACAAGTTCCAGCCTCAGCTTCAAACGAGGACTTAGGAACTGAAATGGACTGGAGAGGAATCCCGAGAGGCCACTCACAACTAGCATGGATACTGGTCTTTCCTGAGTCCACACACACGGGTCCCTGAGGTCCACGTCTTAAATGGAGAGGGACCTATCACAACTAGAGAAAAACCAGGAGATTCTCCCCTCCAGGCGAGATGAGGCTCTTTACTGCTGTGGCTTCTCGAGGGAAATCACACCTTTCCTCCTGGACCTCAAAAGGTTCCTTCACACCCTTGTTGCAACTGAAGAAGTTAGCCGACATACCGTCTCCACTGGATAGGATCACAGAGGGTCCTGCCACAACTCAAAAGGACTCTGTTGTCCCGTTCTCCACTCCAGATGAGGGTTCATTTTCCTGCTTCATCGGGAAAGGATTCGCGGGGTTCCCGTTGCATCTCAAGAGGAGGCACTCTAAACAGGAAAATCGAGAAGAAATCCAGGGGTCGAGCCACCATTCCAAAAGACCCCTAAATGCCTCAGTCCACTGCAGATAGACCTGATTTCCCTGCGTTCCCTCGAGTGTCACCCAGAGTATTGACTCACACCACAGTGGCACGTGTGACAGTGCTGTGGCACATGAATGTAAAGCTACAGATCCCTGTGTCAACTCGAAGGGGAGCCTCACTCTGCTGTTACATCTCAGGAGGAAAGCAAACGTGCATGTCTCCACTCGAGACGAGGCCTGATTCCCCTGTGGAGACTCCAGAGGAACCCCAGGATCCATGTAAGCACTGGAGAGGATACCTCAGATTCCGGCCTCAGCTCCAGACCAAGACTTAGGACCCGGCATCTACTGGAGAGGAATCCTGAGAGGTCCCTCACAACTCGCATGGAGATTGGACTTTCCTGAGGCGACCAGATCGGGTTCCTGAGGTCCCCTTTGCAACTCGGGGGGAACCTGTCTCAATTTGAGAAAAACCAGGAGATTCTCATCTTCAGGCCAGATGAGGCCCTTATCTGCTGCAGAGTCTCAAGGAAAATCACACCTTCCCTCTTGAACTTCGAAAGGGTGCTTCACACCCTTTCTGCAACTCAAGAAGTTCCACAATATACCAGTGTCCACTTGAGAGGAACACCGAGGGTCCCGCCACAACTCAAGTGGAGTGCCATTTTCCCCTCCTCAGCTCGAGATGAGGGTTCATTTCCCTCCTTCTCTGAGAAAAGATTCTTGCCATTCCTGTCACATATCAAGAGGAGGCGCTATCAATAGGAAAGATGAGAGGAACACCAGGGTTCGTGCCAGCATTCCAAAAGACCCCCAAATGTCTCAGTCAATTCCATATGTACCTGATTTCCCTGCACTGCCTCGACTGTCATCCGAGTATCGACTTACACCACAGTGGTGCATGTGACAGCCCTGTGGCACCTCGATGGAAAGCCACAGATCATCTGTGGCAACTCGACGGGAAGGCTGACACTGCTGCAACAGCTCGGGAGGAAAGCAGATGTTCATGTCTCCACTAGAGACGAGGCCTGACTCCAATTTGGAGACTCCAGAGGAACCCCAAGATCCATGTCAGCACTGGAGAGGAAACCTCAGATTCCAGCCTTAGCTGCAGATGAGGACTTAGGACCCAGAACCAACTGGAGAGGAATCCTGAGAGGCCTCTCATAACTCGCTTAGAGACTAGCCTTTCCTGAGGCCACACGAGCGGGTCCCTGAGGTCCCCGTTGTAATTTGATAGGGACCTGCCACAACTCAAGAAAAACCAGCAGATTCTCCCCTCCAGGCGAGATGAAGCCTTTTTCCACTATGGCATCTCGAGGGAAAACACACCTTCCCTCTTGGACTTTGAAAGGGTCCTTCACACCCTTGCTTCAACTCAAGAAGTTCCCCGCCATATCCGTCTTCACTCGAGAGGAACACCAAGGGTCCTGCCACAACCCAAGTGGAGCCCTGTTGTCCCCTCTTCAGTTTGAGATGAGGCTTCCTTTCCCTGCTTCATTGGGAGAGCATTCCGTTGTTCCCGTCGCATCTCAAGAGGAGGCACTCTCAACAGGAAAGGCAAGAGGAACTCCAGGGGTCGTGCCACCATTCCAAAAAAAACCCTAAATGTCTAAGTTCAATCCAGATGAACCTGATTTCCCTGCACTGACTCGACTGTCACCCTGAGCATCGAGTCACACCATGATGGCACGTGTGACAGCCCTATGGCACCTCGAGGGAAAGCCACAGATCCCTGTGTCAACTCGACAGGAAGCCTAACACTGCTGCTACAGCTCAGGAGGAAAGTGGACTTTCAGGTCTCCACTGCAGACAAAGGCCTGACTCCCCTGTGGAGACTCCAGAGGAACCCCAAGACCCATGTCAGCACTGGAGAGGAAAACTCAGGTTCCGGCCTCAGCTCCAGACGAGGACTTAGGACCCGGCACCGTCCTGAGAGGAATCCCTAGAGGCCTCTAACAATTCGCGTGGAGACTGGCTTTTCCTCAGGCCACATGAGCGGGTCCCTAAAGTCCCCATCATAAGTCGAGAGGAACCTGCCGCAACTAGAGAAAAATCAGGAGATTCTCCCCTCCAGGTGAGATGAGGCCCTTCTCTGCTGTGGCAACACGAGGGAAATCACACCTTCCCTCTTGAACCTGGAAAGGGTCCTTCACAAACTTGCTGCAACTCAAGAAGTTCCCCGACATACCCATCTCCATTCAAGAGGAACACCGAGGATCCCACCACAAATCAAGAGGAGCCCCGTTATCCCCTCCTCAGCTCAAGATGAGGGTTCATTTCTCTGCTTCATAGGGAAAGGATTCCCAGCGTTCCTGTCGCATATCAAGATGAGTCGTTCTCTACAGGATAGTCAAGAGGACTCCAGGTATCATACCACCATTCCAAAAGACGCACGAAAGTCTCAGTCCTCTCCAGATGAGCCTGATTTCCCTGCAGTACCTCGACTGTCACCCCAAGCATCGACTCACACCACCGTGGCACAAGTGATGCCCTGTGGCACCACGAGGGAAAGCCACAGATCCCTGTGTCAACTTGGCAGAAAGGCAGACACTGCTGCTACAGCTCAGAAGGAAAGCGGAAGTGTATGTCTCCACTGGAGACTAGGCCTGACTCCCCTGTGGAGACTCCAGAGGTATTCCAAGATGCATGTCAGCACTGAAGAGGAAACCTCAGGTTCCGGCATCAGCTCCTCACGTGGACATAGGAACTGACACCGACTAGAGAGGTTTCCCGAGATTCCCCTCAGAACTCTCAAGAAGACTGGCCTTTCCTGAGGCCACATGAGCAGCTCCCTGAGGTCCCCATCGTAATTCATGAGGAACGTGCCGCAACTCNTTCCCGAGATTCCCCTCAGAACTCTCAAGAAGACTGGCCTTTCCTGAGGCCACATGAGCAGCTCCCTGAGGTCCCCATCGTAATTCATGAGGAACGTGCCGCAACTCGAGATAAATCAGGAGATTCTTCCCTCAGGTGAGAGGAGGCCCTTTCCCACTGCAGCATCTCGAGGAAAATCACACCTTCCCTCTTGGACTTCGAAAGGGTCCTTCACACCCTTGCTTCAACTCAAGACATTCCCCAACATACCCGTCTCCACTCGAGAGAAACACCGAGAGACATGCAACAACTCAAGAGGAGCCACGTTGTCCCCTACTCAGCTTGAGATGAGGGTTCCTTTCCCTGCTTCATCGGGAAAGGATTCCCAGTGTTTCTGTCGCACCACAAGAGGAGACACTCTCAATAGGAAAGTCTAGAGGAACTCCAGGGGTCATGACACCATTCCAAAAGTCCCCCAAAAGTCTCAGTCCACTGCATATGAACCTGATTTCCCAGCACTGCCTGGACTGTCACCCCGAGTATAGATTCATACCACGGTGGCCCCTGTGACAGCCCTTTGGAACTTTGAGGGAAAGCAGTAGATCCAGNCTCTCAATAGGAAAGTCTAGAGGAACTCCAGGGGTCATGACACCATTCCAAAAGTCCCCCAAAAGTCTCAGTCCACTGCATATGAACCTGATTTCCCAGCACTGCCTGGACTGTCACCCCGAGTATAGATTCATACCACGGTGGCCCCTGTGACAGCCCTGGGGCACTTTGAGGGAAAGCAATAGATCCCATTTCAACTCGATGGGAAGCATGACACTGTTGCTAGCACTCGGTGGGTAAGCGGACGTGCATATCTCCACTCGAGACGAGGCCTGACTGCCCTGTGGAGACTCCAGAGGACCCCCAAGATCCATGTCAGCAGTGGAGAGGAAACTTCAGGTCCCGGCCTCAGCCCAAGATGAAGAAGTAGCACTCAGCACCGACTGGAGAGGAATCGCGAGATGCCCCTCGCAACTCACATGGATACAGGCCCTTCCTGAGGCCACACAAGCGCCTTCCTGAGGTCCCCGTCGTAACTCGAAAGAAACCTGCCACAACTCGAGGAAATCCAGGAGATTCTGCTCTCTAGGTGAGATGAGGCCCTTTTCCAATGTGGCGTCTCGAGGGAAATCACACCTTCCCTCTTGAACATCGAAAGAGTCCTTCACACCCTTGCCACAACTCAAGAAGTTCCCCAAATACACGGCTTCACTCGAGAGGAACACCGATGATCCAGCCACAACTTGAGAAATGCCAGGGTGTCCCTTCTCAGCTCGAGATGAGAGTTCCTTTCCCTGCTTCATGGGGAAAGGATTCCCGGCATTCCTGTCGCATCTCAAGTGGAGGCGCTCTCTGTAGGAAAATCGAGAGGAATTCCAGGGGTCGTGCCACCATTCCAAAAGACCATCAAATGTCACAGTCCACTCCAGAGGAACCTGATTTCCCTGCACTGCCTTGACTGTCACCCCGAGTATCGAGTCACACCACCGTGGCACGAGTGACAGCCCTATGGCACTTCGAGGGAAAGCCGCAGATCCCTGTGTCAACTCGACGGGAAACCTGACACTGCTGCTACAGCTCGGGTGGACAGAGGACGTGCATATCTGCAATTGAGACGAGGCCTGACTCCCCTGTGGAGACTCCAGAGAAACCCCAAGATCCATGTCAGCACTGAAGAGGAAACTTCAGGTCCCGACCTCAGCTCCAGATGAGGACTTAAGAACTGGCACCAACTGGAGAGGTATCCTGAGAGGTCCCTTGCAACTCGCATGGATACTGGACTTCCCTGAGGCCACAGTAGCAGATCCCTGAGATCTCTATCATAACTCAAGAGGGACCTGCCACAATTCGAGAAAAACGAGGAGATTCTCCCCTCCAGGCATGATGAGGCCGTTTTCTGCTGCAGCGTTTCGAGGGAAATCACACTTTTCCTCTTGAACCTCGAAAGGTTCCTTCACATGCTGGCTGCAACTCAAGAAGTTCCCTGACATACCCGTCTCCGCTCGAGAGGAACACCGACAGACACGCCACAACTCAAGAGGAGCCCCATTGTCCCCTATTCAGCTTGAGATGAGGGTTCCCTTCCTGCTTCATCGGGAAAGGATTCCCGGTGTTTCCTTCGCATTCCAAGAGGAGGCGCTCTCCACAGGAGACTCGAGAGGAACTCCAGGGGTCGTGCCACCATTCCAAAATTCCCCCAAATGTCTCAGTCCATTACACATGAAGTGATTCCCTGCAGTGCCTGGAGTGTCACCCCGAATATAGACTCATACCACAGTGGCCCCTATGACAGCCCTGTGACACTTTGAGGGAAAGCCACAGACCCCTTTTTCAACTCAATGGGAAGCATGACACTGCTGCTAGAGCTCGGTGTGTAAGCGGACGTGCATATCTCCATTCGAGACGAGGCCTGACTCCCCTGTAGAGACTCCAGAGGAATCACAAGATCCATGTCAGCACTGGAGAGGAAACCTCTGCTCCCGGCCTCAGTCCCAGACAAGGATGTAGCATTCGGCACTGACTGGAAAGGAATCCCAAGAGACCCCTCGCAACTCACATGGAGACTGGCCTTTCCTGATGCCACACGAGGGGGTCCCTGAGGTCCCCGTTGTAATTCGATAGGGACCTGCTGCAACTCCAATAAAACCAGAAGATTCTCCCCTACAGGAGAGATGAGGGCTTTTTCCGCTGGGGCATCTCGAGGGAAATCACCCCTTTCTTCTTGGACCTCGAAAGGTTCCTTCACACCCTTGCTGAAACTCAAGAAGTTCCCCGCCATACCCGTCTCTACTCGAGAGGAACACTAAGGGTCCCGCCACAACCCAAGTGGAGCTCTGTTGTCCCCTCCTCAGCTCAAGATGAGACTTCCTTTCTCTGCTTCATCGGGAAAGCATTCCCGGCATTCCTGTCGCATCTCAGGAGGAGACGATCTCAACAGAAAGATGAGAGGAACTCCAGGGGTCGTATCCCATTCCAAAAGACCCACGAATGTCTCAGTCAACACCAGATGAACCTGATTTCCCTGCAATGCCTCGACTGTCACCCTGAGTATCCACTCACACCACCGTTGCACGTGTGACAGCCCTGTGGCACCTCGAGGGAAAGCCACAGATCCCTGTGTCAACTCGATGTGAAGCATGACACTGCTGCTACAGCTACTATATCTCTGTGGTAAGCGGTCGTGCATGTCTCCATTTGAGACGAGGCCTGACTCCCCTGTGGAGACTCCAGAGGAACCCCAAGATACATGTCAGCACTGGAGAGGAAACCTCAGGTTCCAGCCTCAGGTTCAGGCGAGGACTTAGGACCCTGCACCGAATGGAGAGAAATTCTGAAAGGCTCCTCACAACTCGCATGGAGACTGGCCTTTCCTGAGGCCTCATGAATGGGTCCCTGAGGTACCCATCGTACTCGAGAGGGACCTGCCACAACTCAAGAAAATCCAGGAGATTCTCCTCTCCAGGCGAGATGAGGCCCTTTACCACTTTGGTGACTCAAGGGAAATCACACCTTCCTTCTTGAACCTCGAAAGGGTCCTTCACACCCTTGCCACAACTCAAGAAGTTCCCCGCCATAACCGTCTCCACTAGAGAGGAACACCGAGGGTCATGCCACAACTCAAGAGGAGCCCCGTTGTCCCCTCCTCAGCTCAAGATGAGGGTCCTTTTCTCTGATTCACCGGGAAATGATTCCCGGTATTCCAGTTGCATCTCAAGATGTGTCGCTTTCTACAAGATAGTCGAGAGGAACTCCAGGGGCCAGCCACCATTCCGAAGACCCCCAAATATCTCAGTCCACATCAAATGAACCTGATTTCCCTGCACTGCCTCGACTGTCACCCTTAGTATCGACTTACACCATGGTGGCACATGTGACAGCCATGTGGCACCACGAGGGAAAGACACAGATCCCTGTGTCAACTTGGCAGAAAGGCAGACACTGCTGCTACAGCTCGGAAGGAAAGCAGAAGTGCGTGTCCCTACTCGAGACGCGGCCTGACTCCCCTGTGGAGACTCCAGAGGTACCCCAAGATGCATGTCAGCACTGGAGAAGAACCCTCAGGTTCTGGCATCAGTTCATGTTGGGGACTTAGGAAGTGGCACTGACTGGAGAGGATTCCAGAGATTCCCCTCGTAACTCTCAAGGAGATTAGCCTTTTGGGGGCCACATGAGCAGCTCCCTTAGGTCTCTGTCGTAATTTGCGAGGAACCTGCCACAACTCAATGAACCTGATTTCCCTGCACTGCCTCGACTGTCACCCTTAGTATCGACTTACACCATGGTGGCACATGTGACAGCCATGTGGCACCACGAGGGAAAGACACAGATCCCTGTGTCAACTTGGCAGAAAGGCAGACACTGCTGCTACAGCTCGGAAGGAAAGCAGAAGTGCGTGTCCCTACTCGAGACGCGGCCTGACTCCCCTGTGGAGACTCCAGAGGTACCCCAAGATGCATGTCAGCACTGGAGAAGAACCCTCAGGTTCTGGCATCAGTTCATGTTGGGGACTTAGGAAGCGGCACTGACTGGAGAGGATTCCAGAGATTCCCCTCGTAACTCTCAAGGAGATTAGCCTTTTGGGGGCCACATGAGCAGCTCCCTTAGGTCTCTGTCGTAATTTGCGAGGAACCTGCCACAACTCAAGGAAACCCAGGAGATGTTCCCCTCCAGGCGAGAGGAGACCCTTTTCCGTGGCGGCGTCTCAAAGGAAATCACGCCTTCCCTCTTGGACTTCGAAAGGGTCCTTCACACCCTTGCTGCAACTCAAGAAGTTCCCCTCTATACCCGTCTCCACTGGAGAGGAATGCTGAGGGCCCAGCCACAACTCAATAGGAGCCCTCTTTTCCCCTCGTCAGCTTGAGATGAGAGTTCCTTTTCCTGCCTCATCGGAAAAGGATTCCTGGTGTTCCCGTCGCATCTCAAGAGGAGGTGCTCTCAATAGGAAAGTTGAGAGGAACTCTAGAGATTGTGACACCACTCCAAAAGACCCCCAAATGTCTCAGTCCACTCCAGATAAACCTGGTTTTCCTGCACTTCCTCGACTGTCACCACTTTTATCAACTCACACCAAGGTGGCACTTGTGACAGCCCTGTGGCACCTTAAGGGAAAGCTACAGATCCCTGTGGCAACTGAATGGGAAGACTGACACTACTTCTACAGCTTGGGTGGAAAGCGGACGTCCATGTCTCTACTGGAGACGAGGCCTGACTTCCCTGTGGAGAATCCAGAGGAACCCCAAGAGCCATGTCAGCACTGGAAAGGAAACCTCAGGTCTAGGCCTCATGTCCAGATGAGGACTTAGCAATTGGCACAGACTGGAGAGGAATCCCGAGAGGCCCCTCAGAANTGACTTCCCTGTGGAGAATCCAGAGGAACCCCAAGAGCCATGTCAGCACTGGAAAGGAAACCTCAGGTCTAGGCCTCATGTCCAGATGAGGACTTAGCAATTGGCACAGACTGGAGAGGAATCCCGAGAGGCCCCTCAGAACTCACCTGGAGACTGGCCTTTCCTGAGGCCACATGAGCGGCTCACTGAGATCCCTGTCCTAACTCAAGAGGGAACTGTCGCAACTCGAGAAAAACCAGGAAATTCTACCCTCCAGTGAGATGAGGCCCTTGTCCACTGTGGCGTCATGACGGAAATTACACCTTCCCTCTTGAACCTCGAAAGGGTCCTTCCCACCTTTGATGCAACTCAAGAAGCTCCCCGACATACCTGTCTATAAACGAGAGGAACACCGAGGGTCCCGGAACAACTCGAGGGAGCCCCGTTGTCCCCTCCTCAGCTCGAGATGAGGTTTCCTTTCTCTGCTTCGTCTGTAAAGGATTCCCGGCATTCCCGTCTGATCTCAAGAGGAAGTGCTCTCAAAAGGAAAGATGAGAGGAACTCAAGGGGTCATGCCATCATTCAAAAAGACCCCAAATATCTCAGTCCACTCCCGATGAATCTGATTTCCCTATACTGCCTCGAATGTCACCCCGAGTATAGACTCACACCATGGTGGCACGTGTGACAACCCTGAGGCGCTTCGAGGGAAAGCCACAGATCCCTGTGTCAACTCGATGGGAAGCCTGAAACTGCTGCTACAGCTCGGGAAGGAAGCAGATGTGCATGTCTCCACTCAACACGAGGCCTGACTCCCCTGTGGAGACTCCAAAGGTACACCAAGATCCATTTCCGCACTGGAGAGGAAATAACAGGTTCCTGCCTCAACTCCAGATGAGGATGTAGGACCTGGCACCGAATGGAGAGGAATCCCGAGAGGCCCCTTGCAACTTGTATGGAGTCTGGCCTTTCCTGAGGCCACACGAGCGAGTCCCTGAAGTCTCCGTTTTAACTCGTGAGGGACCTGCAGCAACTGGAGTAAAACCAGGTGATTCTCCCCTCCAGGCGAGATGAGGCCCTTTTCCGCTGCGATGTCTCGAAGGAAATCACACATTCTCTCTTGGAGGTCAAAAGATTCCTTCACACCCTTGCTACAACACAGGAAGTTCACCAAAATACCCGTCTCCCCTCGAGAGGAACACCAAGGGTCCTGCTACAACTCAAGAGGAGACCTGTTGTCCCCTTCTCAGCAAAAGATGAGGCTTCCTTTTCCTGTTTCAATGGGAAAGGATCCTGGCATTCCCCTCGCATCTCGGAGGCTCTCACAACAGGAAGGTCGAGGGGAAGACCAGGGGTCATGCCACAGTTGAAAAAGTTGCCCAAATGCCTCAGTCCACTCCAGAGTAATCTGATTTCCCTGCACTGCCTTGACAGTCACCCCGAGTATCGACTCACACCACGGTGGCATGTGTGACAGCCCTGTGGCACCTCGAGGGAAAGATCCCTGTGTCAACTCGATGGAAAGCCTGACACTGCAGCTACAGCTCGAGAGGAAATAGGACGTGCATGTCTCCACACGAGACAAGGCCTGACTACCCTGTGGAGATTCCAGAGGAACTCCAAGATCCATGTCAGCACTGGAGAGGAAAACTCAGATCCTGGCCTCAGCTCCGGATGAGGACTTAGGACCCCACACTGACTGCAGAGAAATCCGGAGAGGCCCCTCAAAACTCGCATGGAGACAGGCCTTTCCTGAGGTCATACGAATGGGTCCCTGAGGTCCCTGTCATGACTCGAGAGGAAACTGCCACAACTCGAGAAAAACTAGGAGATTCTCCCCCCAGGCAAGATGAGGCCCTTTTCCGCTGAGGCGTCTCGAGGGAAATCACACCTTCCTTCTTGTACCTCGAAAGGGTCCTTCACACTCTTGCTGCAACTCAAGAAGTTAGCTGACATACCCATCTCCACTCGAGAGGAACCACGAGGGTCCTGCCACAACTCAAGAGGAGCCCCAATGTTTCCTCCTCAGCTCGAGATTGGGGATCCTTTCCTTGCTTCTTCGGGAAAGGATTCCCAGTGTTCCTGTTGCATCTCAAGAGGAGGCAATCTCAACAGGAAAATCAGGAGCAACTCCAGGGGTCATGCCACCATTCCAAAATACCCCAAATTTCTCAGCCCACTACAGATGAACCTGATTTCCCTGCACTGTCTCGACTGTCACCCCAAATATCGATTCACACCATGGTTGCACGTGTGACAGTCCTGTGACACCTCAAGGCAAAGCCACAGATCCCTTTGTCAACTGTACAGGAAGCCTGACACTGTTCCTTGAGTTTGGGAGGAGAGTGGACGTGTATGTATACACTCAAGACAAGGCCTGACTCCCCTGTGGAGGCTCCAGAGGAACACCAATATCCATGTCAGCATTGGAGAGGAAATCTCAGGTACTGGCCTCACCTCCAAACGAGAACATAGGAGCCAGCACCGACTGGAGAGCAATCCCAAGAGGCCCTCACAACTCGCATGGAGACCACACGAGCGGGTCCCTGATATCCCCATTGTATCTCGAGAGGGACCTGCAGCAACTCGAGAAAAAGCAGAAGATTCTACCCTCCAGGTGAGATGAGGCCCTTTTCTGCTGCAGCATCTCAAGGGAAATCACACCTTCATTCTTTTACCTTGAAAGGGTCCTTCACAACGTTGTTGAAACTCAAGAAGTTCCCCGACATACCCGTCTCCACTCAAGAGGAACACCAAGGGTGCCAACACAACTAAGAGGATCCCCGTTGTCCCATCTTCTGCTCGAGATGAGGGTTCCTTTCCCTGCTTCGTCGCGAAAGGATGGCTGGAGTTCCCGTCGCATCTCAAGATAAATCTCTTTCAACAGGAAAGTCAAGAGGAGCTACATGGGTCGTGTCACCATTCCAAAAATCCCCAAAATGTCTCAGTCCACTCCAGATGCACCTGATTTCCCTGTACTGCTTCGACTATCACCCCGAGTATCGACTCACAACACGGTGGCACGTGAGACAGCCCTGTGACACCTCCAGGGAAAGCCACAGATCGCTGTGTCAACTCAAAGGGAAGCCTGACACTGCTGCTACAGCTTGGAAGGAAAGAAGATGTGCATGTCTCCACTCGAGACAAGGCCTTACTCACCTGTGGAGACTCCAGAGTAACCCCAAGATCCATGTCAACACTGGAGGGGAAATCTGAGGTTCTGGTCTCAGCTCCAGACGAGGACTTGGGCCTGGGACCGACTGGAGAGGAATCCTGAGGGGCCCCTCGCAACTTACATGGAGACTGGCCTTTCCTGAGAGCACACGTGTGGGTCCCTGTGGACCCATCGTAAATAGAGAGCAACCTGCTGCAACTAGAGAAAAACCAGAAGATTCACCCCTCCCAGCAAGATGAGGCCATTTTCCTCTGCGTCATCTCGTGGGAAATCACACTTTCCATTTTGGAGCTCGAAATAGTCCTTCACATCCATGCTGCAACTCAAGAAGTTCCCTGACATACAAGTCTCCACTCAAGAGGAACACCGAGGGACTCACCACAACTTATATGGAGCCCCGTTGTTTCCTCCTCAGCTCACGAGGAGGGTTCCTTTCCCTGCTTCGTTGGGAAAGGATTCCCGGCGTTCCTATAGCAACTCAAGATGAGGCGCTCTCAACAAGAAAGTCGAGAGAAACTCCAGGGGTCGTACCACCATCCAAAAGACCCCCAAATGTCGCAGTCCACTCCAGATGAACCTGATTTCCCTGCACTGCCTCGACTGTAACCCCAAGTATCGACTCACACCACAGTGGCATGTGTGAGAGCCCTGTGGCACCTCGAGGGAAAGACAAACATCCCTGTGTCAACTCGACGGGAAGCATGACACTGCTGCTATAGCTCGGGAGGAAAGCAGACGTGCATGTCTCCACTCGAGACAAGGCCTGACTTACCTGTGGAGACTCCAGAGGAACCCCAAGATCCATGTGAGCACTGGAGAGGAAACCTCAGGCCCGGGCCTCAGATCCAGACGAGGACTTAGGACCCGGCACCGACAGGAGAGGAATCCCAAGAGGCCCCTCGCAACTCACATGGAGACCTGCCTTTCCTGAGGCCACACGAGCGGGTCCCGGAGGTCCCTGTTGTAACTCGAGAGGGACCTGCTGCAACTCGAGAAAAACCTGGAGACTCTTCCCTCCAGGCGAGCTGAGGCCCTATTCCACTGTGGCATTTTGAGGGAAATCACACCTTCCCTCTTGGACCTCAAAAGGGCTCGTTACACCCTTGCTGCAACTCAGGAAGTTCCATGACATACCCGTCTCCACTCGAGAGGAACACCGAGGGTCCCTCCACAACTCAAGAGGAGCCCTGTCCACTCCTCAGCTTGAGATGAGGCTTCCTTTCCCTGATTCTTTGGGAAAGGATTCCCGGCGTTCCCGTCACATCTCAAGAGGAGGCGCACTCAACAGGAAAGTCAAGAGGAAATCCAGGGGTCGTCCCACCATTCCAAAAGACCTCTAAATGTCTCAGTCCACACCAGATGAACCTGATGTTCCTACATTGCTTCGACTGTCACCCCGAGTATCGAATCAAAAAACGGTGGCACGTTGCCAGCCCTGTGGAAACTTGAGGGAAAGCCACAGATCTCTGTGTCAACTCGACGGGAAGACTGACAGTGCTGCAACAACTCGGGAGGAAAGCAGACATGCATGTCTTTACTCAAGACAAGGAGTGACTCCCTTCTGGAAACTCCAGAAGAACCCCAAGATGCATGTCAGCACTGGAGAGGAAAACTCATGTCCTGTCCTATGCTCCAGATGAGAACTTAGGACATGGCACTGACTGGAGAGGAATCCTGAGAGGCCCCGCTCAACTCGAAAGGAGACTGGCCTTCCCTTAGGCCACAAGAGCAGGTCCCTGATGTCCTTGTCATAACTCGAGAGGGTCCTGCCGCAACTCGAGAAAGACCAGGAGATTCTCTCCGCCAGATGAGATGAGGCCTTTTCCGCTGCGTCGTCTCAAGGGAAATCACACCTTCACTCTTGTACCTCAAAAGGGTCCTTCACACCCTTGCTACAACTCAAGAAATTCCCTGACATACCCGTCTCCACTCGAGTGGAATACCAAGAGTCCTGACACAACTAAGAGGATCCCCGTTGTCCCATCTTCAGCTCGAGATAAGGGTTCCTTTCCTTGCTTCGTCACGAAAGGATTGCCGGCATTCCCGTCACATCTCAAGAAGAGGCGCTCTCAACAGGAAAGTCGAGAGGAACTACAGGGTTCGTGTCACCATTCCAAAAGACCCCCAAATGTCTCAGTCTACTCCAGATGCACCTGATTTCCCTGCACTGCCATGCTTGTCACACTGAGTATCAACCCACACCATGGTGGCATGTGTGACAGCCCTATGACACCTCAAGGGAAAGCCACAGATTCCTGTGTCAACTTGACGGGAAGCCTGACACTGCTGCTACATATCAGGAAGAAAGCAGACTTGCATGTCTCCACTCGAGATGAGGCCTGATTCCCCTGTGGACATTCCAGAGGAACTCCAAGATCCATGTCAGCACGGGAGAGGAAACCTCATGTTCCGGCCTCCAGACAAGGATGCAGGACCCAGCACTGACTGGAGTGGAATCCCAAAAGGCCCCTCACAACTCGCATGGAGACTGGCCTTTCCTGAGGCCACATGAGTGGGTCCCTGAGATCAAGATCATAACTCGAGATGGACCTGCCCCAAGTTGTGAAAAACGAGGAGATTCTCCACTCTAGGCGAGATGAGGACATTTTCTGCTCTGCTACTCAAGGGACATCACACTTTCCCTCCGGGACCTCGAAAGGATCCTTCACACCCTTGCTGCAACTCAAGAAGTTCTCTGACATACTCGTCTACTCTCGAGTTGAACACGGAGGATCTCGCCACAGTTCAAGAGGAGCCCCGTTGTCCCATCCTCAGCTCGAGATGAGGCTTCCTTTCCCTGCTTCAGCGGGAAAAGTTTCCCAGCGTTCCCATAGAATATCAAGAGGAGACACTCTCAACAGGAAAGTCGAGAGACTCCAGGGGTCGTGCCACCATCCAAAAGACCCCCAAATGAATCACTCAATCCACTCCAGATGAACCTGACTTCCCTGCACTGTCTCGATTGTCACCCCAAGTATCGACTCACACCACGGTGGCACATGTGACAACCCTGTGGCACCTCGATGGAAAGCCACAGATCCTGTGTCAACTCGATGGGAAGCCTGACATTGCTGCTACAGCTCGGGAGGAAAGCAGACGTGCATGTCTCCACTCGAGACAGTGCCTGAGTCCTCCATGGAGACTCCGGAGGAAGCCTAAGATCCATGTCAGCACTGGAGAGGAAACCTCAGGTTCTGGCCTCAGCTCCAGACGAGGACTTATGACCCAGCATCAACTGGAAAGGAATCCTGAGAGGCCCCTCACAAATCACATGGACACTGGCCTTACCTGATGCCAAACGAACTCCCTGAGGTCTCCATCTTAACTCGAGAGGGACCTGATCCAACTCTAGAAAAACCAGGAGATTCTCCCCTCTAGGCGAGATGAGGCCCTTTTCCACTGTGGCTTCTCATAGGAAATCACACGTTACCTCTGGGACCTTGAAAGGGTCCTTCATACACTTGCTGCAACTCAAAAAGTTCCCTGACATAATCATCTCCACTCCAACAGAACACCGAGGGTCCCACCACAATTCAAGTGGAGACCCGATGTCCCCTCCACAGCTCGAGATGAGACTTAATTTCCCTGCTTCCTCGGGAATGGATTCCCGGCATTCCTGTCGCATCACAAGAGGTGGTGTTCTGAAGAGGAAAGTCGAGAGGAACTCCAGGGTTCGTGCCACCATTCCAACAGAGCCCAAATATCTCAGTCCACACCAGAGGAACCTGATTGACCTGCACAGCCTTGACTGTCACCCCGAGTATCGACTCACACCAAGGTTGCACGTGTTACAGCCCTGTGGCACCTCAAGGGAAAGCCACAGATCCCTGTGTCAACTCGACGGGACGCCTGACACTACTGCTACTACTTGGGAGGAAAGCATATGTGCATGTCTCCACTCGAGATGGGGACTGAATCCCCTGGGCAGATCCACAGGAACCCCAAGATCCATGTCAGCACTGGAGAGGAAACCTCAGGTTCCTGCCTCACCTCAAGACAAGGACTTAGGATCTGGCACCAACTGGAGAGGAATCCCAAGAGGCCCCTCATAACTCGCATGGAGACTGGCCTTTTGAGAGGCCACACTAGTGGGTCTCTGAGCTCCCCTTCTTAACATGAGAGGGACCTGCTGCAACTAGAGAAAAACCAGGAGATTCTCCCCTCCAGGCGAGATGAGGCCATTTTCTGCTGCAGCGTCTCAAGGGAAATCAAATCTTCCCGTTTGGACCTCGAAAGGTTCCTTCACACCCTTGATGAAACTCAAGAAGTTCCTTGAGATAGCCGTCTAAAATCGAGAGGAAAACTGAGAGTCCTGCCACAATTCAAGAGGAGCCCCGTTGTCCCTTCCTCAGCTCGTGATGAGACTTCCTTTCCCTTCTTCAGCAGGAAAGGATTCCCTATGTTCCCATCGCATCTCAAGAGGAGGCACTGTCAAAAGGAAAGTCGACGGGAAATCCAGGGGTAATGCCACCATTCCAAAAGACCCCCAAATGTCTCAGTCCATTCCAGATGAACCTGATTTCCCTACATTGCCTTGACTGTCAACCCGAGTATCGACTCCCACTGTGGTGGCACCTGTGACAGTCCTGTGGCAACTTGAGGGAAAGCCACAGATCCCTGTGTCAACTCGACAGGAAACCTGATGCTGCTGCTACAGCTCAGGAGGATAGCAGACGTGCATGTCTCCACTCGAGATGAGGCCTGACTACCCTGTGGAGACTCCAGAGGAGACTCAATATCCTTGTCAGCACTGGAGAGGAAACCTCTGGTTCCAGCCTCAGCTCATTAGGGCTTAGGGCCCGGCTCTGACTGGAGAGGAATTCCGAGGTGCCCCTCGCAACTCGCATGGAGACTGGCCTTTCCTGAGGTCACATGAGCGGGTCTCTGAGGTCCCTGTCATAACTTGAGAAGGACCTGCCGCAACTCGAGAAAAACCAGGAGATTCTCCCCTCCAGGCGAGATGAGGCCCTTTTCCTCTGAAGCGTCTTGAGGGAAAACACACCTTTTCACTTGAACCTCGAAAGGGTCCTTCACACCCTTGCTGCAACTCAAGAAGATCCACGTCATACCCATCTAAATTTGAGAGGAACACCGAGGATCCCGCCACAACTCAAGAGATGTCCCGTTGTCCCCTCATCAGCTTGAGATGAGAGTTCCTTTCCCTGCTTCATCGGGAAAAGATTCCCGGCATTCCAGTTGCATCTCAGGAGTGGGCGCTCTCAACAGGAAAGTCAAGAGGGACTCCAGGGATCATGCCACCATACCAGAAGACCCGCAAATGTCTGAGATCACTCCAGAGGAACCTGATTTCCCTGCACTGCCTCAACTGTCACGCCGAGTATCGACTCACACCACAGTGGCACATGTGTCAGCCCTGTGGCACCTCGATGGAAAGCCACATATCCCTATGTCATCTCGACGGGAAGCCAGACATTGCTGCTGCAGCTCGGGAGGAAAGCGCACGTGCATTTCTCCACTCGAGACAAGGCCTGACTCCCCTGTGGAGACACCAGAGCAACCCCAAGATCCATGTCAGCACTGGAGAGGAAACCTCAGTTTCAGGCCTCAGCTCCAGACGAGGACTTAGTACCCAGGACCGACTGGAGAGCAATCCTGAGAGGCCCCTTGCAACTCGCATGGAGACAAGCCTATCCTGAGGCCACTCGAGCGGGTCCCCGAGGTCCCCGTTGTAACTCGAGAGGGAACTGCTGCAACCCGAAAAAAACCAGATTCTCCCCGCCAGGCTAGATGAGGCCGATTTCCGCTGCAGCATCTTGACGTAATTCACACCTTCTCTCTTGGACCTCGAAAGGGTCCTTCACCCCACTGCTGCAACTCAAGAATTTCCCCGACATACCCGTCTGCAGTCGAGAGGAACACCTATTGTCCCGCAACAGCTCAATAGGAGCCACATTGTCCCCTCCTCAGCTCGAGATGAGGGTTCCTTTCCCTGGTTAGTCAGAAGAGGATACCCGGTGTTCCCGTCGCATCTCAATAGGAGGCGTTCTCAACAGAAAATTCGAGAGGAACTGCAGGGGTCGTGCCACCATTCCAAAAAGACTCCCAAATGTCTCAGTCCACTCCCAATGAACCTGATTTCCCTGCACTGCCTGGACTGTCACCTCGAGTGTCGAATCACACCACGGTGGAACGTGTGACATCCCTGTAGCACCTCGAAGGAAAGCCACAGATCCCTGTGTCAACTTGATGGGAAGCTTGACACTGCTGCTACAGCTCGGGAGGAAAGCAGACGTGCATGTGTTGACTCGAGATGTGGCCTGACTCCCCTGTGGAGACTCCAGAGGAACACCAAGATCCAAGTGAGCACTGAAAAGGAAACCTCAGATTCTGGCCTCAACTCCACATGAGGACTTAGGACCCAGCACTGACTGGAGAGGAATCCTGAGTGGCTGCTCCCAAAAAGCATGGAGACTGTCCTTTCCTAAGGCCACACGAGCTTGTCCTTAAAGTCACCGTCATAACTCGAGAGGCACCTGCCACAAGTAGAGAAAAACCAAGAGATCTCCCCTCCAGGCGAGATGAGGCCCTTTTCCACTGTGGCTTCTCAAGGGAAATGACACGTTCCTTCTGGGACCTCAGAAAGGTCCTTCACACCCTTGCTGCAACTCAGGAAGTTCCCTGACATAACCGTCTACTCTCGAGTTGAACACAGAGGGTCCAGCCACAACTCAAGAGGAGCCCCGTTATCCTCTGCTCAGCTTGAGATGATGATACCCTTCTGTGCTCTGTTGGGAAAGGATTCCAGGCATTCCCGTCGCATCCCAAGAGGAGACACTCTCCACAGGAGTGGTGAGAGGAACTCCTGGGTCATGCCACAATTCAAAAATACCCCCAAATATCTCAGTCCACTCCAGATGAACCTGATTTCCCTGCACTGCCTCTTCACACTGAAGATCGGCTCACACCACGTTGGCAAGCATGACAGCCCTATGGCACGTGTGACAGCCATATGGCACCATGAGGGCAAGACACAGATGCCTGTGTCAACTCAACGGGAAGCATGACACTGCTGCTACAGCTCGGGAGGAAAGCAGATGTGCATGTCTCCACTCGAGACGAGTCTTGACTTCAATATGGAGACTACAGAGGAAACCCAGGATTCATGTCAGCATTAGAGAGGAAACCTCAGATTCTTGCCTCAGGTCCAGATGAAGACTTAGGACCTCGCACCGACTGGGGAAGAATTCTGAGAGGCCCCTCGCAACTCGCACAGAGACTGGCCTTTCCTGAGGCCACTGGGGCAAGCCCATGAGGTCCCTGTCGTAACACAAGAGGAACCTGCCGCAACTCGAGAAAAACAGGAGATTCTCCCCTCCAGGCGACATGAGGCCCTTGTCCGCTGTGGCCTCTCAGGCAAATCACACCTTCTTGCTTGGACCTCAGCTCTAGACAAGGATTTAGGACCTGGCACTGACTGGGGAGGAATCCCGAGAGGCCCGTTGAAATTCGCATGGACACTGGCCTTTCCTGAGGCCACAGGGGCGAATCCATGAAGTCCCCATCTATCTTGAGAGGAAACTGCCGTGACTCGAGAAAAAACAGGAAATTCTCCCCTCCAGGGGAGATAAGGCCCTAGTCCATTCTGGCGTCTCTGGGGAAATCACCCTTTCCCTCTTGAACCTCGAAAGGTTCCTCCACACCCTTGCAACGACTCAAGAAGTTCTCTGACATACCCATCTCCACTCGTGAGGAACACTGAGGGTCCTGCCAGAACTCAAGAGGAGACCTGTTTCCCCCTGCTCAGCTGCAGATGAGGGTCCCTTTCCCTACTCCGTCGGGAAAGGATTCCTGGCATTCCCGTTGCATCCCTAGAGGAGGCACTCTCCACAGCAGTGTCGAGAGGAACTCTAGGGGTCTGCTACCATTCCAAAAGACTCCCAAACGTCTCAGCCCACTCCAAATGAACCTAATTTCCCTGCACTGCCTACACTGTCACTCCGAGTATCTGCTCACACCACAGTGGCACATGTGACACCTTGTAGAACCTCAAGGGAAAGACACAGATACCTGTGTCAACTCGATGGGAAGCTTGACACTGCTGCTACCTGTCTCTTATACACATCTCGATGTGTATAAGAGACAGGNACTGTCACTCCGAGTATCTGCTCACACCACAGTGGCACATGTGACACCTTGTAGAACCTCAAGGGAAAGACACAGATACCTGTGTCAACTCGATGGGAAGCTTGACACTGCTGCTACAGCTCGGGAGGAAAGCGGACGTGAACGTCTTCACTCGAGACGACGCCTGACTCCCTTGTGGAGAATGCAGAGGAACGCCAAGATCCCTGTCAGTACTGAAGAGGAAATCTCAGGTTCCAGCCTCAGCTCCAGACGAAGACTTAGAACCTGGCACCAACTGGGGAAGAATCCTGAGAGGCCCCTCACAACTCGCACGGAGAATGGCCTTTCCTGAGGCCACTGGGGCAAGCCTATGAGGTCCCTGTTGTAACACGAGAGGAACCTGCCGCAACTCGAGAAAAACAGGAGATTCTCTCCCCTCCAGGCAACATGAGGCCCTTGTCCACTGTGGCCTCTCGGGAAAATCACACCTTCTCGCTTGGACCTTGAAAGGGTCCTTCACACACTTGCTGCGACTCAAGAAATTATCAGTCATACCCATCTCCACTCGAGAGGAACAGCGAGGATTCCGCCACAACTCAAGAGGAGCCCCATTTTCCCTTGTTCAGCTCCAGATGAGCGTCCCTTTCCCTGCTCCCTCAGGGAAAGATTCCTGGCATTTCTGTTGCATCCCAAGAGGAGGTACTCTCCACAGGAGAAACGAGAGGAATTCCAGTGGTCGTGCAATGATTCCTAAATACCCCCAAATGTCTCAGTCCACACCAGATCAACCTGATTTCCCTGCACTGACTCGATTGTCACCCTGAGGATCGGCCTACACCATGGTGGCACATGTGACAGCCCTGTGGCACCTCGGAGGAAAGGCAAAGATCCCTATGTCAACCCGACGGGAAGCCTGACACTGCTGCTACAGCTCGGGAGGAAAGCAGACGTGCACATCTCCACTCGAGATGAGGCCTGATTCTACTGTGGAAACTCCAGAAGAATCCCAAGATCCATGTCAGCACTGGAGAGGAAACCTCAGGTTCCGGCCACAGCTCCAGACGAGAACTAAGGACCGGGCACTGACTGGGGAGGAATCCCGAGAGGCCCCTCGCAACTTGCATGGAAACTGGCATTTCCTGAGACTACAGGGGAGGATCCCTGGGGTCCCCATCGTAACTTTAGGGGAATCTGCCGCAACTGGAGAAAAACCAAGAGAATCTCTACTCCAGGCGAGATGAGGCCCTTGTCTGCTGCGGCATCTCTGGGGAAATCACCCTTTCCCTCTTGAACCTCGAAAGGGTCCTAAACACCCTTGCAGCGACTCAAGAATTTCACTGACATACGCGTCTCCACTCGTGAGGAACACCGAGGGTCCCACCAGAACTCAAGAGGAGCCCCGTTGTCCCCTCCTCAGCTCGACATGATGGTTCATTTCCCTATTTCATCAAGAGAGGATCCCCGGTGTTTCCTCGGCATCTCAAAAGGAGGTGTTCTCAACTGGAAAGTCAAGAGGAACTCCAGGGTCGTGACACCTTTCCAAAAGACCCCCAAATGTCTCAGTCCATTCCAAATGAACCTGATTTCCCTGCACTTCCTCGACGCACACTGAGTATCGACTCACACCACGGTGGCACAGGTGACAGCCCTGTGGCACCTAGAGGGAAAAGCCACAGATCCTTGTGTCAACTNCCTTTCCAAAAGACCCCCAAATGTCTCAGTCCATTCCAAATGAACCTGATTTCCCTGCACTTCCTCGACGCACACTGAGTATCGACTCACACCACGGTGGCACAGGTGACAGCCCTGTGGCACCTAGAGGGAAAAGCCACAGATCCTTGTGTCAACTCGACGGGAAGGCTGACACTACTGCTACAGCGGCTACATCTCGGGAGTAAAGCTGACGTGCATGTCTCCATTTGAAACGAGGCCTGAGACCCCTATGGAGACTCCAGACGCACCCTAAGAACCAAGTCAGCACTGGAGAGGAAACTTCAGGTTCTGGCCTCAGCTCCAGACAAGGACTTCGGACCCTGCACCGACTGGAGAGGAATCCCAAGAGACCCCTCGCAACTCACATGGAGACTGGCTTTTCCTGAGGCCACACGAGCTGTTCCCTGAGGTCCCAGTCGTAACTCGAAAGGGACCTGCCGAAACTCGAGAAAAAAAAGCAACAGATTCCCGCTCCAGGCGAGATGAGGCCCTTTTCCACTGTGGTGTCTCGAGGGAAATCACACCTTCCCTCTTGGACCTTGAAACGGTCTTGCACACCATTGGTGCAACTCACCAAGTTCCCCGACATACCCGTCTCCACTCGAGAGGAACACCAAGGTTCCCACCACAACTCAAGAGGAGCCCCGTTTTCCCTTGTTCAGCTCCAGATGAGCGTCCCTTTCCCAGCTCCCTCGGTGAAGGATTCCCGTTGCATCCCAGGAGGAGGCACTCTCCACAGGAGAATAGAGAGGAATTCCTGGGGTCATGTCACTACTCAAAAAGACCCTCAAATGTCTCAGTCCACTCCACCTGATTTCCCTGCACTGACTCGACTGTCACCCCGAGTATCGAGTTATATCATGGTGGCACGTGTGACAGCCCTGTGGAACCTCGAGGGAAAGCCACAGATCCCTGTATCAACACACAGAGAAGCCTGACACTGCTGCTACAGCTCGGTAGGAAAGTAGGTGTGCATGTCTCCACTCAAAACGAGTCATGAGTCCCTGTGAAGACTCCCGAGGAACACCAAGATCCATGTAGCCACTGGTAAAGACACCTCAGGTCCCGGCATCAGCTCTAGATGAGGACTTAGGACCCCTCACAGACTGGAGTGGAATCCTGAGAGGCCCCTCACAAAACACATGGAGACTGGCCTTTCCTGAGGCCACACGAGCAGGTCCCTGAAGTCCCCATCGTAACTTGAGAGGGACCTGCCGCAACTAGAGAAGAACCTACTGCAACTCGAGAAAAACCAGGAGATTCTCCCCTCCAGGCGAGATGAGGCCCTTGTCCACTGTGGCCCTTTTACGTGTGACAGCCCTGTGGAACCTCGAGGGAAAGCCACAGATCCCTGTATCAACACACAGAGAAGCCTGACACTGCTGCTACAGCTCGGGAGGAAAATAGGTGTGCATGTCTCCACTCAAAACGAGTCATGAGTCCCTGTGAAGACTCCCGAGGAACACCAAGATCCATGTAGCCACTGGTAAAGACACCTCAGGTCCCGGCATCAGCTCTAGATGAGGACTTAGGACCCCTCACAGACTGGAGTGGAATCCTGAGAGGCCCCTCACAAAACACATGGAGACTGGCCTTTCCTGAGGCCACACGAGCAGGTCCCTGAAGTCCCCATCGTAACTTGAGAGGGACCTGCCGCAACTAGAGAAGAACCTACTGCAACTCGAGAAAAACCAGGAGATTCTCCCCTCCAGGTGAGATAAGGCTGTTTTCAGCTGTGGCGTCTCGAGGGAGATCACACCTCCCCTCCTGAAACTCGAAAGGGTNAGGGACCTGCCGCAACTAGAGAAGAACCTACTGCAACTCGAGAAAAACCAGGAGATTCTCCCCTCCAGGTGAGATAAGGCTGTTTTCAGCTGTGGCGTCTCGAGGGAGATCACACCTCCCCTCCTGAAACTCGAAAGGGTCCTTCACACCCTTGCTGCAACTCATGATGTTCCCCGAAATAATCATCTCAACTCGAGAGGAACACCGAGTGGTCCACAACAACTCAATAGTAGCCCCTTTGTCCGCTCCTCAGCTCGAGATGAGGCTTCCTTTCCCTGCTTTGTCGGGAAAGGTTTCCAGACATTCCCATCACATCTTAAGAGGAGGTGCTCTCAACAGGAAAGTTGAGAGGAACTCAAGCGGTCATGCCACTATTCCAAAAGACCTCCAAATGTCTCAGTCCACTCCCGATGAACCTGATATCCCTGCACTGCCTCGACTGTCACCGTAAGTATCAACTCACACCATGGTGGCACGTGTGACAGCCCTGGGCACCTCGAAGGAAAGCCACAGTTCCCTGTGTCAACTCGACGGGAAGCTGACACTGGTGCTACATCTCGAGAAGAAAGCAGACGTGCATGTCTCCAATTGAGACAAGGCCTGACTCCACTCTGTAGACTCCAGAGGAACCCCAAGATCCATGTCAGCACTGCAGAGGAAACCTCAGGTTCCTGCCTCAACACTCGAGAGGAACAGCGAAGGTCCCGCCACAACTCAAGAGGAGCCCCGTTGTCCCATCCTCAGCTCGAGATGAAGATTCCTTTCATTGCTTCATCGGGAAACCATTCCCGGCTTTCCTTTCTCATCTCAAGAGGAGGCGCTCTCAATAGGAAAGTCGAGAGGAACTTCAGGGGTCGTGCCAACATTCCAAAAGACCCCCAAATGTCTCATTCCACTCCTGATGAACTAGATTTCCCTGCACTTTCTCTATTGTCACCCCTAGTATCGACTCACAACATGGTGGCACGTGTGACAGCCCTGTGGCACATCGAGCGAAAGGCACAGATCCCTCTTTCAACACGATGGGAGCCTGACACTGCTGCCTCAGCTCAGGGGGAAAGTTGACGTGCATATCTCCACTTGAGATGAGCCCTGACTCGCATGTGGAAACTCCAGAGGAACCCAAAATTCCATGTCATCATTGGAGAGGAAACCTCATGTACCAGCCTCAGCTGCAGATGAGACTTAGGACCTGGCACTGACTGGATAGGAATCCCAAGAGGCTCCTTTCAACTCGCATGGAGACTGGCCTTTCCTGACACCACACGAGCAGGCCCCTGAGGTCCCCAATGTAACTCAAGAGGGACCTGCCACAACTCGAAAAGAAAAAAGGAGATTCTGCCTTCCAGGCGAGATGAGGCCCTTTTACGCTGCGGCGTCTTGAGGGAAATCACACCTTCCCTCTGGTAACTCAAAAGGGTCTTTCACACCCTTCCTGAAACTTACGAGGTTCTCGACATACCCGTCTCCACTGGAGAGGAGCACCAAGGGTCCCGCAAAAACTCAAGGGGAGCCCCGTTGTCCCCTCGTCAGCTCAAAATGAGGCTTCCTTTCCCTGCTTCTTCGGGAGAGGATTCCCAGGTTTCCCATCACATCTCAAGAGGAGACGCTCTCAACAAGAAAATCGAGAGGAACTCCAGGGGTTGTGCAACCATTCCAAAAGACCCCCAAATGTCTCATTCCACTCCAGATGAACCTGATTTCCCTGCACTGCCTCGAATGTCACCCCGAGTATAGACTCACACCATGGTGGCATGTGTGACAGCCCTGTGGCACCTCGAAGGAAAGCCACAGATCCCTGTATAAACTCGACCGGAAGACTGACACTGTTGCTACAGCTCGAGAGGAAAGCAGACGTGCATGTTTCTACTGGAAACAAGGCCTGACTCCCTTGTGCAGACTCCAGAGGAACCCCAACATCCATGTAAGCACTGGAAAGAAAACCTCAGGATCCAGCCTCAGCTCCAGAAGAGGACTTAGGACCTGGCACCGAATGGAGAAGAATCCCGAGAGATTCCTCCCATCTCGCATGGAGACCTGTCTTTTCCGAGTCCAAACAAGCGGCTCCCTGAGGTCCAGATCGTAACTCGAGAGGGACCTGCCACAACTCAAGAAAAACTAGGAGATTCTCCCCTCCGGGCAAGATGAGGCCCTTTTCCGCTGCAGCGTCTCAAGGGAAATCACACCTTCACTCTCGAACTTTGAAAGGGTTTTACAACCTTGCTGCAACTCATGAAGTTCCCCGACATACTTGTCTCCACTCAAGAGGATCACCGAGAGGCCCGCCACAACAAAAGAGGAACCCCGTTTCCCCCTCCTCAGCTCGAGATGAGGGTTTCTTTCCATGTTTCTTTGGGAAGGGATTCTCAGCATTCCTGTCACATCTCAAGAGGAGGTGCTCTCAACAGGAAAGTTCAGAGGAACCCCAGGAGTCGTGCCACCATTCCAAAAGACCCCAAAGTCTCAGTCCACTCCAGATGAACCTGATTTCCCTGCACTGCCTCGACTGTCTCCCCGAGTATCAACTCACACCATGGTGGCATTTGTGACAACCCTGTGGGAAAGCTTCAAGGGAAAGCCACAGATCCCTGTGTCAATTCGATGGGAAGCCTGACACTGCTGCTACAGCTCAGGAAGAAAGCGGACGTGCATGTCTCCACTTGAGATGAGGCCTGACTCCCCTGTTCAGTCTCCAAAGGAACCCCAAGTTCTATGTCAGCAGTGGAGAGAAAACCTCAGTTTACAGGCTCAGCTCCAGACAAGGACATAGGACTCGGCACCGAGAGGNGAAAGAGTCCTTCACCCCCCTGCTGCAACTCAAGAAGTTCCCCCACATAACCGTCTCGACTGGAGCAGAAGACTGAGGGTTCTGGCAAAACTCAAGAGGAGCCCTGATGTCCCCTCCTAATCTTGAGATGAGGGTTCCTATCCCTGCTTCATCGGGAAAGGTTTCCTGGCATTCCAGTCACAACTCAGGAGGAAGCGCTCTCAAAATGAAAGTCGAGAGGAACACCAGGGGTTATGCCACAATTCCAAAAGACACTCAAATGTCTCAGTCCATTCCAGAAGAACCTGTTTTTCCTGCACTGCCTCGGCTGTCACCCCGAGTATCGACTCACATCATGGTGGCGCATGTGACAGATCTGTGGCCCCTCGAGGGAAAGCCACACATCCTTGTGTCAACTCGACGGGACGCCTGACACTACTGCTACAGCTCGGGAGGAAAGCGGATGTGCATGTCTCCACTCGTGACGAGGACTGACTCCCTTGTGGAGACTCCAGAGGAACCCCAAGATCCTCTGGAGAGGACACCTCAGGTTTCTGCCTCAGCTCCAGACCAGGACTTAGGATTTGGCACTGACTGGAGAGGAATCCCTAGAGACCCCTTGCAACTCCCATGGAGTCTGGCCATTCCTGAGACCACACTCATGGGTCTCTGAACTCCCCTTCATAACACGAGAGGGACCTGCCACAACTCGAGAAAAATTAGGAGAATCTCACCTCCCGGGGAGATGAGGCCATTTTCCTCTGCGGTGTCTTGAGGGAAATCAAACCTTCCCTCTTGGATTTCAAAAGGTTCCTTCACACCCTTGCTGCAACTCAAAAAGTTTCCAGACATACCCTTCTAAACTCAAGAGGAAAACTGAGGGTCCCGCCACAACTCAAGAGGAGTCACTTTGTCCCATCCTCAGCTCGAGATGAGGCTTCCTTTCCCTGCTTTGTAGGGCAAGGATTCTCAGCCTTCCCATCGCATCTTAGGAGGAGCCACTCTCAACAGGAAAGTCGAGAGGNCTCAAAAAGTTTCCAGACATACCCTTCTAAACTCAAGAGGAAAACTGAGGGTCCCGCCACAACTCAAGAGGAGTCACTTTGTCCCATCCTCAGCTCGAGATGAGGCTTCCTTTCCCTGCTTTGTAGGGCAAGGATTCTCAGCCTTCCCATCGCATCTTAGGAGGAGCCACTCTCAACAGGAAAGTCGAGAGGAACTCCAGGGGTCATGCCACCTTTCCAAAAGACCTCAAAATATTTAAGTCCACTCCAGATGAACCTGATTTCCCTGCACTGCCTCGACTGTCATCCCGAGGATCAGCTCACACCACGGTGGAAAGTTTGACAGCCCTGTGGCTCCTTGCGGCAAAGCCACAGATCCCTGTCTCACCTCGACGTGAAGCCTGACACTGGTGCTACAGCTTGGGAGGAAAGTGGACGTGCACCTCTCCACTCGAGACGAGGCCCGACTCCCCTATGGAGACTCCAGAGGAACTCCAAGATCCATGTCAGCACTGGAAAGGAAACCTCAGGTTCCAGCCTCACCTCCAGACGAGGACTTAAGACACGGCAATGCCTGGAGAGGAATCTCGAGAGGGCCCTCACAACTCGCATGGAGACTGGCCTTTCATGAGGCCACAGGGGCATGTCCCTGAGGTCCCCGTCATAACTTGAGAGGAACATGCCGCAACTCGAGAAAAACCAGGAGATTCTCCCCTCCAGGCGAGATGAGGCCCTTGTCCACTGTGGCCCTTTTACGTGTGACAGCCCTGTGGAACCTCGAGGGAAAGCCACAGATCCCTGTATCAACACACAGAGAAGCCTGACACTGCTGCTACAGCTCGGGAGGAAAATAGGTGTGCATGTCTCCACTCAAAACGAGTCATGAGTCCCTGTGAAGACTCCCGAGGAACACCAAGATCCATGTAGCCACTGGTAAAGACACCTCAGGTCCCGGCATCAGCTCTAGATGAGGACTTAGGACCCCTCACAGACTGGAGTGGAATCCTGAGAGGCCCCTCACAAAACACATGGAGACTGGCCTTTCCTGAGGCCACACGAGCAGGTCCCTGAAGTCCCCATCGTAACTTGAGAGGGACCTGCCGCAACTAGAGAAGAACCTACTGCAACTCGAGAAAAACCAGGAGATTCTCCCCTCCAGGTGAGATAAGGCTGTTTTCAGCTGTGGCGTCTCGAGGGAGATCACACCTCCCCTCCTGAAACTCGAAAGGGTCCTTCACACCCTTGCTGCAACTCATGATGTTCCCCGAAATAATCATCTCAACTCGAGAGGAACACCGAGTGGTCCACAACAACTCAATAGTAGCCCCTTTGTCCGCTCCTCAGCTCGAGATGAGGCTTCCTTTCCCTGCTTTGTCGGGAAAGGTTTCCAGACATTCCCATCACATCTTAAGAGGAGGTGCTCTCAACAGGAAAGTTGAGAGGAACTCAAGCGGTCATGCCACTATTCCAAAAGACCTCCAAATGTCTCAGTCCACTCCCGATGAACCTGATATCCCTGCACTGCCTCGACTGTCACCGTAAGTATCAACTCACACCATGGTGGCACGTGTGACAGCCCTGGGCACCTCGAAGGAAAGCCACAGTTCCCTGTGTCAACTCGACGGGAAGCTGACACTGGTGCTACATCTCGAGAAGAAAGCAGACGTGCATGTCTCCAATTGAGACAAGGCCTGACTCCACTCTGTAGACTCCAGAGGAACCCCAAGATCCATGTCAGCACTGCAGAGGAAACCTCAGGTTCCTGCCTCAACTCCAGATGAGGTCTTAGGACCCGGCACCGACTGGAGAGGAATCCCGAGTAGCCCCTCACAACTTGCATTGAGACTGCCCTTTTCTGAGGCCACACCAGTGGCTCCCTGAAGTCCCCATAGTAACTCAAGAGGGACCTGCCAAAACTTGATAAAAAAAAAAAAACAGGAGATTTTCCCCTCCAGACGAGATGAGGCCCTTTTGCACTGCAGCATCTCGAAGGAAATCACACCTTCACTCTTGAAACTCAAAAGTGTTTTTCACACCCTTGCTGTAACTCAAGACGTTCCCCGACATACCCGTCTTCACTCGAGAGGAACAGCGAAGGTCCCGCCACAACTCAAGAGGAGCCCCGTTGTCCCATCCTCAGCTCGAGATGAAGATTCCTTTCATTGCTTCATCGGGAAACCATTCCCGGCTTTCCTTTCTCATCTCAAGAGGAGGCGCTCTCAATAGGAAAGTCGAGAGGAACTTCAGGGGTCGTGCCAACATTCCAAAAGACCCCCAAATGTCTCATTCCACTCCTGATGAACTAGATTTCCCTGCACTTTCTCTATTGTCACCACTAGTATCGACTCACAACATGGTGGCACGTGTGACAGCCCTGTGGCACATCGAGCGAAAGGCACAGATCCCTCTTTCAACACGATGGGAGCCTGACACTGCTGCCTCAGCTCAGGGGGAAAGTTGACGTGCATATCTCCACTTGAGATGAGCCCTGACTCGCATGTGGAAACTCCAGAGGAACCCAAAATTCCATGTCATCATTGGAGAGGAAACCTCATGTACCAGCCTCAGCTGCAGATGAGACTTAGGACCTGGCACTGACTGGATAGGAATCCCAAGAGGCTCCTTTCAACTCGCATGGAGACTGGCCTTTCCTGACGCCACACGAGCAGGCCCCTGAGGTCCCCAATGTAACTCAAGAGGGACCTGCCACAACTCGAAAAGAAAAAAGGAGATTCTGCCTTCCAGGCGAGATGAGGCCCTTTTACGCTGCGGCGTCTTGAGGGAAATCACACCTTCCCTCTGGTAACTCAAAAGGGTCTTTCACACCCTTCCTGAAACTTACGAGGTTCTCGACATACCCGTCTCCACTGGAGAGGAACACCAAGGGTCCCGCAAAAACTCAAGGGGAGCCCCGTTGTCCCCTCGTCAGCTCAAAATGAGGCTTCCTTTCCCTGCTTCTTCGGGAGAGGATTCCCAGGTTTCCCATCACATCTCAAGAGGAGACGCTCTCAACAAGAAAATCGAGAGGAACTCCAGGGGTTGTGCAACCATTCCAAAAGACCCCCAAATGTCTCATTCCACTCCAGATGAACCTGATTTCCCTGCACTGCCTCGAATGTCACCCCGAGTATAGACTCACACCATGGTGGCATGTGTGACAGCCCTGTGGCACCTCGAAGGAAAGCCACAGATCCCTGTATAAACTCGACCGGAAGACTGACACTGTTGCTACAGCTCGAGAGGAAAGCAGACGTGCATGTTTCTACTGGAAACAAGGCCTGACTCCCTTGTGCAGACTCCAGAGGAACCCCAACATCCATGTAAGCACTGGAAAGAAAACCTCAGGATCCAGCCTCAGCTCCAGAAGAGGACTTAGGACCTGGCACCGAATGGAGAAGAATCCCGAGAGATTCCTCCCATCTCGCATGGAGACCTGTCTTTTCCGAGTCCAAACAAGCGGCTCCCTGAGGTCCAGATCGTAACTCGAGAGGGACCTGCCACAACTCAAGAAAAACTAGGAGATTCTCCCCTCCGGGCAAGATGAGGCCCTTTTCCGCTGCAGCGTCTCAAGGGAAATCACACCTTCACTCTCGAACTTTGAAAGGGTTTTACAACCTTGCTGCAACTCATGAAGTTCCCCGACATACTTGTCTCCACTCAAGAGGATCACCGAGAGGCCCGCCACAACAAAAGAGGAACCCCGTTTCCCCCTCCTCAGCTCGAGATGAGGGTTTCTTTCCATGTTTCTTTGGGAAGGGATTCTCAGCATTCCTGTCACATCTCAAGAGGAGGTGCTCTCAACAGGAAAGTTCAGAGGAACCCCAGGAGTCGTGCCACCATTCCAAAAGACCCAAATGTCTCAGTCCACTCCAGATGAACCTGATTTCCCTGCACTGCCTCGACTGTCTCCCCGAGTATCAACTCACACCATGGTGGCATTTGTGACAACCCTGTGGGAAAGCTTCAAGGGAAAGCCACAGATCCCTGTGTCAATTCGATGGGAAGCCTGACACTGCTGCTACAGCTCAGGAAGAAAGCGGACGTGCATGTCTCCACTTGAGATGAGGCCTGACTCCCCTGTTCAGTCTCCAAAGGAACCCCAAGTTCTATGTCAGCAGTGGAGAGAAAACCTCAGTTTACAGGCTCAGCTCCAGACAAGGACATAGGACTCGGCACCGAGAGGAGAAGAATTCCGAGAGACCCCTCACAACTGGCATGGAGTCTGGCCTTTCCTGAGGCCACACGAGCCAGTCCCTGAAGTTCCCGTCATAACTCGAGAGGAACCTTCCGCTACTCGAGAAAAACCAGGAGGTTCTCCCCTCCAGACGAGATGAGGCCCCTTTCCACTGCCGTGTCTCAAGAGAAATAACACATTCCCTCTTGAAACTCGAAACGGTCCTTCACACCCTTGCTGCAACTCAAGAAGTTCCCCAACATACTGTCTCCACTCGGAACACCTAGGGTCCCACCACAACTCAAGAGGAGCCCCTTTTCCCCCTCCTCAGCTCGAAATGAGGGTTCCTATCCCTACTTCGTCGGGAAAGGATTCTTGGCATTCCCGTTGCATCTAAAGAGGAGGCGCTCTCCACAGGATAGTCGAGAGGAACTACAGGAGTCGTGCCACTATTCCAAATGACCCCCAAATGTTTCAGTCCACTCCAGATGAACCTGATTTCCCTTCAATGCCTCTACTGTCACCCCGAGTATTGAATAACATCAAGGTGGTACGTGTCTGAACCCTGTGGGAAAGCCTTGAGGGAAAGCTACAGAACCCTGTATCAACTCAACGGGAAGACTGACACCACTGCTACAACATGGGAGGAAAGTGGACGTGCACGTTTTGAAGCGAGTCGAGGCCTGACTCCCGTGAGGAGACTTCAGAGGAATTCCAAGATCCATGTCAGCACTGGAGAGAAAACCTCAGGTTTTGGCCTCAGTTCCAGACGAGGACTTAGGACCCGGAACCGACTGGAAAGGAATCACGAGTGGCCCCTCACAAATTGCATGGACACTGGCCTTATCTGATGCCAAACAGGCGGGTTCCTGATGTCCCCATCGTAACTCGAGAGGGACCTGCCGCAACTCGAGAAAAACCAGAAGATTCTCCCCTACAGGCGAGATGAGACCCTTTGCCTCTGTGGTATCTCAAGGGAAATCACACCTTCCCTCTTGAATCTCCACAGGGTCCTTCATACCCTTGCTGTAACTCAAGAAGTTCCCCAACATACCGGTCTTCACTCGAGAGGAAGAGCGAGAGTCCCGCCAAAACTCAAGAGGAGCCCCNTCTCAAGGGAAATCACACCTTCCCTCTTGAATCTCCACAGGGTCCTTCATACCCTTGCTGTAACTCAAGAAGTTCCCCAACATACCGGTCTTCACTCGAGAGGAAGAGCGAGAGTCCCGCCAAAACTCAAGAGGAGCCCCATTTCCCCCTCCTCAGCTCGAGATGAGTGTTCCTTTCCCTGTTTCGTCTGGAAAGGATTCCAGGCATTCCCGTCGCATCTCAAGAGGAGGTGCTCTCCAGAGGACAGTCGACAGGACTCCAGGGGTCGTGCCACCATGCCAAAAGATGCCCAAATGTCTCAGTCCACTCCAGATGAACCTGATTTCCCTGCACTGCCTCGATGGTCATGCCAAGTTTCGACTCACACCACAGTGGCACATGTGACCGCCCTGTCGGAAAGCCTCAAGGGAAAGACACGGATCCCTGTGTCAACTCGACGGGAAGCCTGACACTTCTGCTACAGCTCAGGAGTAAATAGGACGTGCATGTCTCCACTCGAGATGAGGCCTGATTCCCATGTTGAGACTCCAGAGGAACCCCAAGATCCATATCAGCACTGCAGAGGAAACCTCAGTTTCGGGCCTTGGATCCAGACGAGGACTTAGGACCTGGCACCAACTGGAGTGGAATCCCGAGAGGCAACTCGCAGCTCGCATGGAGAATGGCTTTTCATGAAGCCACATGAGCGGGTCCCTGAGGTACCTGTCGTCACTCGAGAGGAACCTGCTGCAATTCGAGAAAAACCAGAAGGTTCTCCCCTCCAGGCGAGATGAGGCCCGTTTCCACTGCAGCGTCTCAAGGAAAATCACACCTTCCCTCTTGTACCTCGAAATGGTCCTTTGCACCCTTGCTGCAAGTCAAGAAGATCCCCGACATACCCGTCTCCACTCGAGAGGAACACAGAGGGTCCAGCCACAACTCAAGAGGAGCCCCATTTCCCCCTCCTAAGCTCGAGATGAGAGTTATTTCCCTGTTTCATCAGGAAAGGATTCCCGGCATTCCCGTCGCATTTCAAGAAGAGCTCTCCACAGGAAAGTTGAGAGGAACTCCAGGGGTCATGCCAAAATTCCAAAAGACCCCGAAATGTCTCAGTCCACTCCAGATGAATGTGATTTCCCTGCATTGCCTCGACTGTCACGCTGAGTATCGACTCACACCATGGTGACAAGTGTGACAGCCCTTTGGGAAAGCTTCGAGGGAAAACCACAGATCCCTGTGTCAACTCGATGGGAAGCCTGACACTGCTGCTACAGCTCAGGAGGAAAGCGGACGTGCAAGTCTCTACTTGAGACAAGGCATGATTCCCCTGTGGAGACTCCAGAGGAACCCCAAGTTCCATGTCACCACCTGAGAGGAAACCTCAGGTTCTGGCATCGGCTCCAGATGAGGACTTAGGACCCGGACCAACTGGAGAGGAATCCCAGGAGTCCCCTCACAACTGGATTAGAGACTGGCCTTTCCTGAGGCCACACGAGTGAGTCCCTGAAATCCCCGTCGTAACTCTAGAGGAACTTGCCGCAACTCGAGAAAAACCAGGAGGTTCTCCCTTCCAGGCGAGATAAGGCCCTTTTCTGCTGTGGTGTCTCAAGGGAAATCACACCTGCCCTCTTGAACCTCGTAAGGATCCTTCACACCCTGTCTTCAAATCAAGAAGTTCACCGACATACCCGTCTCCACTTGAGAGGAACACTGAGGGTCCCGCCACAACTCAAGAGGAGCCCCGTTTTCCCCTCCTCAGCCTGAGATGTGGGTTCCTTTCCCTGCTTCATTGGGAAAGGATTCCCGGCATTCCTGTTGCATCTCAAGAGGAGGTGCTCTCCACAGGAAGTGAAGAGGAACTCCAGGGGTCGTGCCACCATTCCAAAAGACCTTCAAATGTCTCAGTCCACTCCAGTTTAACCTGATTTCCCTGCACTGCCTCGATTGTCACCCCGAGTATCAACTCACACAACGGTGGCACGTGTGACAGCCCTGTGGCACTTCGAGGAAAAGCCACAGATACCTGTGTCAACTTGACGGGAAGCCTGAAACTCCTGCTACAGCTCAGGGGAAAAGCGGACATGTATGTCTCCACTAGAAATGAGGCCTGACTCCCTTGTGGAGACTCCAGAGGAACCCCAAAAACCATGTCAGCACTGGAGAGGAAACGTCAGTTCCTAGCCTCTGTTCCNCTTGACGGGAAGCCTGAAACTCCTGCTACAGCTCAGGGGAAAAGCGGACATGTATGTCTCCACTAGAAATGAGGCCTGACTCCCTTGTGGAGACTCCAGAGGAACCCCAAAAACCACGTCAGCACTGGAGAGGAAACGTCAGTTCCTAGCCTCTGTTCCAGAGGAGGTCTTATGACCCGGGAACAACTAGAGAGGAATCCAGAGAGGCCCCTCACAACTCGCATGGTGACTGGGCTTTCCTGAGGCCACACAAGCGGGTCACTGAGGTCGTCATCGTAACTCGAGAAGAGCATGCCGCAACTCGAGAAAAACCAGGAGATTCTCCCCTCCAGGCGATATGAGGCACTTTTCCACTGCAGCGTCTAAAGGGAAATCACACCTTCCCTCTTGGATCTCAAAAGCGTCCTTCACATCCTTGCTGCAACTCAAGGAGTTCCCAGACATACCTCTCTTCACTCGAGAGGAACACTGAGGGTCCCGCCACAACTCAAGAGGAGCCCCGTTTCCCCCTCGTCAGCTCGAGATAAGGCTCCTTTCCTGTTTCTTCAGGAAAGGATTCCCATCGTTCCCGTCACATCTCAAGAGGAGCCGCTCTCCACAGGAAGTCGAGAGGAACTACAGGGGGAATGGCACCATTCCAAAAGATGCCCAAATGTCTCAGTCCACTGCAGATGAACCTGATTTCCCTGCAGTGCCTCGATTTTCATCCCGAGTATCGACTCATACCACGGTGGCATGTGTGATAACCCTGTCAGAAAGCTTCGAGGGAAAGCCACAGGTCCTAGTGTCAACTTGACAGGAAGCCTGACACTGCTGCTACCGTTCGGGAGGAAATAGGACATGCATGTCTCCATTCGAGACTAGGCCTGACTCCCCTGTGGAGACTCCAGAGGAACCCCAAATTCCATATCAACAATGGAGAGGAAACCTCAGGTTCTGTGTCGGATCCAGACGAGGACCTAGGACCTGGAAACGACTGGAGAGGAGTCCTGAGATGCCCCTCGCAGCTCGCATGTAGACTGGCCGTTCTTGAGGCCACACAAGCGGGTCCCTGAGGTACCTGTCGTAACTCGAGAGGAACCTTCCGCAACTTGAGAAAAATCACGAGGTTCCCTCTCCAGGTGAGATGAGGCCCTTTTCTGCTGTGGTGTCTTGGGGGAAATCACACCTTTCTGCTTGAACCTAGAAAGGGTCCTTCACAACCTTGCTTCAACTCAAAAAGTTCCCCGACATAGCCATCTCCACTCGAGAGGAACATCGAGGGTCAGGCCACAGCTAAAGAGGAGCACAATTTCCCTCTCCTCAGCTTGAGATGAGGGTTCCTTTCCCTGCTTCTTTGGGAAAGGATTCCCGGCATTGCCATCGCACCTCAAGAGGATGCACTATCCACACAAAAATCGAAAGGAACTCCAGGGGTCATGCCACCATTCCAAAAGAATCCCAAATATCTCAGTCCAGAACAGATGAACCTGATTTCCCTGCACTGCCTCGAATGTCAAACTGAGTGTCGAGTCACAACACGTTGGCACGTGTGACAGCCCTGTGGGAAAGCCTTGAGGGAAAGCCACAGATCACTGTGTCAACTCGACGGGAGGCCTGACACTGCTGCTACAGCTTGGAAGGAAAGCGGACATGCAAGTCTCCACTCGAGATGAGGCCTGACTCCTCTGTGGAGACTCCAGAGGAACCCCAAGATCCATGTCAGCACTGCAGAGTAAACCTCAGATTCCGGCCTCAGCTCCAGATGAAGACTTAGGACTCGACACCGACGGGAGAGGAATCCAGAGAGGCACCACGGAACTCGCATGGAGACTGGGCTTTCCTGAGGCCACACGAGCTGGTCCCTGTGGTGCAGTCGTACCTCGAGAGGAACCTGCCGCAACTCGAGAACAATTAGTTCCCCCTCAGCTCCCCCACCAGGCGAGATGAGGTCCTTTTCTGCAGTGTCATCTAGAGGGAAATCACACCTTCCCTCTTGAACCTCGAAAGGTTCCTTCACACCCTTGCTGCAACTCAAGAAGTTCCCCGACATACCCGTCTTCATCGAAAAGAACACCAAAAGTCCTACCTCAACTCAAGAGGAGCCCCGATTCCCCCTCCTCAGATCAAGATGTGGCTTCCTTTCGCTGCTTCTTTGGGAAAGGATTCCCAGAGTTCCCATCAGAACTCAAGAGGAGGCGCTTTCCACAGATAAGACGAGAGCAACTCCAGGGGAAGTGCCAAAATTCAAAAAAAACAAACAAACAAAACAAATATCTCAGTCCACTCCAGATGAACCTGATTTCTCTGCACTGCCTCGATTGTCACCCTGAGTGTTGATTCACACCACAGTGGCACGTGTGACAGCCCTGTGGGAAAGCCTCAAGGGAAAGTCACAGATTCCTGTGTCAACTCGACGGGAAGCCTGACACTGCTGCTACAGCTTGGGAGGAAAGAGGACGTGCATGTCTCCACTCGAGACGAGGCTTGACTCCCGTGTGGAGATTCATAAGAACCCCAATCCATGTTAGCACTAGAGAGGAAACCTCAGGTTCCTTCCTTGGCTCCAAACAAGGACTTAGGACCCGACAACAACTGGAGCATAATCCTGAGAGACCCCTCGCAGCTCACATGAAGATTGGCCTTTCCTGAGGCCACACGAATGGGTCCCTGTGGTTCCCGTCCTAACTCTAGAGGAACCTGCCTCAACTCGAGAAAAACCAGGGGGTTCTCCCCTCCAGGCGCGATGAGGCCCTTTTCCACTGCGGCGTCTCGAGGGAAATCACAGCTTCTCCCTTGAACTTCTAAAGCGTCCTTCACAACCTTGCTGCAACTCAAGAAGTTCCCCGACATACCTGACTACACTTGAGAGGAACACTGAGGCACCCGCCACAACTCAGGAGGAGCCCCGTTTCCGTCTACTCAGCACGAGATGAGGGTTCCTATCCTTGCTTCTTCGGGAATGGATTCCCGGCATTCCCATCGCATTTCAGGTGGAGGCGCTCTCCACAGGATGTCTAAAGGAACTCCAGGGGTCGTGCCACCATTCCAAAACACCCTCAAAAGTCTCAGTCCAATCCAGATGAACCTGATTTCCCTGCACTGCTTCGATTGTTCCCCGAGTATTGACTCACATCACTGTGGTATGTGTGACAGCCTTGTGTCACCTCGAGGGAGAGCCACAGATTCCTGTGTCAACTGGATGGGAAGCCTGACACTGCTGCTACAGAAAGGGAGGAAAACGGAGGTTCATGTCTCCACTTGAGACGAGGCCTGACTCCTCTGTGGAGACTTAGGAGGAACCCCAAGATCCATGTCAACATGGGAGAGGAAACCTCAGGTTCCGGTCGCGGCTCCAGACCTGGACTTAGGACCCGGCACTGAATGGAGTGGAATCCCGAGAGGCCCCTTACAACTCCCATGGATACTGGCCTTTCCTGAGGCCACACGAGCGGGTCCCTGAAGTCCCTGTCGTAACTCGAAAGGAACCTGTGGCAACTCGAGAAAAATCAGGAGGTTCCCCCCTCCAGGCGAGATGAGGCCCTTTTCCACTGTGGCATCTCGAGGGAAATCAGACCTTCCCTCTTGAACCTCTAAAGGGTCCTTCACACCCTTACTGCAACTCAAGAAGTTCCCCGACATTCCCGTCTCCAGTTGAGGGGAACAGCAAGGATCCCGCCACAACTCAAGAGGAGCCCCGTTTCCCCCTCCTGAGCTCGAGATGAGGGTTTCTTTCCAAGCTTCGTCGGGAAAGGATTCCCGGCATTCCCGTACCATCTCAAGAGGAGGCGCTCTCCACAGGAAATTCGAGAGGATGTCCAGGAGTCATGCCACCATTTGAAAAGACCCCCAAATATCTCAGTCCACTCCAAATGAACCTTATTTCCCTGCACTGCCTCGACTGTCACCCTGAGTATCGACTCACACCACGGTGGCAGGTGTGACAACCCTGTGTCACCACGAGGGAAAGCCACAGATCCCTGTGTCAACTCAATGGAGAGCCTGACACTGCTGCTACAGCTCAGGAGGAAAGTGGACATGTATGACTCCACTCAAGATGAGGCCTGACTCCCTTGTGGAGTCTCCAGAGGAACCTGAAGATCAGTGTCAGCACTGGAGAGGAAACCTCAGGTTCCAGCCTCGGCTCCAGACAAGGGCTTAGGACCTGGCACCAACTGGAGAGAAATCCCAATAACCTCCTCTCAACTCGCATGGAGACTGGCCTTTCATGAGGCCACTCGACCGGGTCCCTGAAGTCCCTGTCTCTTATACACATCTAGATGTGTATAAGAGACAGCTCCACAGGAAAGTTGAGAGGAACTCCAGGGGTCATGCCAAAATTCCAAAAGAACACACCACGGTGGCAGGTGTGACAACCCTGTGTCACCACGAGGGAAAGACACAGTTCCCTGTGTCAACTCAATGGAGAGCCTGACACTGCTGCTACAGCTCAGGAGGAAAGTGGACAAGCATGACTCCACTCAAGATGAGGCCTGACTCCCTTGTGGAGTCTCCAGAGGAACCTGAAGATCAGTGTCAGCACTGGAGAGGAAACCTCAGGTTCCAGCCTCGGCTCCAGACAAGGGCTTAGGACCTGGCACCGACTGGAGAGAAACCCCAATAACCTCCTCTCAACTCGCATGGAGACTGGCCTTTCATGAGGCCACTCGACCGGGTCCCTGAAGTCCCCGTCATAACTCGAGAGAAACATGCCACAACTCGAGAGAAACATGGAGGTTCTCCCCTCCAGGAGAGATGAGGCCCTTTTCCACTGCATCATCTAAAGGGAAATCACACCTTCCCTCTTGAATCTCGACAGGGTCCTTCACACACTTGCTGCAATTCAAGAAGTTCACCGACACCCATCTTCACAGTAGAGGAACAGCGAGGGTCTGGCCACAACTTAAAAGGAGCCCCGTTTCCCCCTCCTCAGCTCGAAATAAGGGTTCCTTGTCCTGCTTTGTCGGGAAAGGATTCCTGGGGTTCCCATCCCATCTCAAGAGGAGGCGATCCCCCAGGAAAGTCGAGAGGAACAACAAGGGTCGTGCCAAAATTCCAAAAGATCCCCAATGTCTCAGTCTACTCCAGATGATCCTGATTTCCCTGCACTGTCTAGACTGTCACCTCGAGTATCGAATCACACCACGGTGGCACGTGTGACAGCCCTGTGGGAAAGCCTTCAGGGAAAGCCACAGATCCCTGTGTCAACTCGACGGGAAGCCTGACACTGCTGCTACAGCTCCGGAGGAAAGCGGACATGCAAATCTCCACTCGAGACGAGGCCTGACTCATCTGTGGAGACTCCAGAGGAACCCCAAGGTCCATGTCAGCACTGGAGAGGAAACATCAGGTTCCGGCCTTGCCTCCAGACGAGGAACCAGGACCCGGCACCGACTGGAGATGGAATCCCAGGATTCCCCTCGCAATTCGCATGGAGACTGGCCCTTCCTAAGGCCACAAGAACGGGTCCCTGAGGTACCCATCGTAACTCGAGAGGAACTTGAAGCAACTCAAGAATAACCAGGAGGTTCTCCCCTCCAGGCGAGATAAGGCCCTTTTCCCCTGCGGCGTCTCGAGGGAAATCACACCTGCCCTCTTGAACCTCTAAAGGATCCTTCACACCCTTGCTGAAAGTCAATATGTTCCCCGACATACCCGTCTCCACTCGAGATGAACACCGATGGTCCCGCCACAACTCAAGAGGAGCCCCGTTTCCCCCTGTTCAGCTTGAAGTGAGGGTTCCTTGCCCTGCTTCGTTGAGAAAGGATTCCCAGCATTCCTGTCGCATCTCAAGAGGAGGCACTCTCCACAGGAAAGTCCTCTCCGAGAGGAACTCCAGCAGTCGTGTCACCATTCCAAAAGACCACCAAATGTCTTGGTCCACTCCAGAGCAACCTGATTTCCCTGCACTGCCTCGACTGACACCCCGAGTATCCACTCACACCACGGTGGCACGTGTGACACCCCTGAAGGAAAGCCTCGAGGGAAAGCAGCACATTCCTGTTTCAAACCAATGGGAAGCCTGACACTGCTGCTACAGCTCGGAAGGAATGCAGACGTGCATGTCTCTACTTGAGAGGAGAGTCTCTACTTGANGGGAAAGCCACAGATCCCTTTGTCAACTCGATGGGAAGCCTGACACTGCTGCTACTGCTCGGGAGGAAAGCGGATGTGCATGTCTCCACTCGACACGAGGCCTGACTCCCCTGTGGAAACTCAAGAGGAAACCCAAGTTTCATGTCAGGACTGGAGAGGAAACCTCAGGTTCGTGCCTCAGCTTCAGATGAGGATTTAGGACCCGACACCGAATACAGAGGAATCCCTAGAGGCCCCTAGCAACTCTCATGGAGACTGGCCTTTCCTGAGGCCACACCAGCGGGTCCCTGATGTCCCCATCGTAACTCAAGAAGGACATGCCGCAACTCAAGAAAAACCAGGAGAGTCTTACCTACAGGCGACATGAGGCCCGTTGCCGCTGTGGCATCTCAAGGGAAATAGCACCTGCCTTCTTGAACTTCTAAAAGGTCCTTCACACCCTGGCTGCAATTCAAGAAGTTCCTCGACATACCTGACTCCACGTGAGAGGAACACTGTGGGTCCCACCACAACTCAACAGGAGCCTCGTTGTCCCCTCCTCAGCTTGAGAGGAGGATTCCTTTCCCTTCTTCATCATGAAAGGATTCCCGGCACTTCTGTCGCATCTCAAGTGGAGGCGATTTCAACAGGAAAGTCAAGAGGAACTCCAGGGGTCGTGCTACCATTCCAAAAGACCCTCAAATGTCTCATTCCACTCCAGATGAACCTGATTTCCCTGCACTGCCTCGACTGTCACCCCGAGTATCAACTCACACCATGGTGGCACGTGTGACAGCCCTATGGCATCAAAAGGGAAAGCCACAGATCCCTGTTACAACTCGATGGGAAAACTTACACTGCTGCTACAGCTCAGGAGGAAAGCACACGTGCATGTGTCCACTCGAAAGGAGATNTGCACTGCCTCGACTGTCACCCCGAGTATCAACTCACACCATGGTGGCACGTGTGACAGCCCTATGGCATCAAAAGGGAAAGCCACAGATCCCTGTTACAACTCGATGGGAAAACTTACACTGCTGCTACAGCTCAGGAGGAAAGCACACGTGCATGTGTCCACTCGAAAGGAGATCTGACTCCCCTGTGGAGACTCCAGAGGGACACCAAGAACCAAGTGAGCACTGGAGAGGAAACCACAGGTTCCGGCCTCAGATCCAGACGAGGACTTAGGACCCGGCACCGACTGGAAAGGAATCCCAAGTGGCCCCTCACAATTCGCATGGACACTGGCCTTTCCTGAGGCCACACGAGCTTGTCCCTAGGGTCCCCGTCGTAACTCGAGAGGCACCTGCCACAACTCGAGAAAAACCAGGAAATTCCCCCCTCCAGGAGAGATGAGGCCCTTGTCTACTGCAGCTTCTCAGGGGAAATCACACGTTCACTCTGGGACCTCAAAAGGGTCCTTCACTCCCTTGCTGGAACTCAAGAAGTTCCCTGACACACCCGTCTACTTTCAAGTTGAACACCGAGGGTCCCGCCACAACTCAAGAGGAGCCCGTTGTCCCATCCTCAGCTCGAGATGAGGCTTCCTTACTCTGCTTCGGCAGAAAAGGTTTCCCAGCTTTCCCATCGCATCTCAAGAGGAGGCGCTCTCAACAGGAAAGTCGAGAAAGGCTCCAGGGGTCGCGCCACCATCCAAAAGACCCCCAAATGTCTCAGTACACTCCAGATGAACCTGATTTCCCTGCACTGCCTCGACTGTCACCCCAAGTATCGACTCACACCACGGTGGCACGTGTGACAGCCCTGTGGCACCTCGAGGGAAAGACACAGATCCTATGTCAACTCGACGGGAAGCCTAACATTGCTGCTACAGCTCGGGAGGAAAGCGGACGTGCATGTCTCCACTCGAGACGAGGCCTGACTCCTCTGTGGAGACTCCAGAGGAATCCCAAGATCCATGTCAGCACTGGAGAGGAAACCTCAGGTTCCAGCCTCTGCTCCATACGAGGACTTACGACATGGCACCGAATGGAGAGGAATCCTGAGAGGCAACTCACAACTCGCATGGAGACTGGCCTTTCCTGAGGCCACAGGAGAAGGTCCCAGAAGTTCCCATCCTAACTCGAGAGGGTCCTGCCGCAACTTGAGAAAAACCAAGAGATTCTCCCCTCCAGGTGAGATGAGACCCATTTCTGATGTGGCATCTCAAAGGAAATCACAACTTCCCTCTTGGACCATGAAAGGGTCCTTCACCCCCTTGCTGCAACTCAAGAAGTTCCCCCACATACCCGTCTCAACTGTAGAGGAACCCTGAGGGTCCCACCAAAACTCAAGAGGAGCCCCGATGTCCCCTCTTCAGCTCGAGATGAGGGTTCCTTTCCCTGCTTCGTCAGGAAATGTTTCCTGGCGTTCCAGTCACAACTCAGGAGGAGGCGCTCTCAAAATGAAAGTCAAGAGAAACTCCAGGGGTTGTGCCACAATTCCAAAAGACCTCCAAATGTCTCAGTCCACTCCAAAGGAACCTAATTTACCTGCACTTCCTCTACTGTCACCCTGAGTATCGACTCACACCATGGTGGCACTTGTGACAGTCCTGTGGCACCTCGAGGGAAAGCAGACATGCAAGTCTCCACTCGAGACGAGGCCTGCCTCCCCTTTAGAGACTCCAGAGGAACCCGAAGATCTATGTCAGCACTGGAGAGGAAACCTCAGGATCCGGCCTCAGCTCCAGATGAGGACTTAGGACCTGGCACCGACTGGGGAGGAATACCAAGAGGCCCCTCATAACTCGCATGGAGACTGCCCTTTCCTGAGGCCACAGGGGCGGGTGCCTGAGGTCCCGGTCTTAACTCAAGAGCAACCTGCCGCAACACGAGAAAAACCAGTAGATTCTCCCCTCCAGGTGAGATGAGGCCCTTGTCTGCTGTGGCGTCTTGGCTAAAATCACACCTTCCCTCTTGAACCTAGAAAGGATCCTCCATACTCTTGCAGAGACTCAAGAAGTTCTCCGACATACACGTTTCCACTCGAGGGGAACACCGAGGGTACTGCCACAACTCAAGAGGAGCCCCGTTTTCCCCTGCTCAGCTCCAGATGAGGGTCCCTTTCCCTGCTCCTTTGGGAAAGGTTTCCTTGAGTTCCCGTTGCATCCCAAGAGTAGGCGCTCTCCACAGGAGAGTCGAGAGGATCTCCAGGGGTCCGGCCACCATTCCAAAAGACACCCAAATACANACAACTCAAGAGGAGCCCCGTTTTCCCCTGCTCAGCTCCAGATGAGGGTCCCTTTCCCTGCTCCTTTGGGAAAGGTTTCCTTGAGTTCCCGTTGCATCCCAAGAGTAGGCGCTCTCCACAGGAGAGTCGAGAGGATCTCCAGGGGTCCGGCCACCATTCCAAAAGACACCCAAATACATCAGTCCACTCCAGATCAACCTGATTTCCCCGTACTACCTCGACTTTCACCCCGAGGATCGGATCACACCATGGTGGCATGTGTGACAGCCCTGTGGCACCTCCAGGGAAAGCCACAGATCCATTGTCAACTTGATGGGAAGCCTGACACTGCTGCTACTGCTCGGGAGGAAAGCAGATGTGCTTGTTTCCCCTCGCAACGAGGCCTGACTCCCCTGTGGAGACTCCAGAAGAACCCAAAGATCTATGTGTGCACAGGAAAGGAAACCTCAGGTTCCAGCCTCAGCTCCAGACGAGGACTTAGGATGTGGCACCGACTGGGGAGGAATCCCAAGAGGCCCCTCGCAACTCGCATGGAGACTGGCCTTTTCTGACGCCACTGGGGCGGGTCCTTGAGGTTCCCTTCATAACTTGAGAGGAACCTGCCCCAACTCGAGAAAAACCAGGAGATTCTCCCCTCCAGGCGAGATGAGGACCTTTTCCACTGCAGCGTCTCAGAAGAAATCACCCTTTCCACTTGAACATCGAAAGAGCCCTTCACACCCTTTCTGTGACTCAAGAAGTACCCCGACATACCTGTCTCCACTCAAGAGGTACACCGAGGGTTCCGCCACAACTCAAGAGGAGCCCCGTTTTTCCTTGCTCAGCTCCAGATGAATGTCCTTTCCCCTGCTCCATAGGGAAACGATTCCCGGTGTTCCTGTCGCATCCCAAGAGGAGGAGCTCTCCACAAGACAGTCGAGAGGAAACCCAGGGGTCGTGACACCATTCCAAAAGACCCCCAAATGTGTCAGTCCACTCCAGATGAATCTGATTTCCCTGGACTGCCTCGACTGTTATCCTGAGGATCAGCTGACACGATGGTGGCCCGTTTGACAGCCCTGTGGCACCTCAATGGAAAGCCAAAGATCCCTGTGTCAACTCAACGTGAAGCCTGACACTGCAGCCACAGCTAGGGAGGAAAGCGGACATGCACTTCTCCACTCGAGACAAGGCCTGACTCCCCGGTGAAGACTCCAGAGGAACCCCAAGATCCATGTCAGCACTGGAGAGGACACCTCAGGTTTGGCCTCAGCTCCAGACGAGGACTGAGGACCCAGCACTGACTGGGGAGAAATCCCGAAAGGCCTCTCACAACTTGCATGGAGACTGGCCTTTCCTGAGGTCACAGGGCCAGGTCCCTGAGGTCCCCGTNGGAACCCCAAGATCCATGTCAGCACTGGAGAGGACACCTCAGGTTTGGCCTCAGCTCCAGACGAGGACTGAGGACCCAGCACTGACTGGGGAGAAATCCCGAAAGGCCTCTCACAACTTGCATGGAGACTGGCCTTTCCTGAGGTCACAGGGCCAGGTCCCTGAGGTCCCCGTTGTGACTCAAGAGGAACCTGCCACAACACGAGAAACAAGAGATTATCCCCTCTAGTCTAGATGAGACCCATGTGTGTAACGGCGGCTCAGGGGAAATCGTCCCTTCCCCCTTGAACCTCAAAAGTGTCCTTCACACCCTTGCTGTGACTCAAAAAGTTCACTGACATACTCATCTCCACTCGGGAGGTACAATGAGGGTCCTGCCACAACTCAAGAGGAGCCCCGTTTTCCCCTGCTCAGCTCCAGAAGAGGGTCCCTTTCCCTGCTCCCTCGGAAAAGGATTCCCGGAATTCTCGTCGCATCCCAAGATGAGGTGTTCTCCACAGGAGAGACAAGAGGAATTCCAGGGGTTGTTCCACCATTGCAAAAGACCCAAATGTCTCAGTCCACTCAAGATGAACCTGATTTCCCTGCACTGCCTTGATTGTCACCCTGAGTATTGGCTCACACCATGGTGGCACGTGTGACAGCCCTGTGGCACTTCGAGGGAAAGCCACAGATACCTGTCAATTCGACGTGAAGACTGACACTGCTCCTACAGCTTGGAAGGAAAGCGGACGTGCAGGTCTCCACTCGAGACGAGGCCTGACTCCCCTGTGGAGACTCCAGAGGAACCCCAAGTTCCATGTCAGCACTGGAGAGGAAACCTCAGGTTCCAGCCTCAGCTCCCAATGAGGACTTAGGACAGGGCACCGACTGGGGAGGAATCCTGAGAGGCCCCTCACAACTCGCATGTAGACAGGCCTTTCCTGAGGCCAAAGGGGCGGGTGCCTGAGGTCCCCGTAGTAACTCGAGAGGAACCTTCCGCAACTCTAGATCAACCAGGATATTCTCCCCTCCAGGGGAGATGAGAACGTTTTACACTGCAGCATTTTGTGGGAAATCATCCCTTCCCTCTTGAAACTCGAAAGGGCCCTTCACACCCTTGCTGCGACTTTAGAAGTTCCACAACATACCCATCTCCAATCGACAGGAACCTCGAGTGTCCTGCCACAACTCAAGAGGAGCCCCGTTGTCCCCGGCTCAGCTCCAGATGAGGGTCCCTTCCCCTACTCCGTCGGGAAAGGATTCCCGGTGTTCCCGTCACATCCCAAGAGGAGGCGCTCTCCACAAGAGAGGCAAGAGGAACTCCAGGGTCATGCCACCATTCCAAAAGACCACCAAATGTCTCAGTCCACTCCAGATGACCCTCATTTCCCTCACTGAAGCGACTGTCTCCCCAAGGAACAGCTCACACCACGGTGGCGCATGTGACACCCCTGTGGCACCTCGGAGGAAAGCCACAGATCCCTGTGTCAACTCGATGGGAAGCCTGAAACTGCTGCTATAGCTCGGGAGGGAAACGGAGGTACACGTCTCCACTCGAGATGAGGCCTGACTCTCCTGTGGAGACTCCAGAGGAACGCCAAGATCCAGGTAAGCAAAGGAGAGGAGACCTCAGGTTCCGGCCTCAGCTCCAGATGGGGACTTAGGACCCGGCACTGACTGGGGAGGAATCCCTAGAAACACCTTGCAACTTGCATGGAGACTGGCCTTTCCTGGGCAACAAGGGCGGGTCCCTGAGGACCCCATCATAACTTGAGAGGAACCTGCCACAATTCGAGAAAAACCAGGATATTCTCCCCTCCAGGCGAGATGAGGACCTAGTCGGCTGCGGTGTCTTGGGGGAAATCATGTCTTCCCTCTTGAACCTGGAAAGGGGCCTTCACACCCTTGCTGTGACTCAAGAAGTTTCTCGACATACCCATCTCCACGCGAGAGGAACACTGAGAGTCCCGCCACAACTCTAGAGGAGCCCAATTTTGCCCTGCTCAGATCCAGATGAGGGTCCTTTCCCCTGCTCTGTCTGGAAACGATTCCTGGCGTTTCCATCACATCCCCAGAGGAGGCGTTCTCCACAGGAGTCGAGCGGAAATCCAGGTGTCTTGCCACCATTCTAAAATACCCCCAAATGTCTCAGTCCACTTCAGATGAACCCGATTTCCCTGCACTGCCTTGATTGTCACCCCGAGGATCAGCTGACAGGATAGTGGCACGTGTGACAGCCCTGTGGCACCTCGATGGAAAGCCACAAATCCCTGTGTCAACTTGAAGGGAAGCCTGACACTGCTGCCACAGATCAGGAAGAAAGCAGACGTGCACGTCTCCACTCGAGACGAGGCCTGACTCCCCTGTGGAGACTCCAGAGGAACCCCAAGATCCATGTCAACACAGGAGAGGATACCTCAGGTTCCGGCTCAGCTCCAGATGAGGACTTAGGAGCCGGCACTGACTGGGGAGGANTCTCCACTCGAGACGAGGCCTGACTCCCCTGTGGAGACTCCAGAGGAACCCCAAGATCCATGTCAACACAGGAGAGGATACCTCAGGTTCCGGCTCAGCTCCAGATGAGGACTTAGGAGCCGGCACTGACTGGGGAGGAATCCCGAGAGGCCCCTCGCAACTCGCATGGAGACTGCTCTTTTCTGAGGCCACGGGGTGGGTCCGTGAGGTCCCCATTGTAACTCGAGAGGAACCTGACACACTTCGAGAAAAACCAGGAGATTCTCCTCTCCAGGGGAGATGAGGCCCTTGTTCACTGTGGCGTCTCGGTGGAAATCACCCCTTCCCTCTTGAACCTCGAAAGGATCCTTCACACCATTGCTGTGGCTCAAGAATTTCCCCAACATACCAGTCTCCACTCAAGGGAACACAGATGGTCCTGCCACAACTCAAGAGGAGCCCCGTTTTCCCCTGCTCATCTCCAGATGAGGGTCCCTTTCCCTGCCCCATCAGGAAAGGATTCCCGACATTCCCGTCGCATCCCAAGAGGAGGCACACTCCACAAGAGAGTTGAGAGGAACTCCAGGCATCGTGCCACGATTCCAAAAAACCCCCAAATGTCTCAGTCCAATCCAGGTGAACCTGATTTCTCTGCACTGCCTGGAATGTCACCCCACTGTCGGCTCACACCACGGTGGCACGTGTGACAGCCCTGTGTCAAATCGACAGGAAGGCTGACACTGCTGCCACAGCTCAGGAAGAAAGCAGACGTGCACGTCTCCACAGGAGACAAGGCCTGACTCCCCTGTAGAGACTCCAGAGGAACCCCCAGTTCCATGTCAGCACTGGAGAGGAAACCTCAAGTTCCGGCCTCAGCTTCAGATGAAGACTTAGGACCCGGCACCGACTGGGGAGGAATCCTGAGAGGCTCCTCGCAACTCGCATGGAGAATGGCCTTTCCTGAGGCCACAAAGGGTGGGTCCCTGAGGTCCCGTTGTAACTCAAGAGGAACCTGCTGCAACTTGAGAAGAAACAGGAGATTCTCCCCTCCAAGTGAGATGAGGCCCTTGTCCTCTGCAGCGTCTCGGGGGAAATCATCTTTTCCCTCTTGAACCTCGAAAGGGTCCTTCAGACCCTTGCTGCGACTCAAGAAGTTCCATGACATACCCGTCTCCAAACCAGAGGAATGTAGAGGGTCCCGCCACAACTCAAGAGGAGCCCTGTTTTCCCCTGCTCAGCTCCAGATGAGGTTCCCTTTACCTGCTCCATCGGGAAAGGATTCAATGCATTCCTGTCGCATCCCAAGAGGACGTGCTCTCCACAGGAGAGTCAAGAGGAACTCCAGGGGTCTTGCCACCATTCCAAAAGACCCCCAAATATCTAGTCCACTCCAGTTGAACCTGATTTCCATGCACTATCTCTACTGTCACCCCATGTGTCAGCTCACACCATGGTGACACGTGTGACAGCCCTCTGGCACCTCGAGGGAAAGACACAGATCCCTGTGTCAACTCGATGGGAAGTCTGACACTGTTGCTACAGCTCGGGAGGAAAACAGATGTGGACGTCTCCACTCGAGACAAGGACTGACTCCCCTGTGGAGGCTCCAGATAAACCCCAAGATCCATGTCTTTACAGGAGAGGAAACCTCAGGTTCTGGCCTCAGCTCCAGATGAGTATTTAGGACCCTGCACCAACTGGGGAGGAATCCCGAGAGGCCCCTTGCAACTCGCATGGAGACTGTTCTTTCCTGAGGCCACAGGGGTGGTTCCCTGAGGTCTCCGTCGTAACTCGAGAGGAACATGCCGCAACTCGGGGAAAACCAGGAGATTTTCCTCTCCAGGAGACATGAAGCCCTTGTCCACTGCGGCCTCTAGGGAGAAATCACCCCTTCCCTCTTGAACCTCGAAAGGGTCCTTCACACCCATGCTGCAACTCAAGAAGTTCCCCAAAATACCCGTCTCCACTCGAGAGGAACACCGAGGGTCATGCTATAACTCAAAAGCGTCCACGTTTTCCTCTGCTAAGCTCTAGATGAGGGTCCCTTTCCCTCCTCTGTCGGGAAAGGATTTCCGGCGTTCCCATCACATCCCAAGAGGAGGCGCTCTCCACAGGAGAGTTGAGAAGAACTCCGGGGGTTGTGCCACCATTCCAAAAGACCTCCAAATGTCTCAGTCCACTCCAGATGAACCTGATTTCCCTGAACTGCCTCGACTGTCACCCTGCATGTCGGATCACACATGTTGACACATGTGAAGAGCTCTGTGGCACCTCGAGGGAAAGCCACAGATCCCTTTGTCAACTCAACAGAAAGCCTTACACTGATGCTAAAGCTCAGGAGGAAAGTGGACGTGCACGTCTACACCCGAGACGAGGTCTGACTCCCCTATGGAGACTCCAGAGGAACCCCAAGATCCATTTCAGCACTGCAGAGGAAACCTCAGGTTCCGGCCTCAATCCAGACGAGGACTTAGGACCCAGCACCCACTTGGGAGGAATCCCGTGAGGCCCTTCACAACTCGCATGGTAACTGGCCTTTCCTGAGGCCCCAAGGGCAGGTCCCCGAGGTTCCCATCGTAACTTGAGAGGATCTTGCCGCAACTCGAGAAAAACCAGGAGATTCTCCCATCCAGGTGAGGTGACACCCTTGTCTGCTTTGGTGTCGCGGGGGAAATCACCCCTTTCCTCTTGAACCTCGAAAGGGAACCTCATACCCCTGCTGTGACTCAAGAAGTTCCCCAACATACCCATCGCCACTCGAAGGGAACACCAAGGGTCCTGCCATAACTCAAGAGAAGACCCGTTTTCACCTGCTAAGCTCCAGATGAGGGTCCCTTTCCCTGCTCCATCAGGAAAGGATTCTGGGCGTTCCTGTCAATCCCAAGAAGAGCCATTCTCCACTGGAGAGTTGAAAGGAACTCCAGGGGTCGTTCTACCATTCTAAAAGACCTCCAAATGTCTCAGTTCATTCCAGATGAACATGATTTCCCTGCACTGCCTCAAATGTCACCCCGCGTGTTGGCTCACACCACGGTGGCATGTTGACAGCCTTGTGGCACTTCGAGGGAAAGCCACAGATCCCTGTGTCAACTCGACAGGAAGCCTGACACTGCTGCTACAGCTCGGGAGGAAAGCAGACATGCATGTCTCCACTCGAGACAAGGCCTGACTCCCCTGTGGAGACTCTAGAGGAATCCCAAGATCCATGTCACCACTGGAGAGGAAACCTCAGGTTCCAGCCTCAGTTCCAGACGAGGACTCAGGACCCGGCACCGACTAGGGAGGAATTCCGAGAGGCCCCTCGCAACTCGCATGGAGACTGGTCTTTCCTGAGGCCACAGGGGCTGGTCCCTGATGTCCCCGTCATAACACGAGAGGAACCTGCTGCAACTGGAGAAAAACCAGGAGATTCTCCCCTCATGGTGAGATGAGGCCCTTGTCCACTGTGGCGTCTCAGGGGAAATCACCTCTTCCCTCTTGAACCTCGAGAGGGTCCTTCACTCCCTTGCTGCGACTCAGGAATTTCCTCCATTTACCCATCTTCACTCGAGAGGAACACCGAGGGTCTCGTCACAACGAAATAGGAGCCCGGTTTTCCCTTGCTCGTCTCTAGATGAGAGCCCTTTTACCTGCTCTGTCAGGAAAGGTTTCCCAGCATTCCCATCGCATCCCAAGAGGAGGCACTCTCCACAGGAGTCGAGAGGAACTCCAGGGGACGTGCCACCATTCCGAAAGACACCCAAATGTCTCAGTCCACTCCAGATGTACCTGATTTCCCTGCACTGCCTCGACTGTCACCGCGAGTATCGACTCACACCACGGTGGCAGGTGTGACAACCCTGTGTCACTACGAGGGAAAGACACAGTTCCCTGTGTCAACTCAATGGAGAGCCTGACACTGCTGCTACAGCTCAGGAGGAAAGTGGACATGTATGACTCCATTCAAGATGAGGCCTGACTCCCTTGTGGAGTCTCCAGAGGAACATGAAGGTCAATGTCAGCAATGGAGAGGAAACCTCAGGTTCCAGCCTCGGCTCCAGACAAGGGCTTAGGACCTGGCACCAACTGGAGAGAAATCCCAGTAACCCCCTCTCAACTCGCATGGAGACTGGTCTTTCATGAGGCCACTTGACCGGGTCCCTGAAGTCCCCGTCGTAACTCGAGAGAAACATGCTGCAACTCGAGAGAAACAAGGAGGTTCTCCCCTCCAGGAGAAATGAGGCCCTTTTCCACTGCATCATCTAAAGGGAAATCACAATTTTCCCCTTGAATCTCGACAGGGTCCTTCACACACTTGCTGCAACACAAGAAGTTCCCCGACATACCCATCTTCACAGTAGAGGAAGAGCGAGGGTCTGGCCACAACTCAAAAGGAGCCCCGTTTCCCCCTCCTCAGCTCGAAATGAGGGATCCTTGTCCTGCTTTGTCGGGAAAGGATTCCTGGGGTTCCCATCACATCTCAAGAGGAGGCGATCCCCCAGGGAAGTCGNTTTGACCACTTCCAATTTGCCTTGATTCATGGACCTGACATTCCAGGTTCCTATGCAATATTGCTCTTTACAGCATCAGACCTTGCTTCTATCACCAGTCACATCCACGACTGGGTATTGTTTTTGCTTTGGCTCCATCCCTTCATTCTTTCTGGAGTTATTTCTCCACTGATCTCCAGTAGCATATTGGGCACCTACCGACCTAGGGAGTTCCTCTTTCAGTATCCTATCATTTTGCCTTTTCATACTGTTCATGGGGTTCTCAATGCAAGAATACTGAAGTGGTTTGCCATTCCCTTCTCCGGTGGACCACATTCTGTCAGACCTCTCCACCATGACCCGTCCGTCTTGGGTGGCCCCACGGTCATGGCTTAGTTTCATTGAATTTCATTAGTTTCATTTGCTCACATTTACAACCCAGCAAACCTACACTCAGGGAGGGTCTCCTTTCCCAAATAGAGGGTTGAAAAGTGGGAAGTGCTGCCTCCTTGTGGCTGTTTCTCACAACAACACCCTTCAACCTGGGATTTGTGAGAACTGAACACTCACAAGGCTTAAGGGGTTGTAAATGACACCTGTCCTGAAGCATGGGCCTTGAGCTGCTAATGAAAACAAACACCAGGAGGAAAAGCTTTCAGGAAGTTCTTTTCAGCTGGAGAAGTTTGCTCTCAGTATAAAAGGAAAAATATAAAATCACTGTGAATCATGGCCGAGGAAGTCTAGCACTTGTTTCCCCACAAATACGAATGAAAGTTCCAAGGTGAAATCACCTACTGCCAGCCAAGACGGCCATCATCGCACACTCCGCACACATTTAATGCTGGCGTTGGGGGAGTAGAGTAGAAGAGACGGTCCTGCATGCTCTTGGGGGGGTAACTGGAATCAGCCACAGTGCGGAGTAACGGGGGACTAAAACCAAATAACCCGAGGCAGCATTTGATGCTGCACTCTCCCCACTGAATGTGTGCTCTGAGACACCTCTGGTGCGAAAGACATGTGCACCCCAACCGTCCCTAATGCTCTATTTAAAAGAGGCAAGCTGTGAGTCAACCCATAATGCCCCTGAATGAGTGCATCCAGGAGATGCGATGCCCAGTTACAAGCAGGTGTCGCTCAGCCACAGGTCAGAATGAAATAATACCATCTGCAGCTACGGGGATGGATCCTACTAAGTGAAGGAAATCAGACAGTGCAAGACAAAGACGGCACGGTATCATTCTTAGGTGAAATCGACCACCTGCAACAGACGGATTCATTTTAAAAGGAGGAACAAAGTTAGCAAACAGACTTAGTGTCACGGAGGGACAAAAGAGGAGGGATAAGCCGGAGGACGCACTTTCCGTGCTCGCACTCACATAAGTAAGCTGGGCCATCAAAGAGAGTCTACTGTCTAGCACGTGGAACTGTGGTCCATGACACCGTGTAATGCCCTGTCTGTGCAAGGCACCTGGAGAAGGCAACGGCACCCCAACTCCAGTACTCTTGCCTGGACAATCCCATGGAAGGAGGAGCCTGGTGGGCTGCAGTCCATGCAGTCGCTGAGAGTCAGACACGTCTGAGCCACTTCCCTTTCCCTTTTCACTTTCCTGCATTGGACAAGGAAATGGCAACCCGCTCCAATGTTCTTGCCTGGAGAATCCCAGGGACGGGGGAGCCTGGTGGGCTGCCGTCTATGGGGTCGCACAGAGTCGGACACGACTGACGTGACTTAGCAGCAACAGCAAGACATGTAGAAAAGGCTAGATATACCGCCACCTACACTCGAATCAAGGCGTTGTACAAATGCAACAAACACAGCTTTGTCCAGCAGCTAGACTCCAACGTGAACAGACATTAATTTAACCGCTGGGGGAGGCGGGGGTGNGGTCGTGCCACCATTCCAAAAGACCCCCAAATGTCTCAGTCCACTCCAGATGAACCTGATTTCCCTGCACTGCCTCGATTGTCACCCCAAGTATCGACTCACACCATGGTGGCACGTGTGACAGCCCTGTGGGAAAGCCTTCATAGAAAGCGACAGATCCCTGTGTCAACTCGATTGAAAGCCTGACACTGCTGCTACAGCTCGGGAGGAAAGTGGACCTACACGTCTCCACTCGAGAAGAGACCTGACTCATCAGTGGAGCCACCAGAGGAACCCCAAGATCCATGTCAGCACTGGAGAGGAAACATCAGGATCCAGCCTTGCCTCCAGACGAGGTCTTAGGACCCGGCACCGATTGAAGAAGGAACCTGAGAATCCCCTCAAACTCGCATGGAGACTGGCCTTTCCTGAGGCCACACGAACAGGTCCCTGAGGTACCCATCGTAACTCGAGAGGAACCTGCAGCAACTCAAGAATAACCAGGAGGTTCTCCCCTCCAGGCGAGATGAGGCCTTTATCAGCTGTGGCGTTTCGAGGGAAATCACACCTGCTCTCTTGAACCTTGAAAGGGTCCTTCACACCCTTGCTGCAACTCAAGAAGTTCCCTGACATACCCGTCTCCACTCAAGATGAACACCGATGGTCCCGCCAAAACTCAGGAGGAGCCCCATTTCCCCCTGTTCAGCTTGAGATCAGGGTTCCTTGCCCTGCTTCTTTGAGAAAGGATTCCCAGCATTCCCGTCTCATCTCAAGAGGAGGCGCTCTCCACAGGAAAGTCGAGAGGAATTCCANACACCGATGGTCCCGCCAAAACTCAGGAGGAGCCCCATTTCCCCCTGTTCAGCTTGAGATCAGGGTTCCTTGCCCTGCTTCTTTGAGAAAGGATTCCCAGCATTCCCGTCTCATCTCAAGAGGAGGCGCTCTCCACAGGAAAGTCGAGAGGAATTCCAGCGGTCGTGCCACCATTCCAAAAGACCACCAAATGTCTTAGTCCACTCCAGAAGAACCCTATTATCCTGCACTGCCTTGACTGACACCCTGAGTATCCACTCACACCACGGTGGCACGTGAGACACCCCTGAGGGAAAGCCTCGAGGAAAAGCCACAAATCCCTGTTTCAAACTGACGGGAAGCATGACACTGCTGCTACAGCTTGGAAGGAAAGCAGACGTGCATGTCTCTACTCGAGACGAGGCTTGACACCCCTTTGGAGACTCCAGAGGACCCCCAAGATCCATGTCAGCACTGGAGAGGAAACCTCAGGTTCCTGTCTCGGCTCCAGACTGGGGCTTATGACCTGGCACCGACTGGAGAGGAATCCCGAGAGGCCCCTCGCAACTCGCATGGAGATTGGCCTTTCCTGGTGCCACACGAGTGGGTCCCTGATGTCCCCATTGTAACTCGAGAGGAATCTGCCACACCTCGAGAAAAACCAGGAGGTTCTCCTCTCCAGGCGAGATGAGGTCCTTTTCCACTGTGACATCTCGAGGGAAATCACAGCTTCCCTCTAGAACCTCAAAAGGGTCCTTCTCACCCTTGCTGAAACACAAGAAATTGCCCGACATACTCATGTCCAGTCGAGAGGAATACTGAGTAACCCGCCACAACTGAACAGGAGCCGCGTTTCCCCCTCCTCAGCTCGAGATGAGGGTTCCTTTCTCTGCTTCATCGGGAAAGGATGTCTGGTGTCCCTGTCGCATCTCAAGAGGAGGCGCTCTTCACAGGAAAGTCAAGAGGAAATCCAGGGGTCGTGTCACCATTCCAAAAGACCACCAAATGTCTCAGTCCACTCCATAGGAACCTGATTTCCTGGCACTGCCTCGACTGTCACCCCGAATATACACTCACACCACGGTGGCACGTGTGACAACCCTGAGGAAAAGTCTCGAGGGAAAGCCACACATCCCTGTTTCAAATGGATGGGAAAACTGAAACTGCTGTTACATCATGGAAGGAAAGCGGACGTGCATATCTCCACCCGAGACGAGGCTTGACTCCCCTGTGGAGACTTCAGAGGAACCCCAAGGTCCATGTCAGCACTGGGGAGCAAACTTCAGATTCAGGCCTTGGCTCAAGACGAGGACTTAGGACCCAGCATCGACTGGAGAGGAATCCCGAATGATCCCTCGCAAATCGCATGGAGACTGACCTTTCCTGAGGCCACAGGGCTGGGTCCCTGAGGTCTCCATAGCAACTCGAGAGGAACCTCCCGCAACTCGTGAAAAACCAGGAGATACTCCCCTTCAGGCGAGATGAGAACCTTACTGTTGAGGCATCTCGGGGAAATCATGCCTTCCCTCTTGAACCTCGAAAGGGTCCTTCACACCCTTGCTGCGACTCAAGAAGTTCTCTTACACACAAGCCTCCACACGAGAGAAACCCTGAGGGTCCCCCCACAACTCAAGAGGAGCCCCGATTTCCCCTGCTCAGCTCCAGATGAGGGTTCATTTTCCTACTCCATCGGGAAAGGACTCCTGGCATTCCCATCGCATCCCAAGAGGAGGCGCTTTCCATAGAAGAGGTGAGCGGAAACCCAGGGTCGTGCCACCATTCCAAACTACTCCCAAATGTCTCAGTCAACTCCAGATGAACCTGAATTCCCTAGATGTGTATAAGAGACAGCCTCTAGAGTGGAGACGGATATGTTGGGGAAAAGAGGAGGCGCTTTCCATAGAAGAGGTGAGCGGAAACCCAGGGTCGTGCCACCATTCCAAACTACTCCCAAATGTCTCAGTCAACTCCAGATGAACCTGAATTCCCTGCACTGCCTCGACTGTCACACAGAGGATCGGCTCACACCACGGTGGCACATGTGACAGTCCTGTGGCACCTCGAAGGAAAGTTACAGATCTCTGTGTCAACTCGACGGGAAGCCTGACACTGCTGCTACAGCTCGGGAGGAAAGCAGACGTGCACGTCTCCACTCAAAACGAGGCCTGACTCATCAGTGGAGACACTAAAAGAACCCCAAGGTCCATGTCAGCACTGGAGAGGAGACATCAGGACCCAGCCTTTCCTCCAGACGAGGTCTTAGGACCGGCACCGGTTGGAGAAGGAATCCCAAGATTCCCCTCGCAACTCGCATGGAGACTGGCCTTTCCTGAGGCCACACGAACGGGTCCCTCAGGTACCCATCGTAACTCGAGAGGAACCTGCAGTAACTCAAGAATAACCAGCAGGTTCTCCCCTCCAGGGGAGATGAGACCCTTTTCGGCTGTGGTGTCTCGAGGGAAATCACACCTGCCGTCTTGAACCTTGAAAGGATCCTTCACACCCTTGCTGCAAGTCAATAAGTTCCCCGACATACCCGTCTCCACTCAAGATGAACATTGATGGTCCCGCCACAACTCAAGAGGAGCCCCGTTTCCCCCCGTTCAGCTTGAGATGAGGTGTCCTTGCCATTCTTCTTTGAGAAAGGATTCCCAGCGTTCCCGTCAAATCTCAAGAGGAGGCGCTCTCCACAGGAAAGTCGAGATGAACTCCAGCGGTTGTGCCACTATTCCAAAAGACCACCAAAAGTCTTAGTCCACTCCAGAAGAACCCGATTTCCCTGCACTGCCTCGACTGACACCCAGAGTATCCACTCACACCACAGTGGCACGTGTGACACCCCTGAGGGAAAGCCTCAAGGAAAAGCCACAGATCCCTTTTTCAAACTGACGGGAAGCCTGACACTGCTGCTATAGCTCGGAAGGAACACAGACGTGCATGTCTCTACTCGAGACGAGGCTTGACTCCCCTGTGGAGACTCCAGAGGACCCCCAAGATCCATGTCAGCACTGGAGAGGAAACCTCAGGTTCCTGCCTCAGCTCCAGACCAGGGCTTATGACCCAGCACCGATTGGAGAGGATTCCCAAGATGGCCCTCGCCACTCACATGGAGATTGTCCTTTCCTGATGCCACATGAGTGGGTCCTGATGTGCCCATTGTAACTCGAGGTGAATCTGCCCCACCTCGAGAAAAACCAGGAGGTTCTCCCCTCCAGGCGAGATGAGGTCCTTTTCTNCCCCAAGATCCATGTCAGCACTGGAGAGGAAACCTCAGGTTCCTGCCTCGGCTCCAAACCAGGGCTTATGACCCGGCACCGACTGGAGAGAAATCCCGAGAGGCCCCTCGCCACTCACATGGAGACTGGCCTTTCCTGATGCCACACGAGTGGGTCCCTGATGTCCCCATTGTAACTCGAGAGGAATTTGCCGCACCTCGAGAAAAACCAGGAGGTTCTCCCCTCCAGGCGAGATGAGGTCCTTTTCAGCTGCGACATCTGGAGGGAAATCACAGCTTCCCTCTAGAACCTCGAAAGGATTCTTCTCACCCTTGCTGAAACACAAGAAATTGCCCAACATACTCATATCCACTTGAGAGGAATACTGTGGGTCCCGCCACAACTGAACAGGAGCCCCGTTTTCACCTCCTCAGCTCGAGATGAGGGTTCCTTTCTCTGCTTTGTCGGGAAAGGATGTCTGGTGTCCCCGTCACATCTCAAGAGGAGGCGCTCTCCACAGGAAAGTCAAGAGGAACTCCAGGGGCCATGTCACCATTCCAGAAGACCCCCAAATGTTTCAGTCCACTCCATACGAACCTGATTTCCTGGCACTGCCTTGACTGTCACCCTGAGTATCCACTCATACCACGGTGGCACGTGTGACAGTCCTGAGAAAAAGTCTCGAGGGAAAGCCGCACATTCCTGTTTCAAACCGATGGGAAGCCTGAAACTGCTGTTACATCACAAAAGGAAAGCGGACGTGCATATCTCCACTCGAGACGAGGCTTGACTCCCCTGTGGAGACTCCAGAGGCACCCCAAGGCCCATGTCAGCACTGGAGAGGAAAACCTCAGATTCCGGCCTCGGGTCCAGACGAGGACTTGGGAACCGGCAACGACTGGAGAGGAATCCTGAATGATCCCTCACAAGTCGCATGGAGACTGCCCTTTCCTGAGGCCACAGGGCTGGGTCCCCGAGGTCTCCATAGTAACTCAAAAGGAACCTGCCGCAACTCGTGAAAAACCAGGAGATTCTCCCTTCCAGGCGAGATGAGGACCTTACTGGTGAGGCGTATCAGGGGAAATCATGTCTTCCCTCTTGAACCTATAAAGGGTCCTTCACACCCTTGCTGCGACTCAAGAAGTTCCCTTACACACACGCCTCCACACAAGAGGAGCCCTGAGGGTCCTGGCACAACTCACGAGGAGCCACGATTTCCCCTGCTCAGCTCCAGATGAGGGTTCCTTTCTCTGCTTGGTCGGGAAAGGATGCTTGCTGGCCCCGTTGCATCTCAAGAGGAGGCGCTCTCCACAGGAAAGTCAAGACAAACTCCAGGGGTCGTGTCACCATTCCAAAAGACAACCAAATGTCTCAGTCCAATCCAGAGGAACCTTATTTCTTGGCACTGCCTCGACTGTCACCTCGAGTATCCATCCACACCACAGTGGCACGTGTGACAGCCCTGAGAGAAAGCCTCGAGGGAAAGCCACACATTAAAAGACAACCAAATGTCTCAGTCCAATCCAGAGGAACCTTATTTCTTGGCACTGCCTCGACTGTCACCTCGAGTATCCATCCACACCACAGTGGCACGTGTGACAGCCCTGAGAGAAAGCCTCGAGGGAAAGCCACACATCCTGTTTCAAAGCGATGGGAAGCCTGAAACTGCTGTTACATCATGGAAGGAAAGTGGATGTGCTTGTCTCCACTCGAGACGAGGCTTGACTCCTCTGTGGAGACTCCAGAGGAACCCCAAGTTCCCAGCAATGGAAAGGAAACCTCAGATTCTGGCCATGGCTGCAGACGAGGACTTAAGACCCAGCACCGAATGAAGAGGAATCCCGAATGATCCCTCACAAATCGCATGGAGACTGACCTTTCCTGAGGCCACAGGGCTGGGTCCCTGAGGTCTCCATAGTAACTCGAGAGGAACCTGCCGCAACTCGTGAAAAACCAGGAAATTCTCCCCTCCAGGCGAGATGAGGACCTTACCGTTGAGGCTTCTCGGGGGAAATCATGCCTTCCCTCTTGAACCTTGAAAGGGTCCTTCACAGCCTTCCTGCGACTCAAGAAGTTCCCTTACACACACACCTCCACACAAGAGGAACCCTGAGGGTCCCCCCACAACTCAAGAGGAGCCCTGATTTCCCCTGCTCAGCTCCAGATGAGGGTTCCTTTTCCTACCCCATCGGGAAAGGACTCCCAGCGTTTCCATCGCATCCCAAGAGGAGGCGCTCTCTACAGGAGAGGCGAGCGGAAATCCAGGGTCGTGCCACCATTCCCAAATACCCCCAAATGTGTCAATCAACTCCAAATGAACCTGAATTCCCTGCACTGTCTCGACTGTCACCCAGAGGATCGGCTCACATCATGGTGGCACGTGTGACAGCCCTGTGGCACCTCGATGGAAAGTCCCAGATCTCTGTGTCAACTCGATGGGAAGCCTGACACTGCTGCTACAGCTCTAAAGGAAAGCGGACTTGAACGTTTCCACTCGAGACGAGGCCTGACTCCTCTGTGGAGACTACAGAGGAAACCCAAAATCCATGTCAGCATTTGAAAGGAAAACTCAGGTTCCGGCCTCAGCTCCAGATGAGGACTTAGGACCTGCCACTGACTAGGAAGGAACCTGAGAGGCCCCTCGCAACTTGGATGGTGACTGTTCTTTCCTAAGGCCACAGGGCCAGGTCCCTGAGGTACCTGTCTATCTCGAGAGGAACCTGCCACAATTCGAGAAAAACCAGGAGATTCTCCCCTCCAGGCGAGATGAGGACCTTGTCCAGTTGGTGTCTCGGGGCAAATCACACCTTCCCTCTTGTACCTCGAAAGGGTCTTTCAAACCCATGCTGCGACTCAAGAAGTTCCCTTACACACATCTCCATTTGAGAGGAACACTGAGGGTACCGCCAAAACTCAAGAGGAGCCCCCGATTTCCCCTGCTCAGCTCCAGATGAGGGTCCCTTTTCCTACACCATCAGAAAGGATTCCCGGTGTTCCCATCGCATCCCAAGAGGAGGTGCTCTCCACAGGAAAGGTGAGCAGAAACCCAGGGTCGTGCCACCATTCCAAAATACTCCCAAATGTCTCAATCAAATCCAGATGAATCTGAGTTCCCCGCACTTCCTTGACTGTCACCCGAGGATTGGCTCACACCATGGTGGCACGTGTGACAGCCCTGTGGCACCTAGAAGGAAAGCCACAGATCTCTGTGTCAATGAGACAGGAAGCCTGACACTGCTGCTACAGCTCAGGAGGAAAGCGGACTTGCAAGTCTCCATTCGAGATGAGGCCTGACTCCCCTGTGGAGACTCCAGGGGAACTCCAAGATCCATGTCAGCACTGGAGAGGAAACCTCAGGTTCCGGCCTTGGCTCCACACGAGGACATAGGACTCGGTATCGACTAGAGAGGAATCCCGAGAGGCTCGTCACATCTCGCATGGAGACTAACCTTTCCTGAGGCCACACGAGCGGGTCCCTGAGCTTCCTGTCGTAACTCGAGAGGAACCTGCCGCAACACAAGAAAAACCAGGAGGTTCTCCCCTCCAGGAAAAATGAGGCCCTTTTCCGCTTCGGTGTCTCAGGGCATATCACATCTTCACTCCTGAACCTTGAAAGTGTCCTTCACACGCTTGTTGCAAGTCAACAATTTCCCCGACATACCCATCTACACTTGAGAGGAACACCGAGGGTCTGGCCACAACTAAAGAAGTGCACAATTTCCCACTCCTCAGCTCGAGATGAGGGTTCTTTTCCTGCTTTGTAGGGAAAGGATTCCCAGCATTCCCGTCACATCTTAAGAGGAGGCGCTCTCCACAGGAAAGTTGAGAGGAACTCTAAGGGTTGTGACACCATTCCAAAAGAACCCCAAATGACTCAGTCCATTCCAGATGAACCTGATTTCCCTGCACTACCTCGACTGTCACCCCGAGTATCGACTCACACCACGGTGGCACGTGTGACAGCCCTGTGAAAAAGCCTTCAAGGAAAGCCACAGATTCCTGTGTCAACTCGATTGGAAGAGTGACACTGCTGCTACAGCTCGGGAGGAAAGCGGACGTGCAAGTCTCCACTCGAGACGAGGCCTGACTCATCTGTGGAGACACCAGAGGAAACCTAAGGTCCATGTCAACACTGGAGAGGAAACATAAGGATCCAGCCTTGCCTCCAGACGAGGTCTTAGGACTCGGCACCGACTGGAGAAGGAATCCCAAGAGTCCCCTCGCAACTCGCATGGAGACTGGTCCTTCCTGAGGCCACAAGAATGGGTCCCTGAGGTACCCATCGTAAATCTAGGGGAACCTGCAGCAACTCAAGAATAACCAGGAGGTTCTCCCCTCCAGGCGAGATGAGGCCCTTTTCCGCTAGACTGGAGAAGGAATCCCAAGAGTCCCCTCGCAACTCGCATGGAGACTGGTCCTTCCTGAGGCCACAAGAATGGGTCCCTGAGGTACCCATCGTAAATCTAGGGGAACCTGCAGCAACTCAAGAATAACCAGGAGGTTCTCCCCTCCAGGCGAGATGAGGCCCTTTTCCGCTGTGGCATCTTGAGAGAAATCACACCTGCCCTCTTGAACCTCTAAAGGAACCTTCACACCCTTGCTGCAAGTCAATAAGTTCCCCGACATACCCGTCTCCACTCGAGATGAACACCAATGGTCCCGCCACAACTCAAAAGGAGCCCCGTTTCCCCCTGTTCAGTTTGAAGTGAGGGTTCCTTGCCCTGCTTCGTTGAGAAAGGATTCCCAGCATTCCTGTCGCATCTCAAGAGGAGGCACTCTCCACAGGAAAGTCCTCTCCGAGAGGAACTCCAGCGGTCATGCCACCATTCCAAAAGACCACCAAATGTCTTGGCCCACTCCAGAGGAACCCGATTTTCCTGCACTGCCTCGACTGACACCCTGAGTATCCACTCACACCACGGTGGCACGTGTGACACCCCTGAGGGAAAGCCTCGAGGAAAAGCCACAGATCCCTGTTTCAAACTGACGGGAAGCCTGACACTGCTGCTACAGCTTGGAAGGAAAGCAGACGTGCATGTCTCTACTCGAGACGAGGCTTGACGCCCCTGTGGAGACTCCAGAGGACCCCCAAGATCCATGTCAGCACTGGAGAGGAAACCTCAGGTTCCTGCCTCGGGTCCAGACCAGGGCTTATGACCTGGCACTGACTGGAGAGAAATCCTGAGAGGCCCCTCACAACTCACATGGAGACTGGCCTTTCCTGATGCCACATGAGTGGGTCCCTGATATCCCCATTGTAACTCGACAGGAATCTGCCGCACCTCGAGAAAAACCAGGAGGTTCTCCCCTCCTGGCGAGATGAGGTCCTTTTCTGCTGCGACGTCTCAAGGGAAATCACCCCTTCTCTCTAGAACCTAGAAAGGGTTCTTCTTACCCTTGATGAAACACAAGAAATTCCCCAACATACTCATATCCACTTGAGAGGAATACCGAGGGTCCCGCCACAACTGAACAGGAGCCCCGTTTCCACCTCCTCAGCTCGAGATGAGGGTTCCTTTCTCTGCTTGATTGGGAAAGGATGCCTGGTGTCCCCGTCGCATCTCAAGAGGAGGCGCTCTCCACAGGAAAGTCAAGAGGAACTTCAGGGGTCGTGCCACCATTCCAAAAGACCAGCAAATGTCTCAGTCCAATCCAGAGGAACCTGATTTCCTGGCACTGCCTCAACTGTCACCTTGAGTATCTACTCACACCACGGTGGCACGTGTGACAGCCCTGAGAGAAAGCCTCAAAGGAAAGCCACACATCCCTGTTTCAAAGCAATGGGAAGCCTGAAACTGCTGTTACATCATGGAAGGAAAGTGGATGTGCTTGTCTCCACTCGAAACGAGGCTTGACTCCTTTGTGGAGACTCCAGAGGAACCCCAAGGTCCATGTCAGCAATGGAAAGGAAACCTCAGATTCCGGCCTCACCTCCAGATGAAGACTTAGGACCCGGCACCGACTGGAGAGGAATCCCGAATGGTCCCTTGCAAATCGCATGGAGACTGGCCTTTCCTGGGGCAACAGGGCTGTGTCCCTGATATCCCCATCGTAACTCGAGAGAAACCTGCAACAACTTGTGAAAAACCAGGAGATTCTCCCCTCCAGGCGAGATGAGGACCTTTTCTGCTGTGGCGTCTCAGGGCAAATCACACCTTCCCTCTTGAACCTCGAAAGGGTCCTTCACACCCTTGCTGTGACTCAAGAAATTCCCCGACATAACCATCTCCACTTGAGAGGAACACCGAGGGTCCTGTCACAACTCAAGAGGAGCCCTGTTTTCCCTTGTTCAGCTCCAGAAGAGCGTCCCTTTCCCAGCTCCCTCGAGGAAGAATTCCCGTTGCATCCCAAGAGGAGGCGCTCTCCACAGGAGAATCGAGAGGAATTCCTGGGATTGTGCCACCATTCCTAAAGACCCCCAAATGTCTCAGTCCACTCAAGATGAACCTGATTTCCCTGCACTGACTCGACTGTCACCCCGAGGATCGGCTCACACCACAGTGGCACTGCTACAGCTCGGGAGGAAAGCACAAGTGCACGTCTCCTCGCGAGACGAGGCCTGACTCTACTGTGGAGACTCCAGAGGAACCCAAAAATCCATGTCAGCACCGGTTAGGAAACCTCAGGTTCTGGCCTCAGCTCCAGAAGAAGACTTAGGACCCGAAACCAACTGGGGAAGTATCCCAAGAGGCCCCTCGCAACTGGCATGGAGATTGGCCTTTACTGAGGCCACAGGGGTGGGTCCCTGAGGTCCTTGTCATAACATGAGAGGACCCTCTGCAACTTGAGAAAAAACAGGAGATTCTCCACTCCAGGCGAGATGGGGCCCTTACCATTGAGGCGTCTCGGGGGAAATCACGCCTTCCCTTTTGAACCTCACAATGGTCCTTCACTCCCTTGCTGCGACTCAAGAAGCTCCCTTACCACACGTTTCCTCTCGAGAGGAACACCGAGGATCCCGCCACAACTCAAGAGGAGCCCCGATTTCCCCTGCTCAGCTCCAGATGAGGGTTTCTTTTCCTACTCCATCGGGAAAGCATTCCCAGCATTTCTGTTGCATCCCAAGAGGAGGTGCTCTCCACAGGAGAGGCGAGAGGAAACCCAGGGTGATGCCACCATTACAAAATACCCCCAAATGTCTCAGTCAACTCCAGATGAACCTGAATTCCCTGCACTGCCTCGACTGTCATCCTGAGGATCGGCTCACACCACGGTGGCACGTTTGACAGCCCTGTGGCATCTCAAAGGAAAGCCACAGATCCCTGTGTCAACTTGATGTGAAGCCTGATACTGCTTCTTCATTCGGGTGGAAAGCGGACGTGCCCGTCTCCACTCGATATGAGACCTGACTTCCCTGTGGAGACTCCAGAGGAACCCCAAGATCCATGTCAGCACTGGAGAGGAAACCTCAGGTTCTGGCCTCAGCTGCAGATGAGGATGTAGGACCTGGCACAAACTGGGGAGGGATCCTGAAAAGCCTGTTGCAACCTGCATGAAGTCTGGCATTTCCTGAGGCCACAGGGGCGGGTCCCTGAAGTCCCCATTGTAACTAGAGAGGAACCTGCTGCATCTCGAGAAAAACCAGGAGATTCTCAACTCCAGGCGAGATGAGGTCCTTGTCCGCTCAGGCATCTTGTGGGAAATCACCCCTTCCCCCCTGAACCTCGAAAGGGCCCTTCACACCCTTGCTGCAACTCAACAAGTTCCCCGACATACCTGTCTCCACTCGAGAGGAACACCAAGAGTCCCGCCACAACTCAAGAGGAGCCCTGTTTTCCCCTGTTCAGTTCCAGATGAGGGTCCCTTTCCCTGCCTCGTCTGGAAAGGATTCCCAGCTTTCCCGTTGCAACCCAAGAGGAGGCACTCTCCACAGGAGAGGCGAGAGGAAACCCAGGGTCGTGCCACCAATCCAAAAGACCCCCAAATATCTCAATCAACTCCAGATGAACGTGAATTCCCTGCACTGCCTCGACTCTCATCCCGAGGATCGACTCCCACCACGGTGGCACCTGTAACAGCCCTGTGGCACTTCGAAGGAAAGCCACAGATCCCTGTGTCAACTCGACGAGAAGACTGACACTGCTGCTACAACTCGGGGGGAAAGCTGACGTTCACGTCTCCACTTGAGACAAGGCCTAACTCCCCTGTGGAGACTCCACAGGAATCCCAAGATACATGTCAGCACTGGAGAGGAAACCTCAGGTTCCCGCCTCAGCTCCAGACGAGGACTTAGGACCCGGCACTGACTGGGGAGGTATCCCGAGAGGCCCCACACAACTCGCATGGAGACTGCCCTTTCCTGAGGCCACAGGGGCGGGTCCCTGAGTTCCCAGTCATAACTCGTGAGGAACCTGCCTCAACTTGAACAAAACCAGGAGATTCTCCCCTCTAGGCAAAATGAATCCCTGGCCTGCTGTGGCATCTCGTGGGAAATCACCCATTCCTTCTTGAACCTTGAAATGGTCTTTTACACCCTTGTCCCTACTCCAGAAGTTTCCCGACATACCCGTCTCCACCTGAGAGGAACACTGAGGGTGCCGCCACAATTCAAAAGGAGCCCCTTTTTCCCCTACTCAACTCCAGATGAGGGTCACTTTCCCTGCTCCTTCGGGAAAGGATTCCCGGCATTCCCGTTGCATCCCAAGAGAAGGCGCTCTTCACAGGAGAGTCGAGAGGAAATCCAGGGAGCATGCCAATATTCCAAAAGACCCCCAAATGTCTCAGTCCACTCCAGATGAACCTGATTTCCCTGCACTTCCTCGACTGTCATACCACGTGTTGGCTCACACCACGGTGGCACATATGACAAGCCTTTTGCACCTCGATNTATTCCAAAAGACCCCCAAATGTCTCAGTCCACTCCAGATGAACCTGATTTCCCTGCACTTCCTCGACTGTCATACCACGTGTTGGCTCACACCACGGTGGCACATATGACAAGCCTTTTGCACCTCGATGGAAAGCCACAGATTCCTGTCTCACCTCGATGGGAAGACTGACACTGCTGCTACAGCTCGGGATCAAAGCGGAAGTACACGTTTCCACTTGAGACGAGGCCTGACTCCCCTGTGGAGATGACAGATGAAACCCAAGATCCATGTCAGCACTGGAGAGGAAACCTCAGGTTCCAGCTTCAGCTCCAGAAGAGAATGTAGGACCCGACACTGACTGGGGAGGAATTCCGTGAGGCCCCTAGCAACTCACATGGAGACTGGCCTTTCCTGAGGCCACATTGGTGGGTCCCTCTGGTCCCTGTTGTAACTCGAGAAGTACCTGCCACAACTTGAGAAAAACCAGGAGATTCTGCCCTCCAGGGGAGATGAGGCTCTTGTCTTCTGCAGAGTTTCAGAGGAAATCACTCCTTCTCTCTTGAACCTCGAATGGGTCCTTCACACCCTTGTTGTGACTCAAGAAGTTCCCCTACATACCCGTCTCCACTCTAGAGGAATACCAAGGGTCCCCCACAACTCAAGAGGAGCCCCATTTTCCCTTGTTCAGCTCCAGATGAGGATCCTTTTCCTTGCTCCATCGGGAAAGGATTCCAGGCATTCCCGTCACATCCCAGGAGGAGGCACATTTCACAGCAGAGACGAGAGGAACTCCAGGGGTCATGCCACCATTCCAAAATACCCCCAAATGTCTCAGTCCACTCCAGATGAATCTGATTTCCCTGAACTGCATCGACTGTCAGCCTGTGTGTGGCTCACACCACGGCGGCACGTGTGACAGCCCTGTGGAACCTCGAGGGAAAGCCACAGATCCGTGTGTCTACTTGACGTGACGTCTGACACTGCTTCTACAGCTCGGGGAGAAAGCGAATGTGCACGTCTCCACTCGAGACTAGGCCTGTCTCCCCTGTGGAGACTCCAGAGGAACCACAAGATCCATGTTAGCACTGCAGAGGAAACTTCAGGTTCTGGCCTCAGCTCCAGACAAGGATATAGGACCCGGCACCGACTAGGAAGGAATCCCGAGAGGCCGCTTGCAACTAGCATGGAGACTGGCCTTCATGAGGACCCAGGGGCGGGTCCCCAAGGTCCCCATTGTGACTCGAGTGTATGCTGCTGCAGCTTGAGAAAAACCAGGAGATTCTCCCCTCCAGGCGAGCTGAGGCCCTTGTCCACTGTGGCATCTCAGAATAAATCAACCCTTCCCTATTGAACCTTGAAAGGGTCCTTCATACCCTTGCTGCAACTCAAGAATTTCTCCAACATACCCAACGCCACTTGAGAGGAAAACTGAAAGACCTGCCACAATTCAAGAGGAGCCTCTTTTTTCCATGTTCAGCTGCAGATTAGGGTCCCAATTCCTGCTCCGTCAGGAAAGGATTCCTGGCGTTCCAGTTGCAATCCAAGAAAAGGCGTTATCCACTGGAGAGTGGAGAGGAACTCCAGGGGACGTGCCACCATTCCAAAAGACACCCAAATGTCTCAGTCCACTCCAGATGAACCTCATATACCTGCACTGCCTCAACTGCCACTCCGAGTATCGGCTCACACCACAGTGGAACATGTGACAGCCCTATGGCACTTCGAGGGAAAGCCACAGATCCCTGTGTCAGCTCGACTGGCAACCTGACACTGCTGCTATAACTAGGGAGGAAAGTGGACGTGTACGTCTCCATTCGACATGAGGCCTGACTCCCCTGTGAAGACTCCAGAGGAACCCCAAATTTCATATCAGCAATGGAGAGGGAACCTCAGGTTCTGGCCTCAGCTCTAGATGAGGACTTAGGGCCTGGAACCAACTGGGGAGGAATCGAGAGACGCCCCTCACAACTCGCATGGAGACTGGCCTTTCCTGAGGCCACAGAGGCCGGTCCCTGAGGTCCCCATCGTAACTTGAGAGGAATCTGCCCCAACTCGAGAAAAACCAGGAGACTCTCCCCTCCAGTCGAGATGAGGCCCTGGTCCACTTTGGCGTCTCGGGGGAAATCACCCCTTCCCTCTTGAACCTAGAAAGGGTCTTTCATACCCTTGCTCTGACTCCAGAAGTTTCCCAACATACCTGTCTCCACTTGAGAGGAACACCAAGGGTCCCGCCACAACTCAAGAGGAGCCCCGTTTTCCCCTGCTCAGCTCCAGATGAGGGTCCCTTTCCTTGTTTCTTCAGGAAAGGATTCCCGGCATTCCCGTCACAACCCCAAAGAAGTCGTTCTCCACAGGAGACTCGAGAGGATCTCCAGATATCGTGCCACCATTCCGAAAGACACCCTAATATCTCAGTCCACTCCAGATGAACCTGATTTCCCTGCACTACCTCGACTGTCACCCCGAGTTTCGGCGCACACCACGGTGGCACATTTGGCAGCCCTGTGGCACCTCGAGGGAAAACCATAGATCCCTGTTTCACCTCTATGGGAAGCCTGATACTGCTGCTACAGCTCGAGAGGAAAGCGGACGTACACATCTCCATTTGAGATGAGGCCTGACTCCCCTGTGAAGATTCCAGAGGAACCCCAAGATCCATGTCAGCACTGGAGAGGAAACCTCAGGTTCCGGCCTCAGCTCCAGACGAGGACTTAGGACCGGGCACCTACTGGGGAGGAAGCCCATGAGGCCCCTCACAACTTGCATGGAGACTGGCCTTTCCTGAGGACACAGGGGCGGGTCCCTGAGGTCCCTGCCATAACTCAAGAGGAATCTTCCGCAACTCGAGAAAAACCAGGAGATTTTCCTCTCCAGGCGAGATGAGGACCTAGTCTGCTGTGGCGTCTTGGGGGAAATCATCCCTTCCATCTTGAACCTCGAAAGGGCCCTTCACACCCTTGCTGCTACTCAAGAAGTTGGCCGACATACCCATCTCCACTCGCGAGGAACACTGAGGGTCCCGCCACTACTCAGGAATAGCCCCGTTTCCCCCTGCTTTGCTCCAGGTGACGGTGCCTTTCCCTGCTCTGTTGGGAAAGGATTCCTGGTGTTCTCTTCACATCCCAAGAGGAGGCACTCTCTACAGGAGAGTCGAGAGGAATTCTAGGGGTCTGAAACCATTCCAAAAGATCACCAATTGTCTCAATCCACTCCAGATGAACCTGATTTCCCTGCAGTGCCCCGACTTTCACCCTGAGGATCGGCTAACACCACGGAGGCAGTGTGACAGTCCTGTGGCACCTCGAGGGAAATACACAGTTCCCTGTGTCAACTCGTTGGGAAGCCTGACTCTTCAGCATGCTACAGCTGGGAGGAAAGTGGACATGCATGCGTTCATTCGAGACGAGGTCTGACTCCCCTATGGAGACTCCAGAGGAACACCACATCCATGTTAACACTGGAAAGGAAACCTCAGGTTCCGGCCTCATCTCCAGACGAGGACATAGGACCCGGCAACGACTACGAAGGAATCCCGAGAGGCCCCTCACAACTGGCATGGAGACTGGTCTTTCCTGAGGCCACACAAGCGCGTCCCTGATGTCCCTGTCATAACTCGAGAGGAACATGCCACAACTCGAGAAAAACCAGGAGATTCTCGCCTCCAGGGGACATGAGAACGTTTTACACTGAGGCGTCTTGGGAAAATCACCCCGTCCCTCTTAAACCTCGAATGGGCCCTTCACAACCTTACTGCGACTCAAGAAGTTCCCCGACATACCCGTCTCCACTTGAGAGATACACCAAGGGTCCCGCCACAACTCAAGAGGAGCCTCGTTTTCCCGTGCTCAGCTACAAATAAGGGTCCCTTTCCCTGCTCCGTTGGGAAAGGATTCCCGGTGTTCCTGTTGCATCTCAAGAGGAGGTGCTCTCTACAGGAAAGGCGAGAACTCCAGGGTCGTGCCACCATTCCAAAATACCCACAAATGTCTCAGTCCACTCCAGATGAACCTGATTTCCCGGCATTGCCTCAACTGTCACCCCGAGGATCAGCTCACAGCACCGTGTCACATGTGACAGCCCTGTGGCAACTCGAAGGAAAGCCACAGATGCCTCTGTCAACTCAATGGGAAGCCTAACACTGCTGCTACAGTACGGGATGAAAGCGGACTTGCATGTCTAAACTGCAGACAAGGCCTGACTCCCCTGTGAATACTCCAGAGGAACCCCTAGATCCATGTCAGCACTGTAGAGGAAACCTCAGGTTCCAGCCTCAGCTCCAGACGAGGACTTAGGACCTGGCACAGACTGGGGAGGGATCCTGAGAAGCCCCTCGCAACTCCCATGTAGCCTGTCCTTTCCTGAGGCCACTGGGGCGGGACCCTGAGGTCCACAACAGAACTAGAGAGGTACCTGCAGCATCTCGAGAAAAACCAGGAGATTCTCGACTCCAGGCGAGATGAGGCCCTTATCCACTGTGGTGTTTCGTGGGAAATCACCCCTTTTCTCTTGAACCGCGAAAGGATTCTTCACACCCTTGCTGCAACTCAAGAAGTTCCCTGACATACCCGTCTCCACTCGAGAGGAACACCGAGGGTCCTGCCACTACTCAGGAATAGCCCCGTGTCCCCCTGCTCTGCTCCAGATGAGGGTGCCTTTTCCTGCCTCTTCAGGAAAGGATTCCCGGCGTTCTCTTTGCATCCCAAGAGGAGTCGCTCTCCACAGGAGAGTCGAGACGAACTCCAGTAGTCTGCCACCATTCCAAAAGATCACCAAATGTCTCAGTCCACTCGAGGTGAAATTGATTTCCCTACAGTGCCACGACTTTCAACCCGAGGATCATCTCACACCACAGAGGCATGTGGGACTCTCCTGTGACACCTCGAGTGAAAGCCACAGTTCCCTGTGTCAACTCGTTGTGAAGCCAGACACTGCTGCTACAGCTGGTAGGAAAGCAGACGTGCATGCCTTCATTCGAGATGAGGTCTGACTCTCCTATGGAGACTCCAGAGAAATCCCAAGATCCATGTCAGCATTGGAAAGGAAAACTCAGGTTCCGGCCTCAGCTCCAGACGAGGATTTAGGACCCGGAAACGACTGTGGAGGAATCCCGAGAGGCCCCTCGCAACACGCATGGAGACTGGACTTTCCTGAGGCCACAGAGGCGGGTCTCTGATGTCCCCCTCGAAACTCGAGAGGAATCTGCCGCAACGCGAGCAAAACCAGGAGATTCTTGCCTCCAGGTGACATGAGAACGTTTTACACTGAGGCGTCTTGGGGAAATCACCCCTTCCCTCTTAAACCTCGAATAGGCCCTTCACAACCTTGCTGCTNGTCTCCACTCTAGACGAGGCCTGATTCCCCTGTGGAGACTCCAGCGGAACCCCAAGATCCATGTCAGCACTGGAGAGGAAACCTCAGGTTCCGGCCTCAGCTCCAGACGAGGACTTAGGACCCGGCACTAACTGGGGAGGTATCCCGAGAGGCCCCTCGCAACTCACATGGAGCCTGTCATTTCCTGAGGCCACAGGGGTGAGTCCCTGAGGTCCCTGTCATAACACGAGAGGACTCTCCGCAACTCGAGAAAAACTAGGAGATTCTCCCCTCTAGGAGAAATGAGGCCCTAGTCCACTGCGGCATCTCGGAGGAAATCTCCCCTTCTGTCTTGAACCGCGAAAGGGCCCTTCACACCCTTGCTGAGACTCAAGAAGTTCCCCGACATACCTGTCTCCACTCGAGAGGAACAGCGAGGGTCCCACCACAACTCAGGAATAGCCCCGTTTCCCCCTGCTCTGCTACAAATGAGGGTCCCTTTCCCTGCTCTGTCGGAAATGGATTGCCGGCGTTCCTGTCACATCCATAAAGGAGGTGCTCTCTACAGCAGTGTCAAGAGGAACTCCAGAGGTCAGCCACCATTCCAGAAGACTCCCAAATATCTCATTCCACTCCAGATGAACCTGATATCCCGGCACTTCCTCAAATGTCAACCCAAGGATGGGCTCACACCACTGTAGCACGTGAGACAGCCCTGTGGAACCTCAAGGCAAAGCCACAGATCCCTGTGTCAACATGACGGGAAGCCTGACATTGCTGCTAAAACTCCGGAGGAAAGTGGACGTGCATGTCTCCACTCGAGACGAGGCCTGACTCCCTTGTGGAGACTCCAGAGGAACCCCAAGATCCCTGGCAGCACTGGAGAGGAAACATCAGGTTCCAGCCTCAGCTCCAGATGAGGACTTAGGACCCAGCACCGACTGGGGAGGAATCCCGAGAGGCCCCTCATAACTCAAATGGAGTCTGGCCTTTCCTGAGGCCACAGGGGCGTGTCCCTGATATCCCCATCATAACTCGAGAGGTACCTGCTGCAACTCAAGAAAAACCAGGAGATTCTCCCCTCCAGGCCCCGTGAGAACTTTTTCCTCTGCGGAGTCTTGGGAGAAAACACATCTTCCCTCTAAAACCTCGAAAGGGCCTTTCACACCCTTGCTGCGACTCAAGAAGTTCCCTGACATACCTGTCTCCATTTGAGAGGAACACTGAGGGTCCCGTCACAATGCAAGGGGAGCCCCGTTTTCCCCTGCTCAGTTTCAGATGAAGGACCCTTTCCCTGCTCCGTCGGGAAAGGATTCCCAGCATTCCCGCTGAATCCCAAGAGAAGACACTCTCCACAGGAGTGTCGAGAGGAACTCCAGGCATCGTGCCACCATTCTAAAAGACCCCCAAATGTCTCAGTCCACTCCAGATGAACCTTATTTCCCTGCACTGCCTCAATTGTCACCCCGAGGATCGGCTGTCATGATGGTGGCACATGTGACAGCCCTGTGGACCTGGAAGAAAAGAAACAGATCCCTGTTTCAACTCGAAGGGAAGCCTGACACTGCTACCACAGATCAGGAGGAAAGCAGACGTGCACGTTTCCACTCTAGACTAGTCCTGACTCCCCTGTGGAAACTCCAGAGGAACCCCAAGATCCATGTCAACAAATAGGAGGATACCTCAGGTTCCGGCCTCAGCTCCAGACGAGGACTTAGGACCCTGCACCTACTGAGAAATCCCGGGAGGCCCCTGGCAACTCTCATGCAGACTGGCCTTTCCTGAGGCCACAGGGGCGGGTCCCTGAGGTCCTTGTCATGACTCGAGTGGAACCTGCCACAACTCGAGAAACACTAAGAGATTATCCCCTCTAGGCTAGATGAGGACCTTGTCCACTGCGGCGTCTTGAGGGTAGTCACCCCTTCCCTCTTGAATGTCTAAAGGCTACTTCACACCCTTGCTGTGACTCAAGAAGTTCCCCGACATACCCGTCTCCACTCGAGAGGAACACCGAGGGTCCCACCACAACTCAAGAGGAGTCCCACTTACCCCTGCTCATCTCCAGATGAAGGTCCCTTTCCCTGCTCCTTCAGTAAAGGATTCCCGGCAAACCCGTCACATCCCAAGAGTAGGTGCTCTCCACAGGAGACTCGAGCGAAACTCCAAGGGTCGTGCCACCATTCCAAAAGACACCCAAATGTCTCAATCCACACCAGATGAACCTTATTTCCCTGCATTGCCGCTACTTCCACACGGGGTGTTGGCTCACACCATGGTGGCACGTGTGACAGCTCTGTGGCACCTCGAGGGAAAGCCACAAATGCCTGGGTCAACTCGACGGGAAGCCAAACACTTCTGCTACAGCTCGGGAGGAAAGCGGGTGTGCACATCTCTCCTCGAGACGAGGCCTGACTCCTTTGTGAAGACTCAAGAGGAATCCCAAGATCTATGTGAGCACTGGAGAGGAAACCTCAGGTTCCAGCCTCAGCTCCAGATGAAGACTTAGGACCCGGCACCGACTGGGGAGTAATCCCGAGAGGCCCCTCGAAACTCACATGGATACTGGCATTTCCTGAGGCCAAGAGGAGGGTCCCTGAGGTGTCTGTCTTAACTGAAGAGGAACCTGCCACAACTTGAGAAAAACCAGCATATTCTCCCCTCCAGGGGAGATGAGGCCCTCGTCCTCTGTGGCGTCTCAGGGGAAATCACCCCTCCCCTCATAAAATTCGAAAGGGCCTTTCACACCATTGCTGCGACTCAAGAAGTTCCCCGACATATCCGTCTCCACTCGACAGGAACATCGAGTGTCCCGCCACAACTCAAGAAGAGCCCCGTTTGTCCCAGCTCAGCTCCAGATGAGGGTCCCTTCTCCTGCTCCATCAGGAAAGGTTTCCCGGGTTTCCATCCCATCCCAAGAGGAGGTGCTCTCCACAGGAGAGGCAAGAGGAACTCCAGGGTCGTGCCATTATTCCAAAAGACCCCCAAATTTCTCAGTCCACTTCAGATGAACCTGATTTATCTGCAATGAAGCGAGTGTCTCCCCGAGGAACGGCTCACATCATGGTGGCACATGTGACAGCCCTGTGGCACCTCGGAGGAAAGGCACAGATCCCTGTGTCAACTCGATGGGAAGCCTGATACTGCTGCTACAGTTGGGGAGGAAAGCGGACATGCACGTCTCCACTCGAGACAAGGCCTGACTCTCCTGTGGAGGATCCAGAGGAACCCTAAGATCCAGGTAAGCACAGGAGAGAAAACCTCAGGTTCCGGCCTCAGCTCCAGACGAAGACTTCAGACCCGGCACCGACTGGGGAGGAATCCCTAGAGGCATCTCGCAACTCGCATGGAGACTGGCCTTTTCTGAGGCCACAGGCACGGGTCCCTGAGGTCCCCATCGTAACTCAAGAAGAATCTGCCACAACTCGAGAAAAATCAGGATATTCTCCCTTTCAGGCGAGATGAGGACCTAGACTCCTGCGGTGTCTTGGGGGAAATCACACCTTCCCTCTTGAACCTGGAAAGGGGCCGTCACACCCTTGCTGTGACTCAAAAAGTTCCCTGACATACACATCTCCACTCGAGAGGAACACCGAGGGTTCTGCCACAACTCAAGAGGGGCCCCGTTTTGCCCTGCTCAGCTCCAGATGAGGGTCCTTTTCCCTGCTCCGTCTGGAAACGATTCCTGGCGTTCCCATCACATACCCAGAGGAGGTGTTCTCCACAGCAGAGTCGAGCGGAAATCCAGGGATCTTTCCACCATTCTAAAATACCCCCAAATGTCTCAGTCTATTCCAGATGAACCTGATTTCCCTGCACTGCCTCGATTGTCACCCTGAGGATTGGCTGACACGATGGTGGCACGTGTGACTGCCCTGTGGCACTTCAACAGAAAGCCACAAATCCCTGTGTCAACTCGAAAGGAAGCCTGACACTGCTGCTACAGCTCAGGAGGAAAGTGGACATGCACGTCTACACTCGAGACGAGGCCTGACTCCCCTGTGGAGACTCCAGAGGAACCCCAAGATCCATGTCAGCANATTTCTCACTTCCACTGAAATGGTCCATCTAGTCAAGGCTATGATTTTTCCAGTGGTCATGTATGCAAGTGAGAGTTCATCTATAAAGAAAGTTGAGCACCGAAGAATTAATGCTTTGAACTGCAGTGTTGGAGAAGACTCCTGAGAGTCCTTTGGACTGCAAGGAGATCCAACCAGTCCATCCTAAAGGAGATCAGTCCTGCGTGTTCATTGGAAGGACTGATGTTGAAGCTGAAACTCCAATACTTTGGCCACCTGTTGTGAAGAGCTGACTCATTGGAAAAGACCCTGATTCTGGGAAAGATTGAGGGCAAGAGGAGAAGGGAACTACAGAGGATGTGATAGTGGGATGGCATCACCTACTCAATGGACATGGGTTTGGGTGGACTCTGAGAGTTTGTGATGGACAGGGAGGCCTGGCATGCTGTGGTTCATGGGGTCGCAAAGATTTGGACATGACTGATTGACTGAATTGTACTGAACTGAACTGATGCTGAAGCTGAAACTCCAATACTTTGGCCACCTGATGTGAATAATTGACTCGTGAAAAGACCCTGATGCTGTTAGGATTGAAAGTTTGAGGAGAAGGGGACGACAAAGGAAGAGATGATTGGGTGGCATCACTGACTCAATGGACATGAGTTTGAGTAAACTCCAGGAGTTGGTTATGGACAGGGATGCCTGGAATGCTGCAGTCCATGGGGTTGCAAAGAGTCAGACATGGCTGAGCAACTGAACTGACCAAAGTTTTTACTAAGTTGAAAATGTTAGGTAGGAAGTTAGGCATGAGAAAAAGGAGTGGCCTAGCTGAAAATGATTCAAGCTGATCTCTAAACAGCACCCCAGACATGTCCCAGTGTGGCCCAGGAGAGCTCACAGGTACGCTACAAAATAACCACTGAGACTTTTCCAACTCCAGAGCATGCACCCTAGGTGCACAGTGATGCAAACTAACCACAGGTACCTCCCCAGCTCTAGCTCATGTGTCCTTGATACACAGCTGTGTCCTCAAGTGCCCTTAGGCAGCTGGGAACCCATTAATGGTTCACAAATATTCTATACATACATACATCTAATTATAACAGACTGAATTATGGGAAAGGTATGTGTATTAGAGCCTGTTGTTTTGTAATTTGCAACTATGGATCAAAACTCTCAGTCCAGGCCCACCTAGATGAATATGTAAAAGTCCTGTATTGAAAGTCCCTGTACCTCATCATTCCAGCCCCAGTGCTTCTCTTGGCTTGGCCCTCCTCACCTTTGAGGCGTTCTTTCTAGTCTTTCTTCTATAAACTAATTTTTGCCATGGGTAAGACCTCAGGTTCTTCTTTGTATACTTATCAAGAACTGAAGCCACAAGGAAGTATCCTCTTCATGAGGAAGGGTCCTCCTAGACTTCTCTATTTGATAACAAAGACCACAATGTGATTTGAGTTTATTTTCCTCTCTGCCATTCTCTTTGCCATGTGCACTTGTCTCTGGCCACCCAGCCAAGTCAGACTGGCATCCATCCCTAAACACACTCAGCTGTATCCACATCCTAATCTTCACCCTTCAGGTTCTATTCCTTCTAGTTGTAACTCACCCCAGTTCCAACTTTCTCCCCCTTGGCTGCCTGGCTTTTAACAAAGTATCAGCTCAAGTGCCACCTTCTCAGAGATTCCAGCCCTTCCTTCCCTAAGGAAACATCACTAGTTCCATTTCCTAAATCATTTTCTATCACATTAATCAGTATTTTACTTTTCTATCTGATGTGTTATCAAAAATCTTTTTTTTTCCTTTCTGGTGTATTTGTTTTCTCTTTTATTTTCATAGGAATGTGAATTTTGCAAAGACCAGGATTCTGTATTGACTGCTGCTCTATCCCAGAGTCTATAACAGAACCTTGCACTCAGTCAATTCCCAAAGAGTATTTCTGTTACTGGCTGGCTGTCAGCTCATTCAAAAGAGAGAGAAAAAATTATCTGGTATAGACTTCATCACAAATTTGCAAAGAGATGGTATAAAGCCAAGGCAAAGGAAGCAGTGAACAGTACAAAATATGTAATTAAGTGTTAAAATATAACACATGTATATCTAATTCTATAAGGAATATGCTTATTTGATGAAGACAGAAATGAACTAACATATAGGAGAGTTATGCTTTCAGAGAAGTATAGCAATTGCCTGTTTCCCTCTCTGCTATGTTGCTCCTGTTGCTAAGTCGCTTCAGTCGTGTCCGACTTTATGCGACCCCAAAGATGGCAGCCCATGAGGCTCCCCTGTCCCTGGGATTCTCCAGGCAAGAACACTGGAGTGGGTTGCCATTTCTTTCTCCCCCTCTCTGCAATAGCGTGGGGATTTTATGCCCCTGAATAGACACAAAGTGATGTGAAGTGGAAAAAAGACATATCGGACTCTTTTTGACCCCATGGACTGTAGCTTGCCAGGCCCCTCTGTCTATGGAATTCTCCAGGCCAGAATACTGGAGTGGGTAGTTGTTCCCTTCTCCAGGGGATCTTCCCAACCCAGGGATTGGACTGAGGTCTTCTGCATTGCAGGCAGATTCTTTATCATCTGAGCCACCAGTAAAGACAAATTCAATACAAATTGGTCAGAGTAGTGAAAAAAGTGTGAGCACTACAAGAACAAAAATCTAACTTTGGAACTTTAGCTCAGCCGTATACTGGCTGGAAGTTTTCTTTACTTCTTAGATCCTCAGTTTTCTTACTGATAGGGCCCACATGGAGTCTCATTGATAAAATGGCTCATTACGTTGATTATCTCACTGGTGCCTATCTTCTCAAAGCTGTGAGACTACCAGATTCCAGATTTGGCTACATGACCATCCTTTCAGAGAATTTTTAATTGGTGGGGTATAAGAAGGACTCCATCAGAAAGGGAGAACGCTGGTTCTCCTTAAGGGCCAGTCACCATCTCTTTTCCCTCTAATAAATGTCCCTTTGTTGCCTGACTGCCCAGTTCACTCTCTTTTTCTCTGCACTCACCTTACATTCATCCTACAAGATTATTCTTAAGATTAAATGAGATGGTGTACCAAACACATTTCTTGCTTTGTGACTACTGTCCATAAACTATAGTTAGCGGTATCTGGAATAATATATTTAAATATTAAGATAGATACAACATCTGCACTAATTCCAATAATAAATTCACAAATACAATAAAGGTTCTGAATATACAAAGCAAATGAACTGCATTTAGAATGACAGGAAACCAATTTTAAGAAAAACAGTAAAAACAGGAACAATACAAAGATGTTAACCCAGGTCTTAATTTATGTATAATCTCAAGGAAGAATTTCCGCAAGCAAATATGAGGAACAATTTATTCACATTGTAACACCCTGACCATCTGCTCTCCAAGTATCATTATGTCCCTCCGTTGATACATTCTGTCACCTACAATTTTGCCCAACCCTAGATCCATTTTCAAGATCCACTCTACTTAGGAACCTGCATTTACTACCTATAGGAACAGAATCCTAGGGTTGGATGCAGGACTCTATCACCAGTGTAGACTTCTCAAGGAAGTCACTATTACTGTGCCATAGATCTCACAAATTAGCAGTAGAATTTTTCCACAGGACATTGGAGGAAGTAAGCCTCCTTTGCAAGATAATTCCTATGCAGAGTGAGTGTTTTTCCTGGCATTCTGAGAAGGAACATTGCTTCCCTCTATCAAGATGTAAACAAAGACTAACAAACATCCACAAATGTCAATAATAACCGAGGTCAGTGATACCTCAGCACAAAACAACATTCAACAATAATAGATGTATAAATGCATACACCCTGTGCCTTTACAGTTCTGCTCCCAGGGGAAAACAAACAAACAAACAAACCCTGCAGCTATTCTCACACAAGTGTACAAGATAAATCTGCAAGAAGTGTACTATTTTTGAAACAAGAAAAGATAATGAACATCAACCTTAGTTTTCAAAAATATATAAAATAATGGTGAGATCACATAATTGTAATTTTAAGTAGCTACTGAAAAAGTCAGGCAAATGTACATGATAGGAATATTTTTAAAATATGCATTCTTTGACATATATGATTATGTTTGTATATATACAGAAATAGCTGGTTACAAAAGCAAAAATTAATTCTAAAAATAACCACTTCCATTATATCTACACACATTATATATATATATACACACACATACACACTTGTATATATTTTGTGTATGTAAATATATTATATACGGTTTTTCCCATAGAGTGAATTCAGCATTCCCTACTCTTTCCTTGTCCTCATAAATTCCTCAGTTTAAAAAAGTAAATGGTTTTTCGATGGATATATATACCTAGAGCAGTGCAGTTTTCTCAGAGGCTCTAATAAATATTCTAGATAAACATCAGTCCCCATCTACAAAATCTTGTAAGCATATGGCTTGTGATGGTACTAAAATGAGTACAAAAGGAGTAGAAATCCTGAACCTACATTCTCAGGAATTAATATGGGCTTCTATTAATAGAATCTCAAAGTCAAAGAGCATGTAACCAAAGGCTGGTTGACAACTGACTCAGCCAAGAGCTTCACTTGAATTAAGACAGTTCTTCAGATTTGCACAGCAGTTAAAGATGAGTTTCCCTGTCAATTTCATGCACACATTTATTTCCTGGAACTAAAAAAAAAAATAAAAAAGGAGGTGCTACATTCTCTTTAACCACAGAATTTTCCACTTTTCCCCCCNTGGTTGACAACTGACTCAGCCAAGAGCTTCACTTGAATTAAGACAGTTCTTCAGATTTGCACAGCAGTTAAAGATGAGTTTCCCTGTCAATTTCATGCACACATTTATTTCCTGGAACTAAAAAAAAAAATAAAAAAGGAGGTGCTACATTCTCTTTAACCACAGAATTTTCCACTTTTCCCCCAGTGACTTGCATTATTATTTGTCAGGGGCATTATTCACATTTTGGTGGCAGAAATCATTGATGGCTTCTAACATGATCATCCTCAAAAATCTCTTAGTTTTTACACCTACTATATTCCTCATTGCAGACTTCATTTTTGGGGGCTCCAAAATCACTGCAGATGGTGATTGCAGCCATGAAATTAAAAGATGTTTACTCCTTAGAAGGAAAGTTATGACCAACCTAGATAGCATGTTCAAAAACAGAGACATTACTTTGCCAACAAAGGTCTGTCTAGTCAAAGCTACGCTTTTTCCAGTGGTCATGTATGGATGTGAGAGCTGGAGTGTAAAGAAAGCTGAGCACTGAAGAATTGATGCTTTTGAACTGTGGTGTTGGAGAAGACTCTTGAGAGTCCCTTGGACTGCAAGGAGATCCAACCAGCCCATTCTGAAGGAGATCACTCCTGGGTGTTCTTTGGAAAGACTGATGCTAAAGCTGAAACTCCAATACTTTTGCCACCTCATGCGAAGAGTTGATTCATTGGAAGAGACTCTGATGCTAGGAGAGATTGGGGTCAGGAGGAGGAGGGGACAACAGAGGATGAGATGGCTGGATGGTATCATGGACTCGATGGACGTGAGTTTGAGTGAACTCCGGGAGTTGATGGACAGGGAGGCCTGGAGTGCTGCAATTCATGGGGTCGTAAAGAACTGGATACGATTGAACGACTGAACTGAACTGATAGCCCTCATTCTTTTCCTCAAGGTAAGAGTGACTCATATACTCACCTTTAAATCCATGGAAAGAGAACTTTTGAAGAATAAATCCTTCTACTGGAGCAAATAGTTATTTCTAGTGAAAAAGGGGGTTCACAGTGTAAATAACCATCTCTTCAGTGAACTACTGGTGAGCTTGAGCTTTGCCTAACATATTATCATAGAAAGCTGGTAGTATCTGCCTCCAAGGCTGAAGCTTTAAGATGATTACCAAAGATTTTCCCAGCTTCTTTCTCCCCAGGGACTTAATCTCTTGCTTTTCTTACTTGAATGGTATAAAATCAAAATCTTTGATTCAAATACACAACATAACTTCACATCCCCCAAACCTCAGGAGAAACCTGTTTACAGGTATCAGCATTTCCATTTAAATACAGGAAATGAGTTGAAGAAAATGTGTCAATAGTGCCTTCCCCAGCACTTCTCTGGAGGTCTGAAGCCTGACTTATCGAAGAAGTCTCATTCATTTCTCATTACTTTCTTAAGCTTAACAGAGAAAAAGGTTGGGCCATCTGGACCCTTTGTGGAAGCTCACATCAAAGTAAATCTCTTCTAAAAACTGGAGAAATTGGATATTAGCATGGGATGACATGCGCACAAAAGGCATTTATGCAACCACAAACTGCTGCCATTCTCCAAAGACCGAATAACAATGTCACTTGCACATTCAAATTGGTGTTACACATACACACACACACACACATGCACAGAGGCACAAAGTGCATACTCTGATGTCAGAGAATCACAGTATCCTGGTGTGTCAGGTTAGAGCAACTCTTAAGGATCTTTCAAAACTCTTACCTAGCAGGGAGAATCTTTGCTATCAGCTCCAAAGTTATCATCCCTCTGTTCCTTAACACTTCCTTTTACCTGGGGCAGAATGCTGTGTAAATAATCATTGCAAGCTTTTTTTTTTTTTTCTTATTCTGAGTCAGCATTTACTTCCTTGTAACTTTAATTATTGTTCCCACTTCTGCCTTTGGGAGGAATATTAAAAAGAAAAATTTATATGTTTTATTATAGGTTTTCAATAAAGGGAGCTCAATTTTGTTACATGAATGGCAGCTGTCACTCACATAATTCACCTGAATTCGTGATAGATAGCATCTCTCCTTTTCATACTGGCATGTATGGTTATTTTGAAACAGAATTTTCCCCTTATTCCTCTCAAAATTAGTTTTCTTTTAAATTTAACTCTTCCAGTTAATTAAAGTGGGGACCTATTTACTCTGACCTTTCTCCTTTAGTATTTTCTGTCTTGTGAAAAATTTATCTTATGAATTCATCAGTGTTACTAATTAGTACATTTTTTCATTTGATCTACATAATTATGTAAGACTGTATTAACCTGGATTGATATTTTTTAGACTTTTTAAATTTTAAAACAATTTTAGATTTACAAAAAATTTCAGAAACAATACGAAGAGTATCTGTATACTGCTCAGAGTCCCCTAATATAAACAGCTTGGGGAGAACAGTGCAATTACCAAAACCAGTAAATTCTATTAAGGTCATGCTATTACCTTTATTATATTTTTGATTTACGTTTCACCAGTTCCTCCATGACTGTCCCTATTCTGTTCCAGGATCCAATGCAGTATCCCACATAACAGCTAGGTGTCATATCTCCTTAGACTCTTTCAGTCTGGGATAATCCCTCTGTGTCCTATTGCCTCTCATGACCCTTTGACTTAAAGAGCACTGCCTGGTGCTCTGGTGTTGACCGGGTGCTCTTCCTGGTCAAGTATTTTGTAGAATACCCCCTCAGGGCCTGACTGATGTTTTCAAATGATATTGAGGTTATGCATTATTGGCAAGAATGCCACCTTGTACTCTTGTAAGGGCATCATACTAAGGTATGGTGATGCTGATCTACTTTATCACTGGTGATGATAAACTTTATCACTCAGTGATGATGGAATCTGCAGGTTTCTTTATCTTGCATGTGTTATTGTTCCCTTTACAATTCATAAATATCTTTGGTGAGATATTTTGAGACTTTGCAGGTATCATGCCTCTCCTCCAACTTTTAACCACTCATGTTAGAATCCATCGGTGATTCTTGCCTGCTTGTTTCTGTGGTGCTCTCATGCTGCTTTTTTATTTTGCCTACTCATTCTATTTTGTTAATTAGCATTCCTCTGTAAGGAAGAGTTGCCTCTTCTCTCACTTTTCATTTATGTGTTCAATAATTTGTATCATGTTGGACTCCTAGATGCTTAGTTTACTCTGTGGGTTAAAATTTAATATGCCCATGATTTATTTTGCTTCTCAAACTGGTCCAGCTTTGGAAGTTATTTTAGCTGGACTCCTGTGTTTCTATGACATGCTCCATTTTTTTTTTTCAGTACTCTACTTATTTTGAATCACAGGATGCTCCAGGCTCATCGGTTATTCTCTCTCCTCAGCTCTGATATCTAGCATTTCTCCAAGAATCCCTGGCTCTTTTTATTAAAGAATGGTCTTCAGAAACCAGAATCTTGTTACTAGGTGTGCTCATTCCTACTGGAGTAGGTTTGACTTATTTGTGATAACCTCTTGCTTTCTAGGCACTCACATATTATTTATTATTTAAGTCATTCTATAATTTTGCCTAGGATGAATATTTCATTCACTAAGCATGTATTTCATGGACTCTTTTATTTCTAGTTTTATCTTTACTTTCCTGGCAATTAGGACTATTTGGGACCATTCTCAGCATTCCATGACTTCTCTGGTGGCTCAGATGGTAAAGAGTTTGCCTGCAATGTGGGAGACCCCTGGCGTCTGTCTGTATCTTCTTCTCTACTGTGTCCCTGATGTTTAGCTGGGCCCTTGGAGGATATTTTCTGGTGGCTCAGATGGTAAAGAATCTGCCTACAATGAGGGAGACCTGGATTTGGTCTCTGGGTTGGGAAGATCCTCTGGAGAGGAAATGGCAACTCACTCCAGTATTCTTGCCTGGAGAATCCCATGGACAGAGCAGCCTGGCAGGCTACAGTCAATGGGGTCAAAAAGGGTCAGACACGACTGAGTGATTTCACTTTCACTGTTTCAGTATTCCCGAACAACTGTTCTTCATAATTTCCGAAAGGAATTGTATTGACTTCTGTTAAGTACACTCAATGCCTAGAGTTACAACATGTCTAGAGAATAAGACCCAGGAGATGTGAACTCATTTAGAGCAACTAGAATCTCTTTTGTATCTATTAGTTGGAGTTCAATTCCCTACTGATCATATTGATTCAGTTCTTTCCAACTGAAGAAAATTAAATTAATATTTGATAAAAGCTAAAAAAGTGTACTGTTTTCATTTGGTTGTCATCAAAACATATTCCTTCTAATAAAATCTTATTTTCCCTAAAATATGTAATTTTAATCTCACTTTATGGTTAAGGTTTAAGAATTTATCTTCACTTAAAATCCCAAGTCTTAGTAATATAAGATCACTGTAGAATAAAAAAAAATCTCAAAATGTCATAATCAGAGATACATAGTATACCTAAGTTGACTGAATAGGCAAATAGATATGATGTTGGAAGAAGAGCTCCCTAGGTCAGAAGGTGTCCAATATGCTAGTGGGGAAGAGTGGAGGTCAATTATTAATACTAATAGCTCCAGTAAGAATGAAGCAGCAGGGTTAAAGCAGGAATGATGTTCAGGTGTGGATGTGTCAAGTAGTGAAAGTAAAATCTCATGTTGTAAAAAAAATATATTGCATTGGAAGCTTCGATGTTAGGTCCATGAATCAAAGTAAACTGGATTGGTCAAGCAGAAGATGGCAAGATTGAACATCAACATTTTAGAAATCAGTGAACTAAAATGAATGGGAATGGGAGGATTTAATTCAGACAACCATTATTTCCACTACTGTGGGCAAGAATCCCTTAAGAGAAATGGAGGAGCCCTTATAGACAACAAAAGAATCTGAAATGCAGTATTTTGGTGCAATTTTAAAAGTGTCAGAATCAGCAATGAAAACCCAGCACAGCCAAATAAGCCTGATGGACCTTTTAGTCCCACTTATAATTCTTTATCATCATAGCATTTAAAAGATGAAAGGTCCTCTACTACACCAGTAGAATATAGAAAAATAGATTCTGAAACAATCCTCAGATGAGAGTTAAGTGCTGGAAGTGACTGTTTTTTGAATTAGCCATACCAACCATTTGGAATAATGAAGAATAAACCAATAAGAACTAACTTAAAGTCACCGGGGAAATCAAAGAAATTTTAATTTTAAGGAAAATGTTTTAACTATCTAAAAATAGTTTTACAAATCAAAGTTAAGCACTTCTTTGTAATATTTAAGTACAGCTTTAATATCTAATTACCAAGAGATGGATATTAGTTAAAAGAATGGGGCAAAGTCATTCATATCAATGTATGGCAAGAGCTATCACAATGTTGTAAAGTAATTAACCCTCTTCTGAAGAGTCTCCAAGACCAACAGGTCTGTTTCGCCGCACCGGAGAACTTCGCCTTGCCCTGCCGGCTCCTCACCCTCTGGGAGGAACATGGGGCCCTGCTGGCCACGACCAGGGAAAAGCCTGCACCGCAACTAGAGAGTTGGCCCTGCTCGCCATGACTAGAGAAAAGCCTGCACAGCAACGAAAACCCAGAACAGCCAAGTAAGCCGAGGAGCCCGCGTGGGGAGCCGCAGACACGGCCAAGAAAAGAAGGCCCCTGTGACTCCAGCCTCCAGAAACTCACCTGAGAGGGTGGCTCTTGAGAGAGAGAAGGGCCAGAGTGTCCCTCCTGAGACAGGGGACAGTCTGCCTGGAAACACGTCTCTTCTCTGCCCTCGATCCCGGCGGGAGTGACTCGGTCATTAATCAACCAGGCGGATAAGCCTGATGTGGTGACACTTGGGTCCAGCCCGTGCAGCAGCTCTGTACTGTGGGCCTGCCTCCTGGGGGGTGGGTCCCCCTCTGCCGGAGCCACTGAGCTGCTCAAGTTCAGAGGGCTCTTCCAGCAGTGAGGACACAGGAGCAAGCGGAGGTCTTTGGATGTTTCTTGGGCCCGCCAGGTGATTCTGATACACACCTTGGGCTGAAGACTGCTGGCTTAATTACTAGATATTTCCATCAGGTGGAGGCAGACTCTACTAGGCTGAAAGTTATGGCGGCAAGACAGGCGTGAAGCTGGAATGTGGATGTAGGTTTTTTGGCTAGTGACCTGAGCTGCTGAGTTGTGACAACAGCTAACCCTACCTGCAGCAGAGAGGTCCCTCTGGTGTCAGCCAGGACTTGTGAGCCTGTCCCACCTGAAGGTCCACCTCTCTGAGAGTCATCCTTCCTGGAGCAAGAGAGAAGAAATCCAGCTCCACCCACCAGAACTCCAACACAAGCCTCCCTAACCAAGAAACCTTGACAACCCACTGATACAACCCCACCCACAGTGAGGAAACTCCATAGTAAAGAGAACTCCACAAATTCCCAGAATATAGAAAGGCCACCCCAAACGCAGCAATATAACCAAGATGAAGAGACAGAGGAGCACTCAGCAGGTAAAGGAACAGGAGAAATGCCCACCAAACCAAACAAAAGAGGAAGAGATAGGGAATCTACCTGAGAAAGAATTCCGAACATTGATAGTGAAAATGATTCAAAATCTTGAAATAAAAATGGAATCACAGATAAATAGCCTGGAGACAAGGATTGAGAAAATGCAAGAAAGGTTTAACAAGGACCTAGAAGAAATAAAAAAGAGTCAATACATAATGAATAACGCAATAAATGAGCTCAGAAATACTCTGGAGACAACAAATAGCAGAATAACGGAGGCAGAAGATAGGATTAGTGAAATAGAAGATAGAATGGTAGAAATAAATGAATTAGAGAGGAAAAAAGAAAAATGAATTAAAAGAAATGAGGACAATCTCAGAGACCTCCAGGACAATATGAAATGCTCCACCATTCGAATTACAGGAGTCCCAGAAGAAGAAGACAAAAAGAAAGACCATGAGAAAATCTTTGAGGAGATAATAGTTGAAAACTTCCCTAAAATGGGGAAGGAAATAATCACCCAAGTCCAAGAAACCCAGAGAGTTCCAAATAGGATAAACCCAAGGCAAAACACCCCAAGACACATGTTAATCAAATTAACAAAGATCAAACACAAAGAACAAATATTAAAAGCAGCAAGGGAAAAACAACAAATAACACACAAGGGGATTCCCATAAGGATAACAGCTGACCTTCCAATAGAGACTCTTCAATCCAGGAGGGAATGGCAAGACATATTTAAAGTGATGAAAGAAAATAACCTACAACCCAGATTACAGTACCCAGCAAGGATCCCATTCAAATATGAAGGAGAAATCAGAAGCTTTACAGACAAGCAAAAGCTGAGAGAATTCAGCACCACCAAACCAGCTCTGCAACAAATGCTAAAGAATATTCTCTAGGTAGGAAACACAAAAAGGGTGTATAAAGCCGAACCCAAAACAATAAAGTAAATGGCAACGGGATCATACTTATTAATAATTACCTTAAATGTAAATGGGTTGAATGCCCCAACCAAAAGGCAAAGACTGGCTGAATGGATACAAAAACAAGACCCCTATATATGCTGCCTACAAGAAACCCACCTCAAAACAAGAGACACATACAGACTGAAAGTGAAGGGCTGGGAAAAGATATTTCACTCAAGTAGACACCAAAAGAAAGCAGGAGTGGCAATACTCATATCCGATAAAATAGACTTTAAAATAAAGGCTGTGAAAAGAGACAAAGATGGCCACTACATAATGATCAAAGGATCAATCCAAGAAGAAGATATAACAATTATAAATATATATGCACCCAACATAGGAGCACTGCAATATGTAAGACAAATGCTAACACGTATGAAAGGGGAAATCGACAATAACACAATAACAGTGGGAGACTTTAATATCCCACTCACACCCATGGACAGATCAACTAAACAGAAAATTAACAAAGAAATGCAAACTTAAATGATACAATAGACCAGTTAGACTTAATTGATATCTATAGAACATTTCACCCCAAAACAATGAATTTCACCTTTTACTCAAGTGCTCACGGAACCTTCTCCAGGATAGATCACATCCTGGGCCATAAATCTAACCTTGATAAATTCAAAAAAATTCGAAATCATTCCAAGCATCTTTTCTGACCATAATGCATTAAGATTAGATCTCAATTACAAGAGAAAAACTATTAAAAATTCCAACATTTGGAGGCTGAACAACACGCTTCCGAATAAGCAACAAATCACAGAAGAAATAAAAAAATGAAATCAAAATATGCATATAAATGAATGAAAATGAAAACACAACAACCCAAAATCTGTGGGACACTATAAAACAGTGCTAAGAGGAAAGTTCATAGCAATACAGGCATACCTCAGGAAACAAGAAAAAAGTCAAATAAATAACCTAATTCTACACCTAAAGCAACTAGAAAAGGAAGAAACTGAGAATCCCAGAGTTAGTAGAAGGAAACACATCTTAAAAATTAGGGCAGAAATAAATGCAAAAGAAATAAAAGAGACCATAGCAAACATCAATAAAGCCAAAAGCTGGTTTTTTGAAAAGATAAATAAAATGGACAAACCATTAGCCAGACTCATCAAGAAAAAAAGAGAGAAAAATCAAATCAATAAAATTAGAAATGAAAATGGAGAGATCACAACAGACAACACAGAAATACAAAGAATCATAAGAGACTACTATCAGCAATTATATGCCAATAAATTGGACAACGTGGAAGAAATGGACAAATTCTTAGAAAAGTACAACCTTCCAAAACTGAACCAGGAAGAAATAGAAAATCTTAACAGACCCATCACAGTCACGGAAATTGAAACTGTAATCAGAAATCTTCCAGCAAACAAAAGCCCAGGTCCAGATGGCTTCACAGCTGAATTTAACCAAAAATTTAGAGAAGAGCTAACACCTATCCTACTCAAACTCTTCCAGAAAATTGCAGAGGAAGGTAAACTACCAAACTCATTCTATGAGGCCACCATCACCCTAATACCAAAACCCGACAAAGATACCACAAAAAAAGAAAACTACAGGCCAATATCACTGATGAACATAAATGCAAAAATCCTCAACAAAATTCTAGCAATCAGAATTCAGCAACATATTAAAAAGATCATACACCATGACCAAGTGGGCTTTATCCCAGGGATGCAAGGATTCTTCAATACCCATAAATCAATCAATGTAATTCACCACATTAACAAATTAAAAAATAAATGCCATATGATTATCTCAATATATGCAGAGAAGGCCTTTGACAAAATTCAACATCCATTTATGATAAAAACCCTCCAGAAAGCAGGAATAGAAGGAACATACCTCAACATAATAAAAGCTATATATGACAAACCCACAGCAAACATTATCCTTAATGGTGAAAAACTGAAAGCATTTCCCCTAAAGTCAGGAACAAGACAAGAGTGCCCACTTTCACCGCTACTATTCAACATAGTTCTGGAAGTTTTGGCCACAGCAATCAGAGCAGAAAAAGAAATAAAAGGAATCCAAATTGGAAAAGAAGAAGTAAAACTCTCACTGTTTGCAGATGACATGGTTCTCTATGTAGAAAACCCTAAAGACTCTACCAGAAAGTTACTAGAGCTAATCAATGAATATAGTAAATTTGCAGGATACAAAATCAACACACAGAAAACCCTAGCATTCTTATACACGAATAATGAGAAAGCAGAAAAAGAAATAAAGGAAACAATTCCATTCACCATTGCAACGAAAAAAAATAAAATACTTAGGAATATATCTACCTAAAGAAACTAAAGACCTATATATAGAAAACTATAAAACACTGATGAAAGAAATCAAAGAAGATACTAATAGATATAGAAATATACCATGTTCATGGATTTGAAGAATCAGTATAGTGAAAATGAGTATATTACCCAAAGCAATCTATAGATTCAATGCAATCCCTATCAAGCTACCAGCGGTATTTTTCACAGAACTAGAACAAATAATTTCAAGATTTGTATGGAAACACAAAAAACCTCGAATATCCAAAGCAATTGTGAGAAAGAAGAATGGAACTGGAGGAATAAACTTACCTGACTTCAGGCTCTACTACAAAGCCACAATCATCAAGACAGTGTGGTACTGGCACAAAGACAGAAATATAGATCAATGGAACAAAATAGAAAGCCCAGAGATAAATCCAGACACATATGGATACTTTATCTTTGATAAAGGAGGCAAGAATATACAATGGAGTAAAGACAATCTCTTTAACAAGTGGTGCTGGGAAAGCTGGTCAACCACTTGTAAAAGAATGAAACTAGATCACTTTCTAACACCACACACAAAAATAAACTCAAAATGGATTAAAGATCTAAACGTAAGACCGGAAACTATAAAAATCCTAGAGAAGAACATAGGCAAAACACTCTCCGACATAAATCACAGCAGGATTCTCTGTGATCCACCTCCCAGAATACTGGAAATAAAAGCAAAAATAAACAAATGGGATCTAATTAAAATTAAAAGTTTCTGCACAACAAAGGAAACTATAAGCAAGGTGAAAAGACAGCCTTCTGAATGGGGGAAAATAATAGCAAATGAAACAACTGACAAACATCTAATCTCCAAAATATAAAAGCAACTTATGCAGCTCAATTCCAGAAAAATAAACGACCCAATCAAAAAATGGGCCAAAGAACTAAATAGACATCTATCCAAAGAAGACATAAGGATTAACAAACACATGAAAAGATGCTCAACGTCACTCATTGTCAGAGAAATGCAAATCAAGACCACAATGAGGTACCACTTCACACCACTCAGAATGGCTGCGATCCAAAAGTCTACAAGCAATAAATGCTGGAGTGGGTGTGGAGAAAAGGGAACCCTCTTACACTGTTGGTGGGAATGCAAACTAGTACAGCCACTATGGAGAACAGTGTGGAGATTCCTTAAAAAATTGCAAATAGAACTGCCTTATGACTCAGCAATCCCACTGCTGAGCATACACACCGAGGAAACCAGAATAGAAAGAGATACATGTACCCCAATGTTCATCACAGCACTGTGTATAATAGCCAAGACGTGGAAACAACCTAGATGTCCATCAGCAGATGAATGGATAAGAAAGCTGTCGTACATATACACAATGGAGTATTACTCAGCCAGTAAAAAGAATACATTTGAATCGGTTCTAATGAGATGAATGAAACTGGAACTGATTATACAGAGTGAAGTAAGACAGAAAGAAAAACATCAATACAGTATACTGACACATATACATGGAATTTAGAAATATGGTAATGAGGACCCTGTATGCAAGACGGTAAAAGAGAAACAGATGTGTAGAGTGGATTGTTGGACTCTGAGGGAGAGGTAGAGGTAGAGGGTGGGATGATTTGGGAGAATAGCATTGAAATATGTATACTATCATGTAAGAAATGAATCACCAGTCTGTGTTCGATGCAGGATGCAGGATGCTTGGGGCTGGTGCAAGGGGATGATCTGGAGGGATGATGTGGGGTGGGAGGTGGGGGGGTTCATGTTTGGAAGTTCAAATAAAAAATTTAAAAAAAAAAAAGAAAGAAAAAAAATAATTAGCCTTCAGTTAAAAATAATTAATTTTTTTAATTAAAAAAGAATGTAGGGATAAAACATTTGAGAGATGTAACGTCAAAACTCTAATGAAGAAATACACTGTAAAAAAAAGAGAATGGGACAAAATCAATCCTTGTCACTTAATATATGCCCCCAAAGTGAAATAAGACTTGAATACCCCAGTATACGTATCTCTTTCCTCTCCCTGAAAAAGTGCATCTTCTCTTTTCATTTTAAAAAATAAACTATTAAAAATTTAAATCACGCATAAGATGTTAGTGTTTCCTCTGACACTGTCACCTTGATAATTGCAAATGCTTAAACTTGTTCTCTGAGTAATTTTTGACATTTTTAAACTGAAGTGACATAAGGGGAAAACTCACATATCACCTCCTGTTTGTAGCCTCAAGGCAAAGAAGTAGCCTCATCTGAACACAAAATGATTGTTTGAAATATAGATTTGTTTTATATTAAGTACATCTCTTTTTTTGGAGTAGTTAATTCCACTCACTATTCAGAGATCTGAAAATTGTTACACTGCTTTCTTTTTTCAAAACATTTATAATCTTTTTTGTTTTAGGATTACAAGGTAATATAATTATTGTAGAAAAAGTTTAGAGATTGCTGCTAAGTGAAGAAAAACACCCACTTTTAACCACTCAGAGTTAATCACTGTTTACATTTTATCATATAAAACTTTAGGCTCTTTCCTAAGCATATATTTTCACTTTTGACAGAAATGGGATTGTAGTGCATGTATTGTTTTGAAATCTGCTTTTTTCCACATAAGAGTATAATTTTCACCTGATTTAAATTGTTTGAGCTGTTTGTGTGATTATCTGGTACAGTTTAGAATGGCTGTTTAGAGTGTGGTTTAAAAACTTGTTCACGAATGTAAATTTGTTCTCAAGTATTTAAAGTCTTGAAAGTTGAAACTAAGGAAATTTCATTGTAAACTAATTTGAATATTTCATAACACATTTTATGATCCTCAGAGCATGTACCATTTGCTGAAATGAAATAAAATTGAGCTAACTGTTCAATTTCTATGGATTCAAGAGGATTAGCATGGGGTCAAAGCTCATGTAGCATCTTATTCAATTTTTAAGCTAAGGGTTGTGTTAATATCCTCAAAAAATGCTCATGGTTTAAACCTTAAAGGCTTTGTGTTGGAACCGCCTAGTTATGGCTTAGATCTCTTCTACAGTTCCAATTGTTATCCCTTATTTGAACTCAATTAGCTGGAAACACTACATTTTTAAATCTTTTTTATTATGAATTCATTTTAGAGTTACAAAACAGCTTTTAAAATAGTATGAGAGTTCTAATATATCCTTCATCCAGTTCTATTAATGTTAACATGTTATATGATGATAATATAATTATTAGGGAATTGGAGAAGGAAATGGCAATCCACTCCAGTACTATTGCCTGGAAAATCTCATGGACATAGGAGCCTGGTAGGCAACATACAGTGCATGGGTTCCCAAAGAGTCACACACGACTGAGTGATTTCACTTTCACTTTCAATAACTAATTTATAGACCTTATTTCAGTTTTACTAGCATCCTGTTTATGTCCTCTTTTCTGGTCCACAACCTGTTCCTCAATTCATTACTGCAGTTGCTATCATGCCTCCTCAGATTCTTCAGTCTCTAGCAATTCCACAGTCTTTCTGTGTCTTATTACAGATGACTTTGACACTTCCAGAGACAACCAGCCAGTTTGTTTCACTTTGCTTTGTTTCTAGAATATCTTTAAGTTTGTAATGAACACATGTTTTCTATTAATCAAATTGAAGTTGTAAATTTTTGACAATAACAACACAGAAGTTATTTGATATTTGCCCTCCCGAGCACACCATATCAAGAGGTTCATGATGTTGATATGTCTTATGACAATGATATAAACTTTGATCTCTTGGTGGTGTCTGCCAGATCTCTCTATGTAAAGTTACTATTTTTCCCTTTGTAAATTATAACTATTTTTTAGGGAGATTTTTTGAGGCCATGCTATGCAAATATTCTGCTTCCTATCATACTTTTGCCCACTAATTTTAGCATTAATTTATGAATCTTGCCTGTAACAATTATTATGTGAAAGTGATTTTCTATTTCTATAATTTCTTCTATATTTATTATTGGAATTATCCTACAAGAAAAAAAATGATCTTTTTTCCTGTTATTTGTGTTAGCATGAGATCATAGATATTTAATCTATATGTTATTAGCAATACTATTATTTATTCTATTATTTCAGTTAGCCTACATCTGGCCATTGGGCTATTCTGACTTATTCAGGTTGATGCCTTTATCCATTCAATAGGCCATTCTCATCTCTTTTTAGCACTTCCTTACTTCCTAGCAGTATAAGGTATTAGTCAGTATCATCTTGTATTTTTCCTGACCCATCCCTAGAATCAATCATTTTCCTGAGGAATTCTAGTCCCTTCTGTTAAAGAATGGGATTTAGAAACCAATATCTGGGTTCTAGTTATTGTTACTGAGATGTCTTGCTTCTAGATTCTATCATTGGACAGATCTAGGAATATATGTATGTATGCTTGTGTGTGTATGTGTATATATATATATAAATTTTTTCATATCAATTTTTCTTTAAAAATTATTTAAAACTATGAGTTTAAACTGTTAGCTCCAAGTCCAATCGAATATCACAGCATTTATTCAAACCCTTCTTTTTTCTTTTTCTGATAGTGAGAAAACTGGTTCTCATTCTCCACAGATTTATTTACTTATCTGCTCAGTCCTGATATACACATAAAGTAGTTTTAGAAATGCTAACCCTAGTGGTCCAGTGACTAAGATCCAGGGCTCCCAATGCAGGGGGTCCATGTTTGATCACTGGTCAGGGAACTAGATCCCACATGCTGCAACTGAGAGTTCACATGCCTCAACTGAAGAACCCCCATGTTGCAACTAAAAGAAAACACATGCTGCAGTGAAGACCAAAGATCCTATGTGCTGCATCTAAGATCCAATACAGCCAACTACATAAATAAATATTTGAGAAAGAACTATTAACCCATACTGCTGCTGCTGCTGCTAAGTCACTTCAGTTGTGTCCGACTCTGTGCGGCCCCATGGACTGCAGCCTACCAGGCTTCTCCGTCCATGGAATTTTCCAGGGGAGAGTACTAGAGTGGGTTGCCACTGCCTTCTCCCCTAATCCATACTAGTGTGGGGAAAAACATTAGCTAGAATATAATAGTTGTGTATAGTTTTTTTTTTTTTATTATTTTAAACCTTAGAGTTGACACAGTTGTCCACTTTTAGTTAGGTTAGTTATTTTCATTTCCACTCTCTTCATTTTGTATTACATATTGAGTTTCTCTCACGTTCTTTTTGATTTTGATTATTTATGTTTAAGTATGTGAAATTACTGGGTTTCCTAGGTCACTCAGGAGCAGTAAAGATCCTGCCTGCCAGTGCAAGAGACATAAGAGATGAAGATTCAATCCCTGGGTCAGGATGATCCCATGAAAGAGGAAATGGCAACCCACTCCCATATTCTTGCCTCGGAAATCCCACAGACAAAGGAGCCTGGCAGACTATAGTCCATGGGGTTGCGAAGAGTTCAGTATGACTTAGCAACTAAACAGCAGCAGCAGCAGCAGCATGTGAAATTTTTACCGTGTTTCCAAGAGTCAGAACTATTGAAAAGGTAGACCATCTGCCCTCATTCCTTTTTCCCACTCTCATTTTCCCTTCTTACCTCCTGTTCCCACCTATCCCCTGTAAATAATCAGTATCATACTTTCTAGTTTAATCATCCTGTATTTCTTTTTGCACAAAGAGCAGATACATGCATATCTTCTTATATCTTCTTCTTCCTTACATATATTCTTTTGTACTTTGCTTTTTTCATTAAATAATATGTCCTAGAAGTTTCCATATATCAGTCATAGAGATATTTCTCATTCTTTATATAGCTGCATAATAATCTATAGTGTAGATACACTATAGTTAATTTACTACTCTCTTATATGCACCTTAGATTATTTCTGATACTTTGCAATTAAAAATAATATTGCAGTGAACAACCTTATGCAAATGCATTTTCATATTGCTGGAAGCATATCTTTAGGATAAATGCCTAGAATTAGAATTTCTAGGTCAAAAATTAAGTGTAATTTTGTTAGAAATGGTCATACAAATTTGCACTGCCACCAGCAGTGTGTAACAGAAGACCCTTTCCATCACCTCCTCAATAATAGAATATATTATCATGCTTTTTAGTTCTTGCCAGTCTGATAGTAGAGAAATGCTATCTCAGGGTTGTTTCAAATTATAGTTACATAATTATAAATGAGTTTAAATTGTTTTCATTTAAGAACCTTTTTATCTTTTTTGTTTTTTTGTAAATTGTTTTTATCTTTTCCCATTTTTCTATTAGATTTTTGTCCCTTTAGCCTTTAATTTTTAAAGGTTCCTTACATATTGCAGATATTAGTTCTTTGTGACATACGTTGTAAATATTTCCCCAAGTTTTCCATTTGTCTTTTAACTTTACTTACTCTCTCTTTAGTATGTACAATTTTTAATATTTTTATAGTAAAAATATCAATTTTTTATGTACTTGTCTCTGGATTTAGAAACTCAGTTTTTTATTTTATTTTGTTGAAGTATAGTTGCTTTACAATGCTGTGTTAGTTTCAGATGCACAGCTCAGTGGTTCAGTTATACATTCTTTTTCAGTTTCTTTTCTTCCCCATTGATGGAGGAGTCTGGAAGGCTGCAGTCCATGTGATATTAGTTCTTTGTGACATACGTTGTAAATATTTCCCCAAGTTTTCCATTTGTCTTTTAACTTTACTTACTCTCTCTTTAGTATGTACAATTTTTAATATTTTTATAGTAAAAATATCAATTTTTTATGTACTTGTCTCTGGATTTAGAAACTCAGTTTTTTATTTTATTTTGTTGAAGTATAGTTGCTTTACAATGCTGTGTTAGTTTCAGATGCACAGCTCAGTGGTTCAGTTATACATTCTTTTTCAGTTTCTTTTCTTCCCCATTGATGGAGGAGTCTGGAAGGCTGCAGTCCATGTGTCGCGAAGAGTCGGACACAACTGAGTGACTTCACTTTCACTTTTCACTTTCATGCATTGGAGAAGGAAATGGCAACCTACTCCAGTGCTCTTGCCTGGAGAATCCCAGGGACGGGGGAGCCTGGTGGGCTGCCGTCTATGGGGTCACACACAGTCGGACATGACTGAAGTGACTTAGAAGCAGCAGCAGCAGAGTATGTTGAGTATAATTCCCTGCACTATACAGTAGGTGCTTGTTGTGAGAAGGAAATGGCAACCTACTCCAGTGCTCTTGCCTGGAGAATCCCAGGGACGGGGGAGCCTGGTGGGCTGCCGTCTATGGGGTCACACACAGTCGGACATGACTGAAGTGACTTAGAAGCAGCAGCAGCAGAGTATGTTGAGTATAATTCCCTGCACTATACAGTAGGTGCTTGTTGGTTATCTGTTTTATATAGTATAAATATGTTCATCCCAACCTCCTACTTTATCCCTCCCTGACTTTCCACTTTGGTAACCATGTGTGTGATTTCTATGTCTGTGTGTCTATTTCTGTTTTGTAAATAAGTTCATTTGTGTCATTTTTATTTGTCTTTCTCTGTCCACCTTACTTCATTTAGTATGATAATCTCCAGCCATCCATGTTGCTATAAATAGCATAATTTCATTGTTGTGCGATAGTTTGAGCATTCTTTGGCATTGCCTTTCTTTGGGATTGGAATGAAAACTGACCTTTTCCAGTCCTGTGGCCACTGCTGAGTTTTCCAAATGTGCTGGCATATTGAGTGCAGCACTTTCACAGCATCATCTTCAGGATTTGAAATAGCTCCACTGGAATTTCATCACCTCCACTAGCTTTGTTCATAGTGATGCTTCCTAAGGCCCACTTGACTTCATACTCCAGGATGTCTGGCTCTAGGTGAGTGATCATACCATCATGATTATCTGGGATGTGAAGATCTTTTCTGTACAGTTCTTCTGTGTATTCTTGCCACCTGCTTCTGTTAGGTCCATACCGTTTCTGTCCTTTATCGAGTCCATCTTTGCATGAAATGTTCCCTACACAGGGCTTACATAGATTTCTCTCTTGAAATCACTTCTTCATATCCGACACATGCACTTTACCTTTGTTTATATAATTGCCTCTGAACATTAGGCATCCCACTAGACCCCTTCCTTTCAATGACCATCAGTCAATGTCCACCTCAAATATTGCCTCTTATAGACCTTCTCTTTTACTTATCAGTTGATAGAGTGATATCACTTTTCCCCTCAGATTTCTTTGCTCACACTCCCAGCAGCATAAGTTTTTATAATTACATTTGCTAGTATTCTCTTGCCTAATCTAACATAAGCATTTTACACACACAGTATATTAAATTCACCTTTGTAACTCTTAAAGAATCTCATATAGTACCTTACAATGATAGGACTTCGTACAGAGGTAGTATGACATAGGACACTGGGAAGGGAAGTTAAAAATAAAACTGAAGGTTAATTCCTCCATTTTCCATTAAAATGCCATTTAAACCATGCAAAGTGTCACATTCAAGGTTCAATGTGGGGTTTCATGTCTAAATTCAGTCTCTCATCCTGGTTCCACTCCAGAGTTCTACAACAAGATGAAAAGCAATTAGCTTTACCAATGACAAAAGTGAATATCAGAATGCTACCTGAGCCCAAATGTGATTTAGTACTCTTTCCTGCCTCAAATAAAGAGGTGCCTGGTTAGTTTCAAGCTCAGATGCTCAAACTGAGAGCAAACCAAGCACCTGAGCTGGCCTAGCAGGAGAGTGAGGGAAGGACTGGGTAGAAAGATTAGGAATGCGTATTTCAAGAACACTGAAATATTTCTGTGTTTCAAAATATGGGGAGGAGGAGGACAGAGAAGGAGAATGTGCATGACTATTAAAGAAAGGAAACAGTGTTAATGTCTGTTTCATGAACTAACCCTTAAGGCAATTCCAAGTGGGAAATTTTTCAGAGATTACTGAGCATAGCACCATTACTGGAGGAAGTATATGATTTTAAAGACATTCATTTGGATGCATAACATATGATATGTTTAGATGAAAGACAGCATCATTACTTTAGACAGTGTTCTCCAAAGTATGGTCCCTGGACCGACAACATCAGCATCACTGAACATGTAAATCAAACCTACTAAACTATAGACTGAATATTTTAACAGAAATTCTAGGTGATTCTGATGCATGCTAAGGATGAAGACTACGGCTTTAGAGCCACATATTTTTCTGCTGGGTATTCCTGGATTGTGCAGTTATCTCATCTATATCTAATGTGTTTCAGTAAAGCTGGTTTAAAATTAGAAAGTATCATGAATCCTTGTGCTAATCTCTTTTTTAAACATGCAAAGCGTCCTTTTTAATGGGAAAAAAAAAAACATTAATTGCCATCCTATAGAAACAGCTGTGTATTGCCCAGGGAACCTTCTGTTTAGAAAAGTAAAATTCCTTAATAGAACGAGCACGATGTTTATGCAAGGACGAGCACAGGAACCATTTACTGGTGCACTGCTACATAAATTGTGTTTGTTTGTAATATTAATCAATTGGCAGCATTAAATAGTTCACTTTCCTGGGAACACTAGAGAAAACCACTTTATCAAAGAAAAAGTTAAGGACAGAAAGGTTGGAAAATTACATAAAGTACTCAACTGACGAAATTTCTAAATATTTTAACAAGGAAAGATGCATGAGTCAATATGACGCTAGACAATCACAGGCATATTTTATTGAGCTACTTAATATTCAGAGCTTCTACCTATATCTAGAATAATATTAAATTTCATAAATTAAATGGATTTGGACTGGTAAAATACTCAAACATCTCTCTCTTTATACAGTGACCTAGTTCCTCTTTATTTTTTTCTTTCATTTTTAAGACATAACCTATCCCAACATCTATCACATATACACATACCTAGAGAATAGTTTAAAAATTGACCTCTTTTAGACTTCCATTAGAGTTTGTTACAGTATTGCTTGTAGAAATAAATCATATTCTTATTGCATTTGTATATTTATTCAAAACTAATTTTATAATGTATATCTGTGCTTAGTCGTTCAGTCATGTCCAACTCTCTGTGACCCCATGAACTGTAGACCACCAGGCTCCTCTGTCCATAAGGATTCTCCCTACTGGAGTGGGTTGCCATTCCCTTCTCCAAATGTCTATCTACTCAATCCTGTTATGATAAAACATGACAATTAGAGATAGACACGTTTGTAAGAGATAGTATTTAAGGTAATGAGAAGAATCGGGGTTTAATATTGACTCTGACATTACTAGTCTTGTGATCTTAGTTTACTTAACCATTCTGAGTCTAAGGTTCTTGTCTCTAAAAGGAAAATTTTAAACATATAAAATATATATAGGACTATTATGAATACATCATTTGGTTAATTGCTGTTTATGGGACCAATCATAATGTCACTCCTCTTCCTATATAAAACACAGCCTCAACAAATGCTTGGTGTGGGTTTCTTTTGGATCCCAGTGAAAGGAATGGACTTTGCATATGTATACCTCTGGGTCAAGGACAGAACCACCAGTGTAAGAACTGAGAGAAGCATGAGCATGTCAACTGCACGAAACCCTAGAAAGTATAGGGGAAATTGTATTTGCTGCCACAGGTCACAGCAGATACAATTTCATACATTTATCATGAAAACAAGTTTAACCAAATTTCTGAGATGGCTGGGAAGTGTCAGCTGCCTTCTGGGTTAAATACAAGGAATAAATTTCAGGCTCTGTCCTCTTGACAGAGGACAAGTTTGCAAATGAGGTTTAGAACAACTGATTCAGAGCTACAGCACTCTCTCTCATGTAAGCTCCAAACCTACACTGAAGCCTGGGCCAAGGCTCCTATCAGGAGCACACCAAGTACTCCAGCTGTAGCAGCTGGTGATGGGGAAGGCTGGACATTCCCATGTCATGCAGACACTGTACAATGTTGAACCTAATGACTCTAGTCAGTTCCAACACATCTCTCCTTTCAATAACCAAATGCTTCTTGGCCCACTGAGCAGAAGTTCAGAAACCCACACAGCACAGCCATATCTGGCACCTGTCATGTCAAAAGTAAATGAGCTCTGATGAATGAAGGACATAGGAAGGTCTACAAGCTCAGAAAAGCAAAAAAGGAAAGGCAAAGATATTTTAATCCTTTTTGAGTAGTCATCACTTTCACTTTAGAGAACATTGCCAGCAGTCCAGTTTAAGTACATATTTTCCAAGAGAAAATTATTGGTCTTTTTCAGGCTGGGAACATCTGATATCCATATAAGAGCACATTTGTCAGATGATGACTTCTGTACTTTTAAATATAAATAAAAATACATAAATATCTCTACATTTAACTGTATAGATATGAAAGTGAAAGTTTCTCAGTCATGTAGGAGTCTTTGTAACCCCAGGGACTATACGATCCATGAAATTCTCCAGGCCAGAATACTGGAGTGGGTAGCCATTCCCTTCTTCAGGGGATTTTCCCATCCAAGGGATCGAACCCAGGTCTCCTGCATTGCAGGGAGATTCTTTACCAGCTGAGCCACCCATACTCATTATTCCATTTTGCTCCAAGGCACAGGTTTGAGACCAGAACCTGGTACAACAGTAAATAAATTGAGCCAAAGTGGATGTGCTATAATGGCGAAACTGTTCAACAGATAAAAGCTGTTAACTTTTTGCTCATTTTTCTACTACCATGACTATTCAGACCTAAAGCAAATAAGTCACAAAACACATTTAGATTCATCTTACACATTTTAACTCAATGATGGGCTTTAAACATTTATTGATTTAAAAGAAAAGGATGATAGGACTATGGGTAAATTGATAAAACCATTTCAGATCTTACACTGAGAAACATGTCGCTCATTAGCCGTTAAAGAATCAATAAACCATCACGAGTACAGGCCTACAAAGATTTAAAACACAAATGAAAGACAGAGGAAAATATTGACAACTAGATGACAAGGGCTTAATTATATCATTATTTAAAGAGCTCTTTAATATGAAAAAGGCTAATGACTCAGTAGCAAAATGGGCAAAGAACAATGAAAAAAGCTCACAAAAATTGCAATAGTTTGTTAACAGATATAATAGTAGAAATGTAAATGAAAGCCATAATAAAGTACCATTTTTCTCTTATTGGCAAAGATCAAGAAGTGTCAACCAGCACATGAGAAAATAAACCTTTTACTACATGGCTCAGGAGAGAACGCAAACTGTCAGGAAATTAGTCAATGTCGTCTAAATTAATATGCACACCAACTTTGACCCAGCAACTACATTTCCATTAATATAAATTTGTTATATGTAGATACACAAGTATGCACAAATACGTTTAAAATAATATCCTTTCTATTAATAGTTACTTAAAATTAAAATGACCAACAAGAAATAACCTGAACATTCAAGAGTTAGTAGACTGATTAGACCAATCGTGACCTACAGTGCAACTGAATACTATGTAGAGATCAAGAAAAATGGTGTGCTGAAGTGGAATGCTCTTAAAGTTAAATAAATATCAAAGTGATGTGTGTAATATACTAATGCATGCATGCTTAGTCATGTCTGGCTCTTTGCGACCCCATGGACTATTGTCTGCCAGGCTCCACTGTCTATGGAATTTTTCACGGAATTTTCCAAACAGGAATGCTAATACTAAAATCTGTACTAAATTTTTATAACATTAATTCAGAGCATCAATATGAAGACAAATCCACATCATATACCTCTGATATGGCATAGACAGATATGATATACTTGAAAAAAACATATAAGTGCAATCTAGTCATGAGATACATCAGATAAATTCAAACTGAAATACATTCCCTAAGACAACTGATTTGTAGTCATTAAAAGCAATAACAGAAAAACTAAAAAACTGCCCCCAGATTGAAGAAGATTAAGGAGATATAGCAACTAAAATCAATATGAGATCTTGAATTGTATCCTGATCCCTGAAAAAAAAGACATTGAGGGCAGGGAGTAGCTAAAATTTAAACATGTAATTTTATTAGTATTACTACTAACCAAATATTAATTTTTTAGTTATAATTACATTTTCTGAAAGTGGTTAACGTAAGATAAAATTAGTAAAAGACATGCATGAATGTTCTGAACTATATATGAAACTTTTCAGTAAATCTAAAATTATTTCAAAATAAAAACTTTAAAAAGTCCTCACATGCATTAAACCAATTTTTTTAAGGCATACCTATTTCCGGTGACACAATAAACCATTGATAGTGTGCCCTCTGAAAGTAAATATGGAATTTGAAAGATCTGGGGAAAAACAAATACCTCCTTTTCCGGTGCTTATCTTTTCTTCCCTTTTTTTTAAGCTTAATAAAGTGTTGAATATATCTTTTCAGTAAAATGTAATTAATCAAGAATAAGGATACAATGATTAAGTGTATCAATATTACTTTTTAAATTTTCTTAAATTATTAAAAATCAGTTTTAATAACATTTTAAGTTTGGTCATCAAAGATTATTGCAATGTGCTTATAAAAAGTATGCCTGCAATACAGGAAACCCCGGTTTGATCCCTGGGTCTGGAAGATCCCCTGGAGAATGAAATGGCAACCCACTTCAGTATTCTTGCCTGGAAAATCCCCATGGACAGAGGAGCCTGGTGGGTAACAGTCCATGGGGTCACAAACAGTTGGACATGACTGAGCAACTAACACTTTCACAAAAAATATCCCACAAAAACATGTAAACTTTTTTATGGGTATATGTGGGGATGGATAGAGATGTGTGTGAAAAAAGGATCTTACTCTGGTAAAAGAAACTTAAAATGCTCTTTTCTGGTTATTGCGGTGTGAGGAACCATGAACAGCAAAGTCTCCTGCAATACCCTCTATGAGGCATGGCAGGAAGTCCTGCACAGGAGTCAGCTTAAACGCTGGAAGATTTTGGAGATGATGGATCAGCCAGAAGAACTGTGACCCTCAGAAGGACAAACGCTTCTCGGGCACGGTCAGGCTTAAGTCCACTCCCCGCCCCAAGTTCTCTGTATGTGTCTTGGGGGATCAGCAGCACTGTGATGAGGCCAAGGCTGTGGATATCCCCCACATGGACACTGAGGCGCCGAAGAAACTCAATAAGAACAAGAAACTGGTCAAGAAGCTTGCCAAGAAATGTGATGCCTTTTTGGCTTCAGAGTCTCTGATCAAGCAGATCCCATGAATCCTGGGCCCGGGCCTGAATAAGCCTAGCAATTTGCCTTCCTTGCTGACCCACAATGAGAACATGGTGGCCAAAACTGATGAAGTGAAGTCCACGATCAAGTTCCAGATGAAGAAGCTGCTGTGTCTGGCAGTGGCTGTTGGCCATGTGAAGATGACAGATGATGAGCTTGTGTACAATATCCACTTAGCTGTAAACTTCCTGATGTCATTGTTCAGAAAAACTTTCAGAACGTCAGGGCCTTGTACATTAAGAGCACCATGGGCAAGACCCAGCATCTGTACTAAATACAGCTTAATAAACCGTACTCAACTATACTTAAAAAAAAAAAAACAAAAAACACAAAACCTTAAAATGATACTGTTTAAAAATTTTAAATGTGAAGAAAAACATGAACTTTTGATATTATAATATTTTAAATAAAACTAAAAAGCAATTCTGTAANGAGTTTTCTTACTTGTATGGTTTCAGTTTTTACATTTCTATCTCCAATCTGTTTGGAATTTATTTTTGTGTTTTTGGTATAACATGTGAATATTTTATCTTTTTTTCCAAAGGTTTACCCATTTTTACTAAAAGGAGTCATTTATTTAAAACTCAAATATTATCCACAGTGCTTTGAGACATTATCTTTATCTTATACTAAATTTCCATATTTACTTGGGTCTACCTCAGGTCTTTCTATTCTATTCACTATTTGTCTATTCATGCACTGGTATCTCACTGTTTCAATTAGAGAGACTTATAGATTATAATAAATTTTAATGTCTAGTAGTCCTGACCTCCCCATTCCCCTTACTTTTTTTTCTTTCTCAGTATTTTTCTTGCTATTCTCATATGGTTGCTTTTCCATAACAACTTTGATTTCAATTTGTTTATGTCCTTTAAAAAAGCTTTATCAGGATATTCTTAAGTTTATGTTGGTCCAAAGAAAATGTTATCATATTAAGTTGTCCTATCCTTTTCATTTGTTCTAGTCCACACTTGTATCATTCTTATAAAAGATTTTTAAATGTTCTTCCTATAACCTTTACACATTTTAGTTAGGTTTATTCATGAATATTTGATCTTTTTTTATTGTAAATGAGGTTTTTCTCTAATATCTGGTACTCTAAATGGTTATTGTCTGTGTGTATTAAAGATATTGATTTCTGCCCCTTAGTACTATATTTGTTATACTACTACATTATTTTACTGTTTAAATAAAATCATTGGTTATCATTAATTATCTAGGATTTTCTCAGTGTACCATCATACCATCAACAAATAGAGTAGCTTTACTTCTTCTTTATCAATACTTATGCCTCTGCTTAATTTATTCTCTCTCCAGTTGTATTTGCTGATCCCTCTAGAATAATATTGAATAGGGAAAGAGACAGGGAAATAAATCTTGCCTTGTTTCTCATCTTAGTGAAAGATTACTGATTTTATCCCATTGAGGAAAATACTGGCTCTTGTTACTTTCTCTAAGGCAGTTAATTTAATCTTTGGTGACGATGATGATGACTATGATTAATACTTATGGAGCACTTGCTATGTGTCATACACAGTACATATAATTGTTTATTTAGAATTCAAAAGGATTATCTGATAGATCAGTTCAATTCAGTTCAGTCATGTCTGACTCTTTGAGACCCCATGGACTGCAGCTCACCAGGCCTCCCTGTCCATCACCAATTCCTAGAGTTTACTCAAACTCATGTCCATTGAGTCAGTGATGCCATCCAACCATCTTATCCTCTGTCGCCCTCTTCTCCTCCCACCTTCAATCTTTCCCAGCATCAAGGTCTTTTCAAATGAGTCAGCTCTTCCCATGAGATGAAAGTATTAAAGTTTGAGCTTCAACATCAGTCCTTCCAATGAATATTCAAGGCTGATTTCCTTTAGGATGGACTGGTTGGATCTCCTTGCAGTCCAAGAGACTCTCAAGAGTCTTCTCCAACACTACAGTTCAAAAGCATGAATTCTTCACTGCTTTCTTTATAGTCCAACTCTCATATCCATACATGACTACTGGAAAAACCATAGCCTTGACCAGACAGACTTTGTTTGGCAAAGTAATGTCTCTGCTTTTTAACATGTTGTCTAGGTTGGTAATAGCTTTCCTTCCAAAGAGTAAGCATCTTTTAACTTCATGGCTGCAGTCACCATTTGCAGTGATTTTGGAGTCCCCCCAAATAGTCTCTCACTGTTTCCACTGTTTCCCCATCTATTTGCCATGAAGTGATGGGACAAGATGCCATGATCTTAGTTTTCTGAATGTTGAGCTGTAAGCCAACTTTTTAACTCTTTTTTTTTTTCACTTTCATCAAGAGTCTCTCTAGTTCTTCTTCACTTTCTACCATAAGAGTGGTGTCATAAGGGGGGTATCTGGTAGACATCATTACTCAATTTTATAAATGAAAAAAAAAAAAACTGAAGTAAGTTAAGTCTAAAGTCCATCAAAGTCTGGGTGCAAACTCAGACCATGTGACTCCAGAGATGGTCCACATATCCATTAACATAACTGCTCCAGAGAGATCGATTTGATAGTTAACATATCATTTCTTACACTAAACTCTAATCTATTTCTCTCACAGTCAGATTAATATCACCTGGGACACTTTTTAAAGTGTCTTGACTCTACCCACAGAAATTTTGATTTAATTGATCTGGAATAAGATTTGGATATCAGCATTGTGTAAACCTTTCTGTGGGTGGATATTTGCAAAATATATAATCAACAAAGAACTTGTATTTGGAATATATGATTCTAGAGAACACCAATAAATCGATAAGAACATGACAGATAACACAGTAACATATAAGCCAAAGATCTAAACTGATACTTCTCATAAGAGGAAATTCAAATAGCCATATGCATATACAATGGAGAAAAAAATGGCAATCCACTCCAGTACTATTGCCTGGAAAATCCCATGGACAGAGGAGCCTGGTAGGCTACAGTCCATGGGGTCGCAAAGAGTTGGACACGACTGAGCGACTTCACTCACTCATGCATAAACAAAGGTATACCACATCATGAATAATATGGAAAGCTCATTAGAAAAGCAATGAGAGACCACTGCAGACCCACAAGAATAGCTAAAATTAAACAATCTGACAATGCCAAGAGTTTGGAAACTCTTGTTTAAATTATATGAACTGCCTGTGGAGTAAATTGTTAAAATCACTCTAGAAAACAGATAATAGCTACAAAAGTTAAATATGTACAAGTCTTATGCCCCAACGATTCCACTCTTGGATATACACTCCAGAATGCACTGTCCAACACAGTAGTCACTAGCCACATGTAACCATTTAAATCAAAATTTATATAATTTTTTTAATTTAAAATTCAGTTGCCCATTTGTACTAACCACCATTCAAAGTCCTCAGTGTCTAAACGTGACTAGTGGCTACTGTACTGAACAGCACAAACATAAAACATTTCCTTGACTGCAGATATAGTAGACAATTCTACCTTCAGTTTAGTTCAGATGCTCAGTTGTGTCCAACTCTTTGAGACCACATGGATGGCAGCACTCCAGGCCTCAATGTCCATCACCAACTCCTGGAGTTTACTCAAACTCATGTTCATTGAGTCAGTGATGCCATCCAACCATCTCATCCTCTGTCGTCCCCTTCTCCTCCCACCTTCAATCTTGCCCAGCATCTGGGTCTTTTCCAGTGAGTCAGTTCTTCACATTAAGTGGCCAAAGTATTGGAGTTTCAGCTTCAACATCAGTCTTTCCAATGAATATACAGGACTGATTTCCTTTAGGATTGACAGGTTGGATCTCCATGAAGTCCAACGGACTCTCAAGAGGCTTCTCCATCACCACAGTTCAAAAGCTTCAGTTTTTTAGGATTCAGCTTTTTTATAGTCCAACTCTCACATCCATACATGACTACTGGAAAAACCATATCCTTGACTAGATGGAGCTTTGTTGGCAAAGTAATGTCTCTGCTTTTTAATATACTGTCTAGATTGGTCATAACTTTTCTTTCAAGGAATAAGCGTCTTNATGCATGAATGTTCTGAACTATATATGAAACTTTTCAGTAAATCTAAAATTATTTCAAAATAAAAACTTTAAAAAGTCCTCACATGCATTAAACCAATTTTTTTAAGGCATACCTATTTCCGGTGACACAATAAACCATTGATAGTGTGCCCTCTGAAAGTAAATATGGAATTTGAAAGATCTGGGGAAAAACAAATACCTCCTTTTCCGGTGCTTATCTTTTCTTCCCTTTTTTTTAAGCTTAATAAAGTGTTGAATATATCTTTTCAGTAAAATGTAATTAATCAAGAATAAGGATACAATGATTAAGTGTATCAATATTACTTTTTAAATTTTCTTAAATTATTAAAAATCAGTTTTAATAACATTTTAAGTTTGGTCATCAAAGATTATTGCAATGTGCTTATAAAAAGTATGCCTGCAATACAGGAAACCCCGGTTTGATCCCTGGGTCTGGAAGATCCCCTGGAGAATGAAATGGCAACCCACTTCAGTATTCTTGCCTGGAAAATCCCCATGGACAGAGGAGCCTGGTGGGTAACAGTCCATGGGGTCACAAACAGTTGGACATGACTGAGCAACTAACACTTTCACAAAAAATATCCCACAAAAACATGTAAACTTTTTTATGGGTATATGTGGGGATGGATAGAGATGTGTGTGAAAAAAGGATCTTACTCTGGTAAAAGAAACTTAAAATGCTCTTTTCTGGTTATTGCGGTGTGAGGAACCATGAACAGCAAAGTCTCCTGCAACACCCTCTATGAGGCATGGCAGGAAGTCCTGCACAGGAGTCAGCATAAACGCTGGAAGATTTTGGAGATGATGGATCAGCCAGAAGAACTATGACTCTCAGAAGGACAAACGCTTCTCGGGCATGGTCAGGCTTAAGTCCACTCCCCGCCCCAAGTTCTCTGTATGTGTCTTGGGGGATCAGCAGCACTGTGATGAGGCCAAGGCTGTGGATATCCCCCACATGGACACTGAGGCGCTGAAGAAACTCAATAAGAACAAGAAACTGGTCAAGAAGCTTGCCAAGAAATGTGATGCCTTTTTGGCTTCAGAGTCTCTGATCAAGCAGATCCCATGAATCCTGGGCCCGGGCCTGAATAAGCCTGGCAGTTTGCCTTCCTTGCTGACCCACAATGAGAACGTGGTGGCCAAAACTGATGAAGTGAAGTCCACGATCAAGTTCCAGATGAAGAAGCTGCTGTGTCTGGCAGTGTACAACATCCACTTAGCTGTAAACTTGTGTACAACATCCACTTAGCTGTAAACTTCCTGATGTCATTGTTCAGAAAAACTTTCAGAACGTCAGGGCCTTGTACATTAAGAGCACCATGGGCAAGACCCAGCATCTGTACTAAATACAGCTTAATAAACCGTACTCAACTATACTTAAAAAAAAAAAAAAACACACACACACAAAACCTTAAAATNAGAAAAACTTTCAGAACGTCAGGGCCTTGTACATTAAGAGCACCATGGGCAAGACCCAGCATCTGTACTAAATACAGCTTAATAAACCGTACTCAACTATACTTAAAAAAAAAAAAACAAAAAACACAAAACCTTAAAATGATACTGTTTAAAAATTTTAAATGTGAAGAAAAACATGAACTTTTGATATTATAATATTTTAAATAAAACTAAAAAGCAATTCTGTAAGATACAAGTTGGCAGTGTGGTGAGCTGTACCTATTCAAGCTGAAACGACTGTTATTTTGAGCAACTTTTGATTCTAGTTCTCTAACTATGGGCATGAAATCAGGCCATGAGAACTCACCTCCTAGTAAGGATTTGACTCTATGGTACTTAAGGTCTCCACTTTTGAATTGTCTTCCTAATGTAAAATTTAATACAATCCCGTTATAAGTGTTTCTTGAACAAATATATTAATATAATGATACACTGCATTTAAAATATTTTCCTACTTTTTATCATCCAGTCCAGTTTCAATAGAGCCAATCTGTGCATTGAGATATATAAGTTTACACAGCACAGAAAACCTTACAAAGACAATTTCTGTAATGGAAAAGTTTAGTAGTAGGCATAAAACAAAGCAGAGAACTTCATTTCACTACACTCTTCCTGTACTTATTATAATGTTTAGGGCTGACTGAGACAGCTGAATACAATGGGAAATGCTAAGTGTTTTTGTCTTTTTGTCTTTATTAGCATATATAATACTTCAGTTTGCTGAAAATATAGTCTTCATTGCACAGTCTTTTCAAAAATATGTTATCATTACCTTTTCCAATACTATTGGAATGACAAAGATGTTTCATCTACTTATTTATAGATTGTCCCAGTATTGTTCTCCAGCAATTTCTAAAGAATAAGTTTTGAAGAGGTGCTTTGAGGTGCTTTGTTTTTTTTACATAAGACAAAATCTGAGAGTGTTTTCATACTTGGATCATTTGTTGACTGGGGCTGAAATATTATTTAATAATAGAGAAACAAATGAAGACAAGGAGGAAAGGGCAAGACCAACTACTGATGCTCGAGTCAATTTTCCACAGCAGTTACTTGGAGAACNTTTTTTTACATAAGACAAAATCTGAGAGTGTTTTCATACTTGGATCATTTGTTGACTGGGGCTGAAATATTATTTAATAATAGAGAAACAAATGAAGACAAGGAGGAAAGGGTAAGACCAACTATTGATGCTCGAGTCAATTTTCCACAGCAGTTACTTGGAGAACATGCTTTGTTATCTAAAGAAATAAAATCTTTCTAGCTCTCTCCATTACATAAGGACATCTGAAGGCCTATTATAAGCTTTTGCAATATGGCTGCTAGGAAACCAGAGTGAACAACATGGTTTGTTTAAATTAACAAATTTAAATTTCTTCCCAGTCACAAGTCATCTGCAAAAATCAATTTCACCTGAAGTTTTGTCCATGATTTCCTTTCTCTAGGCTTACCTTTTATTGTACTGCGTTTGGGCATGAAACATAATTATTTTTGTGCATGCCATTTACAAACTGATCAGAAATGGATACTAAAGTGCTTCAAAATAGAAAAGCTCATTTGACATTCAGAAAATGTGTTCTTGCTAACATGCCCCTTGAAAGTGAAAGTAGTAAATGTGTTAGTTGCTCAGGTGTGTCCAACTCTTTGTGACCCCGTGAACTGTAGCCTGCCAGGCCTCTCTGTCATGGAATTCTCCAGACAAGAATACTGGAGTGGGAAGCCACTCCCTTCTCCAAGAGATCTTCCCCACCAGGAACTGAACCCCAGTCTCCTTCTTTGCAGGTGGATTCTTTATCATCTGAGCCACAGGAAGCCCCAACATGCCCATTATGATGAAAAAAACAGCATTTATATTCACTCCCAAGATCCCTGGAACCAAGGAAGTATTTTTACTTGCAACATATTCTAATCTAGTGATGCTATAATTTATGAGAAAAATAAGATATAACTTCATATTAGCTCTTGGTGAGTTTTTTTCTGTACATGTGTTTCTCCTGTTGGCTTCAAATACTTTAATGAAGCATCATTTTGGGGTTTCTGTTATGTACCTGCTTGGGAATAAATTGTTATTTGGATGACTTCAGATTGTGTATTTCAGCCATAGACTGTCAATTATGGATGAGAAGGAGGTATGGAACAATCCGCTTCTTCTCTTCTAGGATCTTTTATTTTCCCTTGAGCTTGAAGAGATCTTTTGTTTCTTGAGTCAAGAGCTCTAAAATTCCTTTCAATATGAATTCATTATATTAATGAATTCAAAATGGCATCTAGATGATGATGACACTCAGTTCAGTTCAGTTCAGTCGCTCAGTCGTGTTCAACTCTTTGCGACCCCATGAATCGCAGCACGCCAGNAACTGACTCATTGGAAAAAACCCTGATGCTGGGCAAGATTGAAGGCAGGAGGAGAAGGGGACAACAGAGAATGAGATGATTGGATGGTATCACCAACTCGATGAGTTTGACCAAGCTTCAGTAGTTGGTGATGAACAGGGAATCCTGGCAGTCCATGGAGTCACAAAGAGTCAGACATGACTGAGTAATTGAACTGAGGTTGCTATAACAAAGTACCACAGGCTGGTTTGGTTAAATATAACAGAATTTTGTTTCTCACAAACTGGTGGCTGGAAGTTGAGATCAGGGTGCCAGTACCGTTGAGTTTTGGTGTGGGCCTTCTTCTGGACTGCAGACTGCTATCTTGTGGTATCCTCCCATGGCAGAATGGATTGAGAGAGTTCTCTGAGTTCCATTCATGATGGCTCTATCCTCATGACCTAATTACCTCCTAAAGGCCCCACCTCCTCATAGCATCATATTTGGGATTAGGATTTCAACATATGAATTTTGGAGGGATACAAACATTCAGTCCATCACACATACATGACATCACTTGATCTGGGTTCTATGCTCCATGAGGGCAAAGGCTGCTTCATTGCTTTATCTCCAGTGCAACATACCATGACTGCTCTACAGTTTGTGCAAACATTTGTGGAATATATGAGTTAATCTTCACAAGTCTGCTAATACCTGGAGTTATGCCAGTTATGAGTTTAAGGATACAGCTTTCTGACTGCCACGTCTGCCCAAAACTTCTGACCTCAACTATGAGGAGTTAGGATCCAAACACAAAGTTAGAGGAAGGATTTCATATAAAAACTACCCTCATTTCTGATGCCAGCTGCAAGTTCAGGAGTTTCCCCAAAACAACCTCAGGTTTAATGGTCACCTAGGAAGCCTCACAGAACTCACTGAGAGCTATTATAGTCACAGATATAAACTATCACAGAAAAAAAAAAGGATGTCAACTAGAATCAGTCGAAATAAGAGGGCCATAGAGTGGGGTCTCAGAGGGTTTCTATAACTCCCAGCATCCTCAAGATGCTTTACCCTGCTAACAGTCATGTTTGACCAGACGCATGAAATATTGTCAATCTGAGAAGATCACCTGAGCTTCGCTCTTGAGAATTTTTATTGGGGTCTCATTATCTTGGAATGGTTAATTGGCTGATATACCAAGTGGTCCAAGGGGGTCTATCATGAGTCACCTTCGTAATTTTTTAATTGGATGATAATTACAATATTCTGATGGTTTTTGCCATACATCAGTATGAATCAGCCATAGGTATACGTGTGTCCCCTCCATTCTGAACATCCTGAACCCCTCCACATCTCCCTCCCCAACCCCTCCCTCTGGGTTGCCATAAAGCACCAGCTTTGGGTGCCCTGCTTCATGCATCAAACTTGCACTGGTCATCTATTTTACATATGGTAATGTATATGTTTCAATGCTATTATCTCATCATCCCACCCTCTCCTCCTCCTACTGAGTCCAAAAGTCTGTTCTTTACATTTGTGTCTCCTTTGCTGCTCTGTATGTAGAAGAGTCAGTACCATCTTTCTAGATTCCATATATATTCATTACTATACAGTATTTTTCTTTCCCTTTCTGACTTACTTCCCTCTGTATGATAGGCTCCAGATTTATCCACCTCATTTAGAACTGACCATGAGTCACCTTCTTAACATGCATTATTAGATGTAGATCAAGGGGGCCACCATGAACAACAACACTCCTATTGAGAGCTGAAAGTTTAGAAGTTACCTTCCAGAGATAGAAATAAAAGCCAGACCTCTCTTTGGGTAAGGGCAAAAACGAGCATTTCCATTTTATAGATTAAATTAAAATATCATACACCAAAGTCTGACCAGCTAGGGTTGGGACACAGGACTATTTGTTTCTAAGGTCAAGCTTCTATCTAAAATGGACATTTTCTCCCCATCTTGCTAACCAATTCCACTTCTTATATTTTTGATCTTTGTTAATAGCNAGGGCAAAAACGAGCATTTCCATTTTATAGATTAAATAAAAATATCATACACCAAAGTCTGACCAGCTAGGGTTGGGACACAGGACTATTTGTTTCTAAGGTCAAGCTTCTATCTAAAATGGACATTTTCTCCCCATCTTGCTAACCAATTCCACTTCTTATATTTTTGATCTTTGTTAATAGCACCTCCATTTTTCTAATTTCCCAATGTACAAATATTTGTGTTATCCTCCACTTTTACCTCTATCTCACAATCCAAATAATTTCCAGATCACATCAATTCTATGTGTGTCATAAATGTCTCTCAAATCTGCCTCTTTCTCTTCATTCTTTGCTGGTAATATGTCAGTTCCAGTTTTCACTATTTCTGACTTAAAATTGTGCCATGTTGCTTTAAGGAGCCTTCTGTTTGCATTATCGACCCACATTCACTATTTCCACTTGGTCATCAGATCGATCTACCAAAAAAAGCAGAGATATTCACATCACTATTACTCTTAAATTCTATCATTATTATTCTTATGCTCTTACATAAAATTCAAACTCCTTAGTGTGACTAACTTGGCCTTGAACAATCTGAAACCAAATTATATTCCTACTTCCTTTCTTCCACATATTCCCTGGTACTGGCCATACGGACTTTACTCATCCCATGAACATAATAAGATATATCAAGATTTCACTTTTCTGTCATTAGTTTCTGCAAGAATTATCCTTGTCTTCCTCTTCACCTGTCATTGAAATGTAGTTCAAATGTTACCTCAGTGGTGATGCTTTCATTTACTTCTCCAGATAGAATTATATGCTCCCTTTCAGAACTGCCATTGTCTATTATCCCTGTTTCAGTAATAGTGTCTAACACATTGTATTTTGATTTATTGATTTATGTGTCCCTTGAATTACACTATATATACTTTATAACGGCAGGACCTCCCTTCAGCAAATAACTAGAGAAATACTTACACTTAGTAAGGGATTATAAGATAGTTTCTGAATGAATGCAAGCCCTTTGGATGAGGCTCTGTGTTTTATTCCCCACTGCATTTTTCATGTCTACCACATAGTAAGTGCTAAATAAATCTCTGTTTAAAAATTAAACTTAAGCGAGAGGGGATATATAGGTACACATGTAGTTAATTCATGTTGTTGTACAGCAGAAATATAGCAACATTGTAAGGCAATTATTCTCCAATTAAGAAAAATACTTTAAAAATATACACTATTCCCAATAGGAAAAGACATAAACTTAATGAAGGAATAATGAAGGAGTAAGTGAAGGAATGAATATTCAGTCTCCACCAAAACCATCAAGTTTGGATTAAAGCTCCCAGTTCACTGGGTTTAATCATCCTAATTCTATTTTTTAGGGTAAATTATAAAAGTAACTATCTTAAAGCAAATATAGGTGTGCAAAATTAATCTAATATCCTGGAGATAATTCCATGAGTTTTAGTGAAATCATACTTCATTCATTTTAATTCATTTCAACAAACAAATATTTATGTGGGGCATATAGCATGTCCAGAACTATTTCTCAGGCACCAAGTCGTTTTCGAAGATAAATAGCGCACAGCATCCTCTCTTTAAAATGTTCTGAGTACAAAAGTGATGGCACAACTAGAGCCTTTGCGATATGAAATTATAACACATGTTCAAAACAGGGTCAAGACTCAGATTGGAAGTGACCACATCTGTTTTGAGGGTCAGCCAATGCATCATGCCCTGGGGAGGATATAACTACGTTCAAGGAGGCAGAAGTGAGAGAAAGATGTTTTTTTATCAGTTGATATTTATTTTTGCATTATTTTGAGAATCTGTACCTGGGAACACGCCACAATTTTTTTATTGGAGTATAGTTGATTTACAATGTTGTGTTAGTTTCAGTACCGCTAAGTGAGTCAGTTATACGTATATATCCACTCTTTTTTTTAGATTATTTCCCCATATAGGTCATTATAGTGTATTAAGTAGAGTTCCCTATTTAGTAGGTCATTATTAGTTATTTATTTTATATATTGGGTTGGCCAGAAGGTTCACTTGGATTTCTCCATAGCATCTAATGGAAACCCCCAAATGAACATTTTGGCCAAGCCAATATATAGTACTGTGTATATGTCAGTCCCAATCTCCCAATTTATCCCTCCCCCCACCTTACCTCCTGGTAATCATAAGCCTGTTTTCTATACCTGTAACTCTATTTTTGTTTTGTAGATAAGTTTATTTGAAAAAAAAAAAAAGGAGCATTTTTAGCAAAGATATTCCCAAATGCAAAGACAAGTAGCCAGCCAGTTCAGTGGTTACTTTGGATACATACGTGCAAAGCATTGGTTCTCAAAATGTGGTCTATGAGACCTCTGGGAGCCCCAAGACTCTCAAGGAATTCATGAGGTGAAAATCATTTACCTCTTACACCACATCAGCATTTTTAAAAATGGTGCAAAAACAACGGTGAGTAAAACTGTTGATTACTTAGCAGAAATTAAGGACAACTCACCAAACTATTAGCCAGTAACTCTATTCTTCACTGACATATACTCACAGGAAGAAAAACAAAGAGTGGGGGAGCCAGTTTCTTTAAGAATGTTCCTGCAGAAGTAGTTAACATTTTTAATATTATGAAATCCTGATCACTGAGCACATATCTTTCTAATCTTTCATTTGACAAAGGGGGAAATAGGCATTAATACTTCTGTCTACAGAACAATTATCTCCATGAAAAGAATCTGTGTGGTTATTTGAGGAGCAAGCTGATGTATCTGCTTTTATATTTTTATAAAATAATGCATTCTTTTATTTTTATAAAATAACACAGAACACATTCTTCTTTGCAAATAATAACTGATAGATTACAAACTATGATTATTCAGACTTTTTAGTATCTGGCAGATATTGTTTTAAAATGAATGAAGTGATTCTGTTACTTGAAAGAAAGCAATTGTCAACCATTGTTGCAAAGCTAACACTTGAGCTTTCAAAAGAAAATCAGAATATTTTAAACTTTTACCTAACATCATAAATTTGTTCTGAATGAATGAATGGCAACCCACTCCAGTATTCTTGCCTAGAGAATCCCATGGACAGAGGAGCCTGGCAGACTACAGTCCATAGGGTCACAAAAGGTCAAACACGACTGAGCAATTAAGCATGCATAAGTTTGATCATGTTGCAATATTTCCTGAGGAAATTGGTTATATTAATGAGTGTTTTTTTTTTTTTATTGTACAATGCATGTATCAACACTTGAAAGATCTTCCACAATTCAACAAATCAATGTTTTCCAAGAGACCAATTCGTGGATAACAGATCCATTCAAAGTCCAAAATATATACATTGATTTTAAGGTAACAGAGTATGAAGAAGCTTGTTGTTGTCAAGAAGTTGATATGTTTTCCAACTGCATAATACAGTTAACCTTTAAGAAACTACTACTTGTCAAGTTTTGGTATAATATCAAGCAATAACATCCACTAATTTCTGAAAAGGCTATTAAAGTACTGTTCACTTTTCCAATTACATGTTTTTGTAAGACAGAATTTTCTGTATATATGTCAACCAAAATAATGTATTGAAACAGATTCAAAACCTAAGTAGTTATAAGAACCCAGCTGAATTCCACTAAATCAGACATTCAAGAGATTTGTAGAAAAGGTAAGAAATATAATGAAATATTTTTTGAAAATAGTTACTTTTATATGTAATACTTGTTAACACCTAATAGGTTTACTATTTTTAAAATAATCAGAAAAGGCATTTTAAATTTCTCAATTTTATTATCAAATATGAAAATTATCCGTAGATATAACCACACAAGCTCTTTGGAACCTCAATGATTTTTAACAGTGTAAAAGTATCTGAGACCCAAAAGTCTGAGAACTATTGGGATAAGGAAATAGTATAAATATTTTCAATCATCCTATATAGAGAAGACTTGCAATGCGCCAAGCACTATGTCAGACACTGTGTTTAGAGCAGAAAAATAAAAAAGCAAACTTAATCTCTGCCCTCATGGAGTTCATGATCTATTGAGGTATGAAGACAATAATCTATCACAAAATTGAGTCTACAATAACTACTGGCTGGCATGGCCCCAAAAGGCATTGAATAACATGTTTGGATAAGGAGAAAGAGAGAATAATTATTATGTACAAATGCTTCCAAAAAGCAATACGAGACAGCTGAAATCAGTTTTTATTTTTATTCATTTATTTTGAAGAAATATATTCAACGTTATTTAAGTCTTTGTGTTTTATGTGTTCATTTTATTTCGTGGTCCACTAGCGGTTCAGGTGGTCAAGAATCCGCCAGCAATGCGGGAGATCTGGGTTCAATACCCGGGCCAGGAAGAATCCCCAGAGAAGGAAATGGCAACCCACCAGTATTCTTGCCTGGAGAATCCCATGGACAGAGGAGCCTGGCAGGCTACAGTCCATAGGGTCACAAAGAATCAGACACAACTGAGCGACTAACACTTTCACTTTAATGTAACTGGCACATGTTTGCTTATTTTACCCAATAATATAACCATTTTAAGTTGGAGAATCTGTCCATCTATATTTAACACAGTTAGTGATAGAACTGATTTTAAATTTACCATTATCTGGTTTACTTTCTATTTATCCCACCTACTCTTTTATTTCTTTTTTCTTTTTTGCCTCCATATGAATTTACTATTTATATCATTTTCTCGCTCCCTATTGGCTTAAGAATCAAGTTCTAATTAATCCTTCAGTAATAACCCTAGATCAGAGTTTCTCAGTCTCAGAACTGTTGACAATTTGGCCAGATAACCTTTTGTTACATGACAGGCTTTGTTGTGCATCATAAGATTTTCACAGCACTTCTGGCTTCTACCAATGGAAAGTTAATTACATCCTTTCAGTTGTGAGACATTGAAAAACGTCTCTAGAGATTGCCAAATGTTTCTGAGAGGACAAAATCACCCTTGGTTGAGAACCATTGCCCCTGACTCATCAAATTTTAATATAAATAAGAATTTTTCCCTTTCCTGGACATGCAAAGGCCTTTCAACATTTGTCTCTGTTTACCCCTCTACTCATGCCTGTTGCTATTTTAATTCTTTGTGTATTTGAAACTCAATAATAAATTCTATTGTTTTATACCATTAATATTTATTCAGACTTAAGCACATCTTTACCTGCACTTGGCTTTTCATATCTTCCTGCATCTGAGCTTCTAACCATGAAGATTTTCCTCTTGCCTGCAGAATATTCTCATTTTCTCTGGGGTTACATACTGGTGATGAATTCTCCTAGTTTTTATTTGTCTGAAAATAGACTATTTCCACTGAGTATGGAACTGTAGGTTTTTAGCTTTTTGTTTTTTAACAATTTGAAATTTCATTTCATCCACTTCCTTCAGTTGCTTCTGTTGAGACACCTGCTATTGGTCTTTGAGGATAACCTTATTTTTTTCTAGATGCTTTAAAGCCTTTCGGTTTAAGCCATTTGACCAGAGAAGGCAATGGCACTCCACTCCAGTACTCTTGCCTGGAAAACCCCATGGACGGAGGAGCCTGGTGGGCTCCAGTCCATGGGGTCTCTAAGAGTCGGGCATGACTGAGCGACTTCACTTTCACTTTTCACTTTCATGCATTGGAGAAGGAAATGGCAACCCACTCCAGTGTTCTTGCCTGGAGAATCCCAGGGACGGGGGAGCCTGCTGGGCTGCCATCTATGGGGTCGCACAGAGTTGGACACGACTGAAGCGACTTAGCAGCAGCAGCAACCCATTTGACAGTGCTGTGCCTCAGTGTAGTTTTATTTGATATTTTTCTATCTTAAGATTCACAGTGCCTCTTGAATCTGTGGCTGGAAAGTTTTTATCAAATTGGGAAAATTCACTGCCATTTTATCTTCATATATAATTCAGCTTCATGATCTCTCCTGCCTCCTTCTGAGACTAATCACATACATGCCAATACTGTCACTTTATCTCACATGTTTCACACTTTGTGTGGTGTGTTCTCTATCATGTTGCCTCTCCTTGCTGTATTCTGCTCACTTTTATCTAAGCCAGTTTCTATTTCACTAATTTTCTTTCTGAGCTGAGTCTAATCTGCTCATAAATCTATCCATTGAATTCTTATTACAGTTGTTGTATCTTTCAGTTATATGCTTTTCACTGGGTACTGATATGAAATATGTTCCAGTTCTGACAAAATTCCCAATTTTATCTTACTTCTTGAACATATTAAGCATCTCTATTTTAAATTCCAAAACCAAGGAATCAATTATCTGGATTATCATTAAGTATATGAAGTAACACTTATTTTGATCTTTAACCACACTCTCTTGTTCCTCATATTCCTATATAACATTGGGCGGGGGGGGTTCCAAACACTGCATGTAAACAATTGCTGGAATTATTTGGGGCTTTGCATAATGCTATCTGCTTCCACATATGAGCTAAGAGGTTCTTCACTGCCTTGGTAGCTTTTTGATTCAAACAATTTTTTCTGGTACAATTCTTTCCAAATGATCTGAAGTTAAAGACAAAGTTTTTTCTTTTGTTCAATCCTTTACAAATGATGCATGATCCAGCATTGTGGTGACACAATATGGTCCACTGTGCATTATCACAATGCAGCTCTTAGCCACTGTGATTTGTTACATGAGTCCAAGAACCACCTGATCTGATCTATACCACTTTCAACAAGATCAATTCACTTGGCTACACTTGGATTTTGCAAAAGTATTTAATTGGTATAAAAGTTTCTAAACAATCTCAATTTCTGTCCTTGGTTTTTCGCGTATTTGTGGTTGTAGAGGGACCACACTTTAGTGACACTTAGAGACATACTGTTCCAAGTGACAGTAAGGAAATGCTATGATTAAAGGAAGAAATCTAAAATAAATAAGACCTACTTTGTCTTGAGTCAAAAAACAAATATGGTTATGCTTTAAACTAAATTTATATGATTTAAATAAATAAGTGGGCTAATCTTTAACGCTTTTGCTCTAAAAAGGTTCAACAAACATTTGCTCATCTTTCCCAGCAGTAGAGGGAACACTATGCCTTGAGGATTATCTAAAGCAAACCAGATAACTCCATCTGCATATGTACAAACATCTCATTAATTCAGAATCTGTGATAATTTGGCTAAGTAAATTAATAGTATAAGAAGAAAAGAAGTAAAGCCCTTAAAACCATTCAAAGAACTGCATTTTCAATCATTCTCAAATACTTTAGAAACATCCTTTCTCTTATAGAAATAAAGGACACAATAATTACAGACACTTTCCATGTATTCTTTATAGCAATTAGCCTCAAAGAAGTGGAAGTAATGTTTAGTGAATTTGTTCTGTTACACTAAATTTATTCAAAATAAACAAAGAAAATTTTAAAGACTGTTGCTAAGAAATTTAGCCAAAATTTCCACTCTCAGCTAGTCAAAATTAGGAGTTTTAACTAGAACATTAATATATAAAGTATAAAGCTTTTTAGTAGAGTGTCTGAAACATCTCTTGCTTTGTTTGACCAGCATCCATTCCTCTTTTTGGTAATACAAATCCAATTTTTCTTAGGGCCTTCTCTAAGTCCAAGTGATTTAGATGGTTTGAATCACATGTGCTAATAAAACTCTTAGGCAAGAAATATTTTTCTACAGACATTTACAAAGTAGGAAACTGTAGACCTGAGGCTGTATATGGAGCAAATTTCTACCACCCATGGATAAAGAAAAGCTAAAAATTAAGCTTACAACCCAACACCTAATGCTTACGAAGAGCCTGGCTCCAGTTGGACCCTGAACTAGATTTGTCTTATCTAAGAATCAATACAATAAATCTATGTTATTGTTAAAATCAATTGGGTCATTTATTTGTAAGAGTTTTGACTAAGTTTACTGCTTATTTCATTATGCATAGAGAGCCACAGCAGGTGCTGAAAATAAAAAGTTCAAGAAATGAAATCCATTATAAGGAAACTATAATATTGTTGGATGGACAAAGGCAAGGACTTCTGACATTTATTTGAGTTGACTAAAAAGTTCATTTGGAGGTTTCCATGACTAAATTATCCTGAGTATTTAGCAAAGGAGGAATTTGACAAGTATTATTATTTGAATGAATGAATGCGTTTTTATGTGCCCTCATCATTCCATCAACAAATATTTATTGAGGATCCATTATGTATCAGTCACTATTTTGGGGGGTGCTGCTCAGTTGTGTCTTACTCTTTGTGACCCCACAGACTGTAAATGTAGCCTGCCAGGTTCCTCTGTCCATGGGGTCTTCCAGGTAAGCCTACTGGAGCGGGCTGCCATTTTCTGCTCTAGGGGATCTTCCTGAACCAGGGATCGAACTCATGAATCTTATGGCTTCCGCACTGGTAGGCAGGTTCTTTACTACTGAGAGGCCTGGGAAGCTATTACTATTCTAGTCACTAGGAAAACAACACTAAGCTGGAAAAAGTTCCCTGCTCAAAGATTTCCAATTCTAGCTAGTGCAAATATTTTAAGCAGGAGTTTTGAAATTCCTCTTTGTGCAGTTTCTAACTCCCATTCATTCTTCATTATTTTATTGCTACTCTTAGCACTAAGTCACTATCTAAACTGCTATAGATTTTGTTTATCCTGTTTATGTTACACATCCTCCGTTAAAATGCAAGCTTTTTTGCTTTATTTGACTTCTATGACATGGTATGGACTAAAGCCCCAGAGAAGAGTTTTTAATTTTTCTGGTTAACTTTACTTTTCCAATGCTAAGACAGGTACCAAACATCAAGATTTTTCCAGGAAACAGCATATTCAAGCTGGCTATTTATAAGCAATTTAATAAAGGGATAATTCATAAAAGTGTGAGCAACATGAAAGGTAAGGAAGAAGAGCTGCTAATAACAGAGCATCATTAGCACCTTTAAACTTGAAAGTACACAAGGAAGGGACAGAAGCCAGAACTCAGAGATAATAGCTGTGATTGTAGAAGATTGCCCAGTAAGGGCTGTGGCCACACAGCAGTACTGCAAGGAGAAAGCCAGAGACCAAAAACCAAGCCCTACCTCACTTTCTTTCCTCTCCTCCATCCAGAACTGGTTCCTGCCATTGACGAAATCCAACTGGAAGCCGAATGGCAAGGGAGACCAGTGATATCTGTAGTCCCATGAATGAGCCCATGCAAGAAGAGCAGAAATTCTAAACCCAGCTCAAAAATGCAGAACTGTAAATCATTCCTATTTTAAGCCATTAGTTTCAGAGCAGTGTACAGGCAGCAATAGAGAACCAAAATAACATTTAACAAGATCAATTAATTATTAGCAATTATTTAACCTTTAAAGGTTTCGAGGTTTTATCAAATGTGATGTTTAGCATTTACTTAACAATTTAAAGAATTCTGCCAATTTTTAAGAACATTCTTCAAGAGGACTGAAGACGTATGGTATCCTTTCTACCACTGAAAGAAAGAAAACGAAAGTGTTAGTTGTTGAGTCATGTCCGACTCTTTGCAATCCCATTAACTGTAGCCCACCAGGCTCCTCTGTCTATGCAGTTCTCCAGGCAAGACTACTGGAGTGGGTTGCCATTCCCTTCTCCAGGGAATCTTCCCAACCCAGCTCTCATGCATTGCAGGCAGATTCTTTACTGTCTGAACCACCAGGGAAGCCCCCTACCCTTCCCACTTGTAGTAGAAACTAATTTCTAAACCAATGTGCATTCTTGAGGGAAAAAGCTTAAAGGCAACTTTACCCTGCTTTCTGCCCATACAATCAAGACTGATGCAAAACCTTGCATATTTCAAAGAAAATTTTGCAGACAAATCAAAATTTAAAACACTAGACTACCAGGGTGAAGAAGAGGTAGTTATTTCTTTTCATTGATCTTCCTCATGAGTTCCACTGCAATAGTAGTAGGAAATAAAACTTTAATTTTAATTCAATCAGAATATAATGGAATAATTTAAAATGTCTCTTAAGGTAATTGAGTCTCTTTAAAATGACTTTTTCAGATCTAGCCCCTCTTCCAGTTACTTCTCTTCAAGGCAGCAATTGCATATAACATACAAGGCCTTTAAAAAAAAAAACTCATCTTAATAGTTCTAATTTTAAAAATGACAAAAAGGGGTGGCCCTGGTACCATGCTATGCTCCTGGGGTTTTCATGACCTGACTCTCTCTGTAGATGCATTACTGCTGGCGTTTGTTCCTGGCGTGTATGATTTGTAAACTTCTTGGTCATTCTTGCTCAGGCTGATCAAGTCCTGTTGGTCCCTGCTGCTGATTCAGCTTCATTTTCATTCTTACTGCTCCTGAAGACCCCAGAAGGACCAGTTATCCCTGCCACTTGACCCAGACTCAGGTGGTCCACCTTCCTTCTTTGGTTCTGGTAATCACTTTCATCACACTTTCAGTAGCCTCAACGTGAACCACAGGCGAGCCTTTGGGAACTTCAGGGTTCCTTCCAGGATTTGAGAACACTAAGTCAGCTAGCCATGTGATATCCTCAGGGTTACAAGGGACCCCACTCCAGTACTCTTGCTTGGAAAATCCCGTGGACGGAGGAGCCTGGTGGGCTGCAGCCCATGGGATCGCGAAGAATCAGACACGACTGAGCGACTTCACTTTCCCTTTTCCCTTTCATGCATTGAAGAAGGAAATGACAGCCCACTCCAGTGTTCTTGCCTGGAGAATCCCAGGGACGGGGGAGCCTGGTGGGCTGCCGTCAATGGGGTCGCACAGAGTTGGACACGACTGTAGCGACTTAGCAGCAGCAGCAGCAGCACAGGGGACCCTAACATTCAGAGGCGGGGCAACTTCTCACCACTATTAGTTTTACCCACATTTTATCTAGTCTACCTCCTAATCTCAGATGTTTATCCAAGGAGGGATTAAGACACATGTGGCTCAAGTCTGTTTCTCCCCATATTGGCTCCTTCATCCCTCCATAATCTTGCAGAGAGACAAGAATTGGGTTTCCTGCTTCTTTTGCCATGTCCAGGAGAGCTCTAGATGTCATAACTTCTTAGGCCTACTCTCACTCTGCTCCTAAGGATGTAACATTAGACAAGGTTCAGGGACAGGGGAAAAGGCATCATGGAAATAGAAAAATTATCATAAAATTCCAATGGGACCAAAATTGGGAGAACATTTCAAAACATGCTCTTTAAATTTTTACTTCCATAAGTACATGTTAGAAGAGTCTAGTTGCTAAAGAGTTTGAGGTTTCTAACCTAAACAGCCTAGGGTCAAGTGTCCCAGGTCTCATAGTTAGCTGTGTGACTCTGGGCACGTTCATAACCTTTACACATCTGTTATCTCATCTGTAAAACAGAGATCATAATATTATCTACCTCGTGGTGTTGTGGTAAATCAGTTTAGGTAAAGTATTTGAAAATAAGTCTAATACTTTATTAATTCTCCTTAAGCATTATAAAATGGTTGACTCTGGATACATACAAAGATCTATCTCTGAGGCAAAAGGGTGATTCAATAGTTTGAAGCGATAATAGTATTTCAGACACTATTTCTGCCATTGGTCTGTACGAGTTGTGGGAACTTGAGAGAGGCTGAGTTATTTATTTTTTAGTTTTATTTCCCAGGGTTTGACCTTCCCGTTCACTGGGGTTTGAAATGAATCTGCAGTAAGCTTTATTATTTGCTCTGACTCAGTATGGGATAATTGTTATTTAAATAGGCCTGTAGGTGTGTGCTGGGAGATGCTAGGTGAAGCACCAAGAAATCCAAAGAGAACAAATAGCCCTGCCCTTGAATTGTTTACTGTTCTATTATGGGAGACACAGGAAAAACAGACTAGCAATGAGTCACTTCCAGGAGGTAAGTGGCCATTTACAATTTCGCTGAGCCTATGCCCTTCCCTCCAGAAGAGAATTCACCATTTAATTTGATACTGCTACTGCTAAGTCGCTTTAGTCGTGTCCAACTCTGTGCTGACCCCATAGAGGGCAGCCCACCAGGCTCCCCCGTTCCTGGGATTCTCCAGGCAAGAACACTGGAGTGGGTTGCCATTTCCTTCTCCAATGAATGAAAGTGAAAGTGAAAGTGAAGTTGTGCCTGACTCTTAGCGACCCCATGGACTGCAGCCCACCAGGTTGCTTCGTCCATGGGATTTTCCATGGACAAGGGTACTGGAGTGGGTCGCCATTGCCTCCTCCAAATTTGATACTAGATCATGGCATATACTGGACTTTCTGCTCCCCATTGCCTGCATCTAAATAAACAGTGCAGAACTCAACTAAGTGATGCCTAGTGGTAGAAAAAATAATAATAATATGAATCTCTAGGTACCTAACAATCACAGAATCGGGGTGAGGTAGAAAGGCATGAAGTGAAATAAGCTCAGACGTTGTAAAAGATGTGTGCTACAGGTGACACCTCTGTTGATTAGAGCTTGTCAGTGTAACCCAGGCTCAGTACCACAAGCCCAAGCAGCCCTTTATGGAGACTGCTCACTAGTGTAAATTAAAGCAGCATCTTGGCATGATCCTTTCCGGATTCTGCAGCCTCATGCTCTACAGAGCAATTCTTGAGGATGAATCACTCTGTAGATTCTTACAAAGACTAGTTTCTTTTCTTTCCAAGTTAGGTAAACTTAACTAGCATCCTTTAAAAAAATTAAAAAGCAAATCACTAGACTGGCTCTATTTTTCAATGTCATGCCTATTCATTTCCCTTTAGTAAATATCTCCATCTCAATACAATGTCAAGGACTGAGATAAAACAAAACCCATAAAATCATATATCAGCGAACTGACCTAAGAAACAGTCACATAACTATCCTCATTTTACAGATGATGAAACTGAGGCCAAAGGAAGATGCCATTGTAAAAAAACAAAAAGTCTATATTTAAATTAGTTGCAACCTTTTTCTGCCTCATTAAAATTCAACTCTATTTCATCATAGGTATGAGATAAAATACGGGAAAAATATTCAGAAAGCAAAATTATTTATAGTTACATTTATACTTATATTTTTATATTTCACTCTAATGTCTCCTTTTTATGATTTCATTTTTACCATAGTGTTTCTGGTAGATGCTCATCTTTTCTGGAGAGTTATTTTTCTGTGTATGTTAAGAGGTTTACAATTCTGGTTACTTGGTTATGGCATCTTTTTAAATTAGTTTCATTCAAACAGGTCATTGTACAACTGAGACCAAAAAGAAAGTGTGGTAAAACGCTTAGAAATTGAGTTGGAAAATCAGTTCAGTTCACTCACCTATTAATAAAAGGAAATCACTTTGAAGTAAGCCAGAAAGAAAAACACCAATACAGTATACTAACACATATATATGGAATTTAGAAAGATGGTAATGAGGACCCTGTATGCAAGACAGCAAAAGAGATACAGATGTGTAGAGCGGACTTGTGGACTCTGAGGGAGAAGGAGAGGGAGAGGGAGAGGGAGGGATGATTTGGGAGAACAGCATTGAAATATGTATACTATCATGTAAGAAATGAATTGCCAGTCTATGTTCAATGCAGGATGCAGGATGCTTGGGGCTGGTGTATGGGGATGATCTGGAGGGAAGATGTGGGGTGGGAGGTGGGAGGGGGGTTCATGTTTGGGAGTTCGTGTAAAAAAAAAAAAAAATAAAAAAAAAAAAAAAAAGGAATAGCTTAAAGACACTGAAAATACAGAAAGAGTTCATATTTGGTTTGCTTTTCCTTAAGAAGCAATAACCATATGTGCAGTCAAGAGTAAGAACTATAAAAATAAAGAAAAGGATAAATAACCTAACTTACTTAAGGGCAGATTCATTTTAATACATGGGAAGGAGCAAAGTTATGATGAGCAGGCCAATGGAAGAGTCATGAGTTTCATAAGCAGAGATTAAGAATGCTAGGAGAGCTATCTACCCCCGGAACAACCAAGCCGGAGTACGCATTGATTCTGGTAAACATTAGGGATTACTCTTCCTGGTGGGCACATTTCTAGAAGAATGGAAGTGCCTTGTAAATAAAATGGAATCAGTAGTAAATTATAGGAGATTAGGAATGAAAAGGATTTTTAATCCTACTTTAAACAGTAGGTTCAGAATACTTAAATTGTTCCTGTTTTACTTACATATTTATTCCTCATAAAATTCTTCTTTATGGTGCTCATATTACTTCCTGGAATGTCCACTTTCCTAAATTCAATTTAAATATATATTTTGAGTATATTTTATGTGTCATACTGTAAAGTGGGACTATAACATCATATTTGATTTTTAGGTGCTCAGAAAGAGCAGGGAAGCAGGGAAGTTGACGCCGATGGACTCTACTGCCTGTAGCACAGAAGCTAGTGTTACACAGGAGTTCACAGGAAGCCACTGCAAATTTCATGTCTGCTGTCTGGCCATCTGCCTGCTAGCAGCTGCTGCCAGAGGAGAGTGGTTTATATATCCCTCTCACCTTCCAAATCTATTCTGTAAGCTAGATCCTGTATCTAGGTGAGGTCCTAAATGGGTAGGGATGGTGCAGAGATCCGAAAACATATGGCATTATCTGCCCCTTTGAATGCTCAGCATCCACATATAACCTTGGGTGTGTGTGTCTTAGTCACTTAGTCATGTTCATCTCTGTGACCCCATGGGCTGTAGCCCACCAGGCTCCTCTGTCTATGGAATTCTCCAGGCAAAAATACTAGAGTGGGCTGCCATTTCCTTCTCCAATATAACTATGCATTCATGCACGCTAAGTCGCTTCAGTCATGTCTGACTCTGTGCAACCCCATAGACAGCAGCCCACCAGGCTCCTCCGTCCACAGGATCCTCTAGGCAAGAATACTGGAATGAGTTGCCATTTCCTTCTCCAACGTAACTATATATGTGTATATATATATATATATACGTGTGTGTGTGTATGTATATATACACACACTTCAGAACAGTAAGACAAGAATGTTTTGTTCTGCTGTATATGATCCAGTTATCATTCACATGAATAATGATATGCTCCTCTCCTAAAACCAGGAAATCCAAACTCATAACTATCTGTCTCTCTGTGATATTCACTATTTTAATAGATCAGTTACAATTCCCTTCTTTAGACTACATTATAAAGTAACTACCACCATCACCCTTAGTAAAATGAGGAGAAAAAAATAAATTGGTAAATACAGATAAATATAACATTCAACAAAGACAATGCATAGCTATTATGGCTCTCAGTTGTGTAACTGGTGGCCCCTGCCCGCTGTGTGCTCAGTCAAATCTCAGGTGGTGTTGGTTCCTTATTTTATAGAATAACACAAATCTCCATTCCTAAGGGAATGGATCATCAATGGCCTTGACTGTGCGGAGCCGCTTAGTCTTCCATTAACTGAGATCTGTAGACACTGAAGGACTAAGAGAGGTGGTGTGATGTTTTAGTTGCTAAGCCATGTCTGACTCTTTTGCCACCTCATGGACTATAGCCCGCCAGGCTCCTCTGTCCATGGGATTCTCCAGGCAAGAATGCTGGTGTGGATTGCCATTTCCTTCTCCAGCAGATCTTCCCGACCCAGAGATCAAACCCTCGTCTCTTGCTTGGCGGGTAGTCTACTGCATTGCAGATGGATTCTTTACCAACTGAGACGGCAGGGAAGTAAGGACTAAGACAGGGCCTCATAAAAGTATATCAGCTAGTCATTTGTGTTCTTCATACCAGTGAAGTGACAGTTAAGGAAGGGAATTACTATATTATCTGGGGTGACTGATACTGATTATCAAGGAAAAATAAGGGTTGGGTCCCTTATGGGAGAGGATCCTATAAAATTCCCTGGGGTCCAGAAATCTCCTCCTGACCTGCTATATAGCAAAAACTTATGTGTCCTTGAAGATCAGGATTGATCCCCCCAGATAATATAGAAATTCTCTTTCTCAGCTATCATTTCACTGTGTGAAGAATCCAGATGACTAGCTGATATCCATAACTTCCAGTCAATGTAACCTTTAGTGGGTGCCTGCTAGATACTTTCTCCTTTAGGATCTAAGACCTCGTAAGCAGCAGATCCAAGCACTGTAGGGGTGGAAACACAATTTTACTAGTAGATCATTAGGGATAATAATAAAAAGAGGTCATTTTCTTTCTACTCTTTCAATCCCAAGACCTTTATATTCTGGATATGGCAGAATCCTAAACTGGTCAAAAGTTCCAAGAATATATCTCATTGGACTGGACATATCTCCAGTATGGGGATCTGGGTGTTTGTTTCTTGGGGGATTAGATATTTGCAAAGCCAGTGAATTCCAAGTATATAAACCAATGCCCCATTTTGTAAGCTATGAAACAGAAGGTGTGACACATCATGATAGTGAATGAGGCATCCCATGTGCACACAAGGCATATCTGTACATCCATATCCTTGCTAACACTATCTTTTTTTCTTTCTGATGACAGCCATTCTAACAGGTATAAGTGATTTCTCATTGTGGTTTTCACTTGCATTTCCCTGGTGATCAGTGAGTGATGTTAAGCATCTTTGCATATATCTATTGGCCATCTGTATATCTTTTGAGAAATATCTATTCAGATACTTTGCTTATTTTATAATTGTTATTTGCTTTCTCGTTATTGAGTCACTTGCATTCCTTACATATTGTGGATATTACCCCCCTATCACATGGATGGTTTGCAAATATTTTTTTTATTCTATAGGCTGTGCACTGTTTTCTTTGCTGTGCAGAAACTTTTTAGTTTGATATAATCCTTTTTGTCTAATTTTTCTTTTATTGCCTATGCTTTGAGGGTTCATTCAAAAAATAAAAATAAAAATCATTGCCCAGATCAATGTCAAGAGCTTTTTCTTCTAACCATTTTATGATTTCAGGTCTTACGTTTAGATTTTCAATTCATTTGGAGTTCATTTCTGTATACAGAATGAAATTAGTATCCAGGTTTATTCTTCCATGTGTGGAAAATAAGTTTTCCAACAACATTTATCAAAGATACCATCCTTTCCCATTGTGTATTCTTGGCACTTTTATTAAAGATCAATTGACCATAAATGTGTGAACTTACTTCTCGTCTCTCTATTCCATAACACTGATCTATATTTCTGTTTTAATGTCAGTAGTATGATGCATTTACTGCTAAGCTCTATAGGATATTTGGTATGTGGACTTCAACTTTGTTCTTTGTGCTCAAGATTGCTTTGGCCATTTGTTGTCTTTTGTGAGTATCATATAAATATCATGAATTTTAGGATTGCTTTTTCTATTTCTGCAAAAAATGACACTTGAATTTTGATAGGGATCGTTATCAAATAAGCAGCCCATTCCAGTATTCTTGCCTAGAGAATTCCATAGACAGACCGTGGGGTCACAAAAGATCAGACATGCCTGAGCACTAAACAACAGCAACAGCAGGGATTTCTATGGACCTCTTAGTGTAACTTTTTCATGTACAGAGATATTTCTTCATTTATTCATGTCTTTTCAGTTTCTGTCATCAGTGTTTTATGGTTTCCAATGTACAAATCTTTCACCTTCTTCGTTAAAATTATTTCTAAGTATTTTATTTTTGTGATACTATTCTGATGCTTTCTTTTGGGGATAATTTGCTATTCAGTTCAGTTCAGTCGCTCAGTCGTGTCCAGCTCTCTGTGACCCCATGAATCGCAGCACGCCAGGCCTCACTGTCCATCACCAACTCCCGAAGTTTACTCAAACTCATGTCCATCGAGTCGGTGATGCCATCCAGCCATCTCATCCTCTGTGATCCCCTTCTCCTCCAGCCCCCAATTCCTCCCAGCATCAGGGTCTTTTCCAATGAGTCAACTCTTTGCATCAGGTGGCCAAAGTATTGGAGTTTCAGCTTCAGCATCAGTCCTTCCAATGAACACCCAGGACTGATCTCCTTTAGAAAGGACTGGTTGGATCTCCTTGCAGTCCAAGGGATTCTCAAGAGTCTTCTCCAACACCACAGTTCAAAAGCATCAATGCTTCAGTGCTCAGCTTTCTTCACAGTCCAACTCTCACATCCATACATGACCACAGGAAAAACCATAGCCTTGACTAGACAGACCTTTGTTGGCAAAGTAATGTCTCTGCTTTTCAATATGCCATCTAGGTTGGTCATAACTTTTCTTCCAAGGAGTAAGCGTCTTTTAATTTCATGGCTGCAGTCACCATCTGCAGTGATTTTGGAGCTCCCCCAAAATAAATTCTGACACTGTTTCCACTGTTTCTCCATCTATTTGCCATAAAGTGATGGGACCAGATGCCACGATCTTAGTTTTCTGAATGTTGAGCTTTAAGCCAACTTTTTCACTCTCCTCTTTCACTTTCATCAAGAGGCTCTTTAGTTCCTCTTCACTTTCTGCCATAAGGGTGGTGTCATCTGCATATCTGACGATACTGATATTTCTCCCGGCAATCTTGATTCCAGCTTGTGCTTCCTCTAGCCCAGCGTTTCTCATGATGTACTCTGCATATAAGTTAAATAAGCAGGGAGACAATATACAGCCTTGACGTACTCCTTTTCCTATTTGGAACCAGTCTGTTGTTCCATGTCCAGTTTTACTGTTGCTCCCTGACCTGCATATAGGTTTCTCAAGAGGCAGGTCAGGTGATCTGGTATTAGTGTTATAGAAATGCAACTGATTTTTATATGTTAATGTACCCTGTAACTTTACTGAATTTGTTCATTAGTTCTAATGAGTTTGTGTGTGTATGCAGTGTTCACAGTTTTCTATGTATGTCATCTGCAAATAGAGACAATTTTATTTCTTCTTTTTCAATTTAGATGCCTTTTCTTTTTCTTGCTCAATTGCTTTGGCTAGGACTTCCAGTACTATATTGAATAGGAGTGATGAGCAAGCATCCTTCTTTTATTCCTGATCTTAGAGGAAAAGCATTTCATAGTTCAGTATGACGTTAGCTTTCTGTAGTTCAGTATGATGTTAGCTGTGGACATGACCTATATTATGTTGAGTTACTTCCTTCTATGCCTAATTTCTTGAGAGTTTTAATCCAAAAGCTCTTTTCTAGACCTAGCTCTCAAGTCTTTTGACTTGTCACTCCCTGCTTCTCCGTTAATAGAATGGCTTCTGCCTTGAGGCTATCAGGCCAAAACACATCTTCAACCTATTGTTTGCCTCGAATGGATCTTCATGTAATTTAACTGCTCAAAGCGTTTCTCCAACTCATCTATTTGGCTGTGTGAGGTAGAGAAGCACTTGGTTTTTCTAATCCTCCAAGATTTCATGTCTGGTCTCTTCTGATATCCTTTCATTCCTGCTGGCAAACTGCAAATCCTCATCTCCAGTAACTTATACACTAATACAGAAGTTCTTTTCAATCACTTTTCCTACAACTGCTGGTATAGGAGATATACTGTCTGTCTTCCAACTTATTACATGAACAATTTCACAAAACAGCTTGCTTCCATATAACATGGGTCACCATGTTCCACTTCTGTCACAAGTTTCTTGGCACTTGCTTCTTGGCCACTAAATCAAAGATATTTATTTCAAATTTTTGTTATGGCAATATCCTACTTCTAGGATCCATTTCTCTGTTAGGAGAAATAACATTAGCTGGTAGAACAATTAACTTCAACACCTCAGTGGCTTACACTATAAAAGTTAATTATTTACTCGTTCTTTGTCCAGTGAGGTTGAAGCAGATTCTTCTTTGCAGCATCATTTGGAGAATCAAGCTCTTCCCATTCTATGATGTCACCACGCGACTCATGGCTTCAGGGTTCACCATGAGTAAAGAAAGTGAATAACAGAGAATTGCCCCTGGAGCACTTTTACAGTCCAGGCAAATATCACTCCTGCTTCATTCCACTGGCCAAACTGTCACAGAGACAAATCTAATGGAAGGAAGCTGGCAAATGTAGCTCATTTGTGTGCCCAGGAGGATAAGATGGGTGCCATGAACACAAAGCATGGCCTCTGATTTGAAATCAGGCAACTGGTTCATTCTCAGTTTCTGCTACTTTCTACTTCTGCAACTTTCTGATGGTATTTTTTCATCATATTTATACAAAATTGTTTTCTTGTGGAGAATTATAAACCAACTCAAAGTATTAATTAGGTAAGGGTAAAATGAATTCTCAGAAGACATTCTCAGAATTTTAAGATGTGATAGATGCTATTTTTATGTTTTTTCCTTGAAACTAAAAATGTACTTGTAACTAATTCTAACTAATAAACTATGAGAAGAGAAGTCTTTCCATTCTGAACTGATGGTGAAAATCACCCCATGTTCCAACCCTTCAGCAACACTAATCTTAGAATATAACTATTATACCAATAAGAGATGGGAGCATGTCTGTCACCTTGGATTCTGGAACAATTATATAAGTAAATATGAGGAACAGAGTACTGTGTCCACCTCCACCGCACATGTACCATGAGCAAGCAAAACATATTTCTTTGGTTAAGCAGCTGAGATGTGGGTGTTAAAAAGCTTACAAAGCCTGGTGGTTCTCAGCTAGAGTTGACATTGCTCCTGAGGGGACATTTAGCAATGTCTTGAAATACGTTTGTTTACCACAGCTGAAACAGTACTGACATCCAATTTGTAGAGCCCAGGGATGATACTCAGCATTCTGCAACACACAGAACAGCTTCCCTCAACAAAGAAGGATCTGGTCTCACTGTGTCAACAGTCCTGAAATGGAGAAACCATAATAGCTTACCTTGACTAATAAACAATACCTCAAAAATATTTCCTGCAGTCCTTCTTGGGAAGCTACTGAAGAATGTGCTGCCACAAAAAAAGTTAAAAAGTGAAAGTTGCTCAGACATGTCTGACTCTTTGTGACCCCTTGGACTGTAGCGTGTCAGGCTCCTCTGTCCATGGAATTTTCCAGGCAAGAATACTAGAGTGGGTAGCCATTCCCTTCTCCAGGAGAGCTTCCTAACCTAGGGATCAAACCTGGGTCTCCTGCATTGCAGGCAGATTCTTTACCATCTGAGCCACCAGGGAAGCCCTTAACAGAAGTATAAATCAGAAAGTGAGACATAAGAAGCCAAGGAGCCAACTCAGAAGAGAGGGAGTTCTCAGGAGAGAACAACGTTAGGATCCCAGATGCAGTAAGTCTACAATATCAGCCAACTGATAGTCTAAAAAGAGGACAGGAGGTTGCAGGAATGAGTCCCTCCAAGGTATAAAAAAAGATCTACTGCTCAATAAGTATGAATGCATTAATAACAACTTTCAAGTTTGTTCAAAAGTTCAGAAATTAATGAGTGATAGATTCAGAGAAAATTAACTAAAAAGTAAAATTTCCTCCAAGCAGAATTGTACAAGAAAAGAAGTGATACATAACAATATGCGTGGGTATAATAAATTAAAATTTTGTGAATTATATTTAAATTTCATAGTAATAAAATAAAAACATTGATATAGCCAAAAGGTATCATTTAACTGAATTGGCAGTGTAGGGAGGATGGAAGTGTACACGTGAGAATGTGGGAGAAGGGAGGAAGGAGAGGGTTAAAAAGTTAAATGCTCATCTTCTGCTATAAGAAGTCAATGGATAATATTTAAAATGGAAAAATCAAGAAATAGCAATGTAAGCAGATTACTTAGATATACGAGGCTATGTGCCAAAAGCAACAGCTAAAAATAAGTTAAAACTAATTACTTCGATAGAGGTGGAAATTGGAAGGAGGGAGTGAAGACACTTATTTTTCATTATAAACTTAATAGTGCCATTTTTAAAATTGTAAACATACATTATTTCTGGCAAAAGCAAAATAGTTTTTACAAAAATGAGGGCAAAATAAATCCATTTTTAGGCATTAAAATGATATATAGGAAACTTTTTTCAATGCTGTATAAACTGCTATGTGGAAGCTGGTTGTGGGGATCATTATAGCAGATGTGGAAGATGTTGTTAATAATTGATACCAGGCCTCAGCACAGATGCTGGCATATATTTGCTCATCACTGGTCATCAGCAGCAGTCAGCATGCAGGACTAAGGGCCAAAGTTGTTACCTAACTACTTATCAAGGAAGGGGACGTCTTGGTTCCTGCCAATTATCCAACACCCCTTGCTCTGTGTACACCTTGTGGTAGGCATGAACTCCATCCTCAGTGTCCATGTAGCACAGTAGGGCTGTCTGACCCTGACCACAAGGTCTGACCTTGATTTAGAACATGCCCTCGTCCTCAGTTGAGCCCACTTCTTAAATTCCCTTTAATTGGGAGCTGACTATAATTTATATAGACCAAGTATTATCAGTTGAGGGCAGGAGGAGAAGGGGGCGACAGAGGATGAGATGGTTGGATGGCGTCACTGACCCAAGAGACATGAGCCTGAGCAAATGCTGAGGCACAGTGAAGGACAGGGAAGCCTGGCGTGCTGCAGTCTGTGCGGTTGCAGGCTCGGACAGGACAGCGACTGAACAGCGTTATCAGCCTCCTCTCCTGTCACCCCAAGCCTCCTGCCGACCCTCCCTTTCCAAAGTCAGAGTTAATGGCACTTCAGTCTTCTTGACGCATAGGCACTTTTGTCGGTGTCTTCCCCTCTCCGGTGCTGGAAATATACATCGCAGTACAACACAGCATAGCAGGTAAAAGCCTGGCCACGGGAAAGAGAACCCATGAGTTCAGATTTCTCCCTTTCCAAAGTCAGAGTTAATGGCACTTCAGTCTTCTTGACGCATAGGCACTTTTGTCGGTGTCTTCCCCTCTCCGGTGCTGGAAATATACATCGCAGTACAACACAGCATAGCAGGTAAAAGCCTGGCCACGGGAAAGAGAACCCATGAGTTCAGATTCAGCTCCACTGCTTTCTAAGGTTGTGTGAACTTGGGGAAATTACTTAAACTCTCTATCTCATTTTCTTCATCTGTAAAAGGGGATAATAAGAGTACTTGCCTCTTAAGTTTGATATAAGATCAAAAGAGTTAATAAATGTAATTTTATGAATTCCATGGTGGTCCAATGGTTGGGACTCAGTGCTGTCACTACCATGGGTCCTAATTCAGCGTCTGGTTGGGGAACTGATATCCCGCAAGATGTGCAGCAGGGAAAAAAAGAAAAAAGAAAGAGACTATAGAAAAAATTAAATGTAATACTAAGAACTATTTCTAGCACCTGGTAAAACTACACAAACATCAATGACTTATTATAGTACACAGTAAAACTGTATAATTGTTAGCCTTCATTGTTACTGTTAATATTAATATCATTATTAGGGCTTCAGCAGCACCAAGCACATAACAGGCACTGAAAAAACATTCATCAGTGTGACTGAATCACAGAACACATTTGCAAAGATCTGAATCAACCTCCAGCCGCCCCTATTCCTGCTATATGAACCATGACAAAGCAGTTGACATGCAGTTATAGAAAGGCAATCAGCACACTCCCAAGGAAAACACAGCTCAATTCTCTACCCCAGTGTTTCTCCACACAGCATTTGACAGATTTGCCCCTGGAATGTTCTGAAAAGATCCACCCCACAAAATCCAAACTACTCTCTTGGATGCAGCAGCCACACTGAACTTCTCTCAAAATTTCAAACCAGCCAAGCAGTGTAGGCCTCAAGAACTCAGGGCCTCAGCCTTGAATGTGGTTCCATCAGCCTCAAATATGGCTCCACCAGGCCCACCTCCTCCACGCGCCCCAAGACTCCTCCTTAGAGGGGTCAATATTTTAATCATGCCACCTGCCAGTATTTTTATAACACTCATCCACTCTTTAATAGAAAAATAGATGCATTTGTAAATGTGTGTTTAGTGACTCTGCACATAAGCTCTTAGAGAATGGAAACTGGTTTGTTTTCTTTTTACTCTACATGGAACATCTACTAAAGATCTGGTCACGTTACAGAGTTTTTTAAAGACATACTTCTTTCACATGAGGAAAGAATTACATGTACAGGTACAACAGTCAGTTTCATAAAGGAGGTGATTTGTGGGCTAGGCTTACAAACTTTTTAATCTCATAACTTTTCTAGAATGACATGAAGTTGAATACTATTCTCACATGAGTAAAATGCTAGAGCTCTGGTTTTCAATTCAGTTTAAATTACATGTTTCCATTAAAACTGGAACTGAGATTTCTGAAACATTTTCACCCGCCCTCTAGAAAATATCCTAGAAAGTATATGGAAACATATGTTTGTTCTTGAAACAGCAACGGATAAAAAAAATGCAGAAGAGTTTAAATAATAATGGTTTGTCTGCAATATGTTTCTAAGACAAAGACAATGTAAATTTGGTCTCGCCTCTATATAACATCGTCGTTGTTGTCAGTCACTCAGTCGTGTTCAACTCTGCAATAGACTGTAGCCTTCCAGACTCCTCTGTCCATAGGATTCTCCAGGCAAGAATACTGGAGTGGGTTGCCATTCCCTTCTCCAGGAGGTCTTCCTGACCCAAGAGTTGAAGCCAGATTTCCTGCATTGAAAGAAGATTCCTCACCATCTGAGCTACCAGGGAAGCTTTATATAACACCATAGTTAAAGTAAAATAATTGTTGTGCTGGCTGTAAATACCTACTAGCTTATGATGGTCAAAAAACAGGTGACCATCTCAGGCAGATGGCCTGGACTTGGATCCATGCTTGTTTATTTCAAACAGCACCAAAAATTAGGGTGTTTCAAAAGAGCCCAGTATTTGACATTCAAAAATAAACAAGATCATGACTTTGCTCACCCCCAGTGCACACACAGAATCACAGCTTTTTAACTGTGAGTAGTATATTCATTTAGGTGCTTTCATATCACCAAAGACATGGTTATTTTTAAGTACATTATATGCAGTTGTCCACTCTATCACTCTTATGTTTTAAGACAACTTTTAAAAACCTGACACCTCAATTGGCTTGTCTGCTCTGAAAAGAGAACCATCTTTTCATAGTGTGAACTGAGCACAGATGAAGTATTTGACAAGAAATTTGATTTGGTGTGGTTTATTACCTCTGCCTATGTTCTGAGCACAAAACAGGTGTGTTCTGTAGTATATGTGCTCATGGCTGGCATACAAGGAAAAACCAGCCAGAATAGCTGCAACTAAGGTACAAACACAAAAGTAAAAGGGAGGCAGTGAGTAGGATACAAATACCTGTCTCATGTGGGAAACACTCATGATGGCATCAGCTACAAAGGCCCTGGGGAGAATTGTGAGAAACACCAAATCATTCACAACTGAAGCTGTTAGAATCACAGATTCATTTTATCATCTGCTACTACATGTACATAACAATATTCATTATTCAAGAAATCTAAGTGTTTAAAGATAAGGAAGATTCATTGTAATTTAACATACTCACTATATTATTATTACACTAGATGGATTTACTACAGACAATTATAAAATATGTAAAATTACAGTTAAGTGAAAATCACCAAATCTTATCAGTTAAAGAGTAAGTACCTAACATTCATTTTACTTTATTTCTATTCCTATATATGTGTATATATATTCCTTTATTCCATAAGTATTTGTTTTGTGCCTACTATCTGACATGGAGAAGGCGATGGCACCCCACTCCAGCACTCTTGCCTAGCAAATCCCATGGATGGAGGAGCCTGGTGGGCTGCAGTCCATGGGGTCGCTAACAGTCAGACACGACTGAGTGACTTCCCTTTCACTTTTCACTTTCATGCATTGGAGAAGGCAATGGCAACCCACTCCAGTGTTCTTGCCTGGAGAATCCCAGGGACAGGGGAGCCTGGTGGGCTGCCATCTATGGGGTCTCACAGAGTCGGACACGACTGAAGTGACTTAGCAGCAGCAGCAGTATGCTCGAAGCACTGTTCTGATTCTTGGGACATTGTCACAGAAGTAAGATTCTAATGGAAATAGGGATAATACAGGACAGTGAACAGGGGATAGGAAAACAAGCAATAAAAAATAAACATATACATAAATATATCATATGCCATATTAGGTGATATTATTAAATAAGGCGCTACCGGAAAAAAGGCTATAAAGTGATGCCTGCTACACTCTATTTACATACAAAAAGGAGCAAGGGAAAATAGCTTCGTGAAATTGGTGTCCAGTTTCTGTAAGGCTCTTTCACAGAAGATCCTTTAAGGCCATACTAAATAAGAAAACAGAATTCACTGCGAGACTCATCCCAAACTTGCGTGCCCCTAGGGTGACAGTCACATGGAAAGCCCATGGTCTCAATTTAAAATGTGCTGGTGGTGTTTGTTCAGTTACTAAGTCATATCTGACTCTTTGCGACACCATGAACTACAGCACGCCAGGCTTCCCTGTCCTTTACTAACTCCCATAGTTTGCTCAGACTCAAGTCCATTGAGTCAGTGACAGCATCCAACTTTATCATCCTCTGTTGCCCCCTTTTTCTCATGCCCTCGATCTTTCCCAGCATCAGGGTCTTTTCCATTGAGTTGGCTCCTCACATCAGGTGGCCAAAAAGTATTGGAGTATGTGTGCAAAGTCGCTTCAGTCCTGTCCGACTCTTTGTGACACTATGGACCACAGCCCTCCAGGCTCCTCTGTCCAAGGGATTCTCTACATAAGAATACTGGAGTCAGTTTTCATGCCCTTTTCCATGGGATCTTCCTGACCCAGGGAGCGAACTGCATGTCTTATATCTCCTACATTGGCAGGCGGCTTCTTTACCACTAGTACCACCTGGGAAGCCCCACTGGAGTATAAATCAAGCCAAAAAACAAATAAATAAAACATATCATACTTTGCTAATTTGACAAGTATAAACCAGGATGGCCAGGTTACAATTAGAATTCTTGGCTCCTAGAAGTTCTATCCCAGAACAGAGAGCACAAGAGGGAAGAGGAGGCCAGTCCTGGTCCACAGCCTATCTTCATCTCATTCCACATACGGCCCTGTCCTGGACTGAGCAAGACAGCACAATTAAGTGTGTCAGACTCCACACTTTCAAAATCTCAGTCCCCCCAAACTGCTCCCACTTCAGATGTCAACATAAACGAGGTGTGCTGCCCACATATGTGCCCAGCCGACTACAAATTCAAAGGTTCCTCCAACCCTCCTCAGGTTTAATCATTCACTAGAATGACACAGTACTCAGGGAAGCACTCTACTTACTACCACCTTTTCATTATAAAGAACACAACGCAGGAGGAGTCCAATGGAAGAGACTGTTCTCATGAACCTGTAAGTTCTCTGAACTCTGTTGTTCAGGCACTTGTACAAAGGTGTCATTAGTAAACACGACTGACTGACTCATTGACCAATGGTGCCTGAACTCAATCTCAGAGCTAAAAATTTCAAGTCTCTAATTACAATTTGGACTGTCTGACAACCAGTCCCAATCTAAAGCTATCTATGGGTCCCCAACATGTCATCTTATTAGCATACACAGGACACTCATTATGTCAGAGATTACAAGGGTTTCAGGAGCTGTGTGTCAGAAACTGGGAAGACGTGATTTATTTGCTATGTCATATCTGACTCTTTGTGACCCCATGGACTATAGCCTGCCAGGTTCTTCTGTCCATGGGATTTTCCCACGTAAGAAGACTGAAGTGGTTTTCCATTTCCTCCTCCAGGGGATCTTCCCAATCCAGGGATTAAACTTGAATCTTCTGCATTGCAGGCAGAGTCTTTATCATCTGAGCCACCTGGGATGCCCATATATTTATTTTTTATTATGCCACAGGAAGATCCTCTGAGAATCATAGTACAGATGCGGAAAGAATGAGTCAGTTCTAATCTCCCAGAAGTGCAGAAAAGCTAATGACAGATGGTGACCATCCAGCCACAAAAGGCTGTGATGCTTCTTTCCTCCTCCCCTCTCTCCCTGACCCAGCTACTGAGAAGGCAAGGATAAAATCAGGGATGAAGAAGCCAACTGCATATCTCCTCCACAGTAAGGCTTCTAGACCTGAAGCAGTACAAGCTGGTGGGAGGTGAGTAGCTCTATGTGTGTTACCAGATGAGAGTTTTGATTAATATATGGATGACTAACACTTTATTTACTGAAACAAGGTTGTTTTTAGAACTAAAGAGGATGAAAAGCTCTGGAATGTGTCTAAGTTTTCATTCCTGGACAGGGAAAGAAAGATAACAGCCCACAGAACAAATACAAAATAACAATGGGAGAAAGAATAAAACTGCTTTGTTGGCATCTTAACATGTTCAGCTAAGTCAGTGAAAAGTTTCTATTACCATTAGGTAGCTGAGATTTGTTGCTTTACTGTAATTATATGCACTGAGTCATGTGGGGTCCCAAGATTGATATGCGTTTTATTCTCTAGTACCTGATCTGTTAAGGCACTCTATAATGTTTTTCTTCTTCAAAAATGAAAAACTTAAAGATTGATGTTAGACCAAAACATTGTTTTAAAGTATCTTCTTTAACAGCACCAACAAATATTTATCTGGGGTGAATATTATCCTGAGATCTTTCCGATAAGTGACTATCCTTGATTATATATTTTATTTGCATAAAGAATATTCTTGGCACTGAGTTCCACATAATGCTTCCCTTCAGTGACATGGCCATTAGGAAGCTTGACTGATGGCTCACAGCCTTGGGCCATGGCCTACTTCTTAGAGTGTTCAGTGAGCTGAGAAGCTTCCAAGAGTCAACTGTAGGAAATATTCAACCCTTGGTGTCATTCAGGTTTATCTCCTGCATTTTAGTTGATTGATCTTTCCATCTTCCCATACGAGCAACAGGCTTTCAAGAGAGGAACATGTTAGCAGTTATAACAGGACATTTTAAAAGAAGTTCCTCCTCTTGGATCTCCTACTTCAGTTCCTGGGGAACACTGCCAGCTCACATGTGAGCACCTTTCCTATTGTTTACAGCTATTTATCACCTTTCTCCCTGATGAGTCACTCTTCAAAAATGGCGTCTCTCCATAACTGACTGGGGCAGTTGGCAAAAAGGTCACTTTGCTTTCAAGTACTGGGCTTTTTTTAAACAAAATATTTCAGGAATTTAGGCTTTGCTTGCAGAAAATTAAAATTCATGCTATTAGCTTTATCTTCTTTCTCAGACAGCTCATCCAGCTATGTAAGATCTTGGACAGATTTAACCAGTCATTCCACAGAGACTGATTTTACCTTGGAGTTGATCCCTGAAGTCCAGTCCTTTCAGCTTTTTTGTTTGTTTGTTTTTCCCCCAAATACCACTCCCTCACTGTCTCCTTGGTGCTGGTTTGAGACTACCTCTATTTCCCATATTGCTTGGGTATTTTCAAGAGACCATTATTGCTAATCAGAAAATCAAATAATGTCTTTCTTATCTCCCTACACATTCATTTTTTCTTGTCTCCTTTGCCGAAAATAAGGTCCTTCTACTAAGCTTCATTCTTTCTTACTCTGTCTCTTCCTAATATGTTCACAAATCCTCAAATTGCATAGTCTATGCCTTGTCCTAATTAAGCAAAACATAGGGAAGAGGTTTTCTGGGTGCTAAGGTCTAGCAAGAAAGACAGGAACACATGTCATGCTTCAGAACCTAGCATCTGGGTCCAAATTAGATCTTAAGTGGGATTAACACATACCTGGGCATCCAACTGAATGGCACTATAAACTCCATAGAGATATAAATTTCATTTATTTTGTCCTTCAATTTATGCTCAGAATTTATTAGAGTTCTTGGTAGATAATATTCATCTAACAGCTACCTAGTAAATAAATGACAGCATGAATGAAAGTTGCAAAGAAGGAAATAAAATTTTTTTTTAGGCTGAAGAAAAAGGGACATATTTAAGCTGATGCATGGGGTGAGGTCAGAACAGTAACAGAAAACAGAGCCTGGGATTGGAACCAGACATTAGGATCCAGCCCAGCATCATGAACACATATCCAACAAGGATAGGGATAAGAACTTCAGGTGGATGAAGAGCTGTTGTTTGGGGGAATTTTGTGAGATGTGATAATACTTTGTGAAAGATGTGAGATGTTTTGGTTTATCTTCAATTGCAGGATGCCAAAGTAGAGCAAAGAGATGGTCTCTCCACTTCCAAAGAGATGTGGCAAGTCTTAAGCACTGTGAATAGCCTCAGAAACACAGCCCTACGTTACTACTTAGAAGGTTCGTGACTTTGCAGGGAATTGAAAACATGTCGTTGACTTGGACATCAGCTGAGTCATAGTGAGACTACGGAGAAGAAAAATAAAATGATTAGGAGCTTAAATGCAATGCCTCCAGGTCATCCCAGAAAACGATGGGCTTGAATTTGAAATGAGCTGGAATTCTTGTATTCTGTGGAAATGAATGAGTCAATAAGATCTGCTTCATTATTATTAACCAATGGGCTTCCCTGGTGGCTCAGGTGGTAAAGAGTCCACCTGCAATGCGGGAGACCTGGGTTCAGTCCCTGGTTTGGGAAGATCCCTTGGAAAGGACATGGCAACCCACTCCAGTATTCTTGTCTGAAGAATCCCCAAGGACAGAGGAGCCTGACAGTCTACAGTCCATGGAGTTGCAAAGACACGACTAAGCAACTAAGTAGAGTATTAGTAATCAATAACAAAGCAATTCAGTAGCCCCTTTCTAATGACTACAATGGCCCACAGACTGTGCTAGGTGCTACAAATACAGTGTTAGCAGGATACAATATCTGTCCTAAAAGTCCTTCCAATAGGGTGTATAAGAAAAAGGCCATTCAAACAAGGTATGAAGCACACAATGATTGTACATATCGTGAGAACTCTGAGAGATGCCCATGCTTGAGAGGCTTTTGGAAATGCAAATTTTAAAAACACAATTCAGAAGTCAAGAATTCATAGGAAGCCCAAGCCTCTCAACATGGTCATTGAGCCCATGTATGAAGTTTTCTTTTTAGAATATAAGTGAATGCCACAGGCAGGAGTAATTCCTTCACTGTGCTATGTTGGCCTAGAAGTTTATAAAGTACCTCTCTTTATTAAAATCCTCTTTAAATTAGTGGCTTCCCTTGTGGCTCAGACAGTAAAGCGTCTGCCTACAATGCGGGAGACCAGGGTTCGATCCCTGGGTCAGGAAGTTCCCCTAGAGAAGGAAATGGCAACCCGCTCCAGTATTCTTGCCTGGAAAATCCCATGGACAGAGGAGCCCAGTAGGGTACAGTCCATGAGGTTGCAAAAAGTCAGACACGACTGAGCGACTTCACTTCACTTCTTTAAATTAAGTCCCCAGTTGGAAGCTCACCTGCAGTAGGAAACTGAATACAGCATTGACCTTTCCTCCACCAAATGGTTCATTTATTGTATCATAAGCTAGAAGAATGATATGAGATAAATTGTTAGGCAAATATCAACTGCAATTAACCTTGACCTGATGCAATTCTTTTTCATTTTTTTTAACCTTGTAAATGTATTCTGTGGAACTGGTTATCAAGGTCAAATAATACTTTTGAGCCAAAACACAGCTTTGATTAAAACAGAACCTTTTCACCCCTGGCAGTACTACAATCAGAGTAAAACCATTGAGAACACAGTCCTCTCAGTACCAGAGAGTACTTTCATTATTCATGTTGAGCATGTGACATCTGTCAAACAGGATGAGCTAAATATTTCTACAAGTCACTCATCAAATAATGAGATTGTTAAGACATCCAGGCAATGCACAAAAGGAGCATGCTTCCATTTTAATAATTGATTTGTTCAGTCATGAATACCCAGAGCAGTAGCAGAGAAAACAGTGAGGACTCTTGTGCAGAGAAAATAATTAAAAGAAGCCTAATAGCCTAAGTGTTCAGAGAAACATCAATGGATGGAGTTGCACATAATGTCATTATTTCAGATTAAGCAATTACTGGAATATAATGTTGTCTAATGAAATATGAGAAATGTAGACACTCTGTCACATTCCTAAAGGAGTTACACCGAACCATTTATTTTACCATTTAATAACCCATGGGCGACTGCTGATTCACTGAGAAATGTAACTAATTAAGATTCAGAAACAACAGGCTCGAGATCAAAGTGAAAGTCGTTCAGTCGTGTCTGACTCTTTGTGACTCCATGGACTATACAGTCCATGGAATTCTCTAGGCCAGAATACTGGAGTGGGTAGCCTTTCNTTCACTGAGAAATGTAACTAATTAAGATTCAGAAACAACAGGCTCGAGATCAAAGTGAAAGTCGTTCAGTCGTGTCTGACTCTTTGTGACTCCATGGACTATACAGTCCATGGAATTCTCTAGGCCAGAATACTGGAGTGGGTAGCCTTTCCCTTTTCCAGGGGATCTTCCCAATCCAGGAATTGAATCCAGGTTTCCCACTTTGCAGGGGAATTCTTTACCAGCTGAGCAACAAGGAAAGCCCAAGAATACTGGAGTGGGTAGCCTATCTCTTCTCCAGCAGATCTTCCCATCCCAGGAATCAAACTGGGGTCTCCATTTACAAGTAAGTGTATTCTTTACTAACTGAGCTATCAGGGAGTTTCCTAAATTTATCTAAGTCAAGGTTATCCAGTCTCTCATTCCAACAATGCTTTAAAATGAACAGGGACCCAGATATAAAGTATCTAAAATATCTAGTGAATATCCAATAAAAATACTACCTATCAGACCAGAGATTGACACTAAATAATATAGGATTAAAAGAAACTTAAAATCTACTCTTACTTATGTACAAGAATCTCTAAACATCTTCATCCTTACATGTCCAATACAGTAAGAGACCTTACTGGGTACCATGTCTTCTCCAGTCACCACGAATACAAAAATATTTTAAAATTACAATATGTCCTTTCTCAAGGAGTGGATATACTTCAGATGAGACAGATGAGTATCTAGTGACAATAACACCAAGTGATAAATGTCATGACTAAGGGGAGACAAAAGAACAGTGAAGCAAGGAGGAATTAGGTAAGCCTTTACAGAGGAGGTGATCATTGAATTTAACCTTGGCAGGTAAAGACTCTGAGGAGGACTTTTACGAAGAAGAAATCCTGAGCAAAGACACTGAGCAAAAACGTGTGGATGACTTCTCCTGTTCCCCAAGGGAAAAATAATAGCACAGTGGCCAAGACCAGAAGCTCAGGAGACAGACAGTGCAACTTCAAGCCCCAGCCTGGTCACTTCCTGTCGGTACAGTCCTGGCACTTACTGCCTGGGCTACCTCACCTCTCTCTATGCTTCAGCTTCCTAAAAACAGGGACAACAGTAATAAACTAGGGATGGAATTGTTCAGAGGACTAAGGGAGTCAGTGTATGTAAACCACCACATTTTTTCCTTTTCTTTTCATGGAAAGGCATTTTATTTTAAATATAGAAGTGTGTACATGCCAATCCCATACTCCCAATCTATCCCACCCCTGCCACCCTTCCTGCCTGGTAACTATAAATTCATTCTCCAAGTTAATGAGTCTGTTTCTATAAGTTCATTTGTATCAGTTTTTTTTTTTTTTAGATTCCATATATAAGTGATAGTATATGCTATTTTTCTTTTCTAACTTACTACACTAAGTATGGTAACACCCATGTCACTGCAAATGGCATTATTTCATTCTTTTACTGGCTAAGTAATATTTCATTGTATATAAATACTTGGATACACAGTAAGTTCTAAATAAGGGCTAATTCTTACTATTCATCACTGGGAGTAGAATAATTTCTTTCTACCAGTTTCTCCTGTCAGTTTTCTAATTTCTCAGATCACTATGGCAATCTAAGTTTAGGGAAAGTCAAAGTATATTTATTATGACCTAATTCAGTTCAGTTCAGTTGCTCAGTCGTGTCCAACTCTTTGTGACCCCATGAATCACAGCACACCAGGCCTCCCTGTCCATCACCAACTGCCAGAGTTCACCCAAACTCATGTCCATCGAGTCACTTATGCCATCCAGCCATCTCATCCTCTGTCGTCCCCTTCTTCTCCTGCCTCCAATCCCTCCCAGCATCAGAGAATTTTCCAATGAGTCAAATCTTCACATGAGGTG